>OZ010789.1:143530703-143931703 GCA_963932465.1 Maratus speciosus | reverse complement strand
AATCTAATGATTAATTTTATAAAGATATAGTTTAGTGAGACATTTTCTGAAAATTACACATTAGGTAAGTGTATTTTTCAATATTTTATATTTTTATATTGGAAAACACAATTTTAAATTAAATGTATGTATGCATAAATACATGTATTTTAACCTAAATGTTTTTATTTTTAGTTTATAATTCTTGTTGTAAAGATTAATGCATGGTTTAGTACCAGAAATAATGTGTGGAAAATTCTTTTTGTTGTTAAGCAATTTAAATTGTTTGTAACTGAAAAAGTGGCTTTTTCGTTAAAGATTTTGGTACTTATTTGTTTTCCTTTACTAGACTGCTTTTTACCATCTTGGCTAAACTAATGAGAAACTAACTTTCTCTATATTTCTTAAACATTTTTACTCCATATTCTCATTTCTTTATCTCTTTTCATTAAATTTAATCGAATGTCTCTCAGACATTCACCTCCTTCTCTTAGACATTGAGTGGGCGTGGCTTAAGGGTCTCGTCCAATGAAATATCTCCTGCTTTTTGCTGTTTTACTTTTATTTTCAATCGCAGATTTTTCTCTGCAATTCAACTTTTTCCTCATACGTGCTCATGCTGTGAGAGACACTTTAACTATGAAATGAGTGTTAAGTGGATATCTACTAGGAAACCCATCAAACACTCCACACTGTTTAGCACTGAATAGTGTAGACAGATTTTAAACAAAAAAAAATCGATCTTTTCTATTCTCCTAAAAGCTTTGTCTTCTATCTTATAAAGACCTTTCTTTACCTTTTTAATTCTATCTTTATACATTTTTATTGTATATATTTTTATTGTAATACTCCTTTTTTTTTTTTTTTTTTTTTTTTTTTGCTCCACAGAAATGTGATACACAAATACTCATCCACGTCGAGTGGAGTTGCATTTCAACTGGATATACCCTTAACGCATCAACTCTTTACCTGTTTACTTTTTTAGTGTAGCCAAATTGGAGATTTTGCCTTCAGATTTGGGATTAAGGATATTGAACCTTCAATGGAATATTTCGCAGAAAAGTATTAGTTGTTAAGTTTCGGGGAATATAAACATTTTGGTTAGAAATCATGGAGATTTTTTTCATTATTTCCTGTTTTTATGTCGAAGTTTACTTTTTTTTTTTCATAAGTACTTGTCGATTTGCGAATAAAAGTTAATTAAATAATAATAAATATTCCCGTGCTTGTCATTTAAAATATAATTTTAATAATTTTAATATATTTTTAACTTATTGTAATCCATGTTATTTTCCACAATAAACTAATCGATCACAATAAAAATGAAGGTTCGTAAACTGTATTTTTAGGCGGTAAATGGGTAAAGTTTATTGAAATAAAAGGTTCGATGTAGGAGGAGGTAAGATTTTATAGCTTAAATTAGGTCGTTTTTGACGATTTTCTAATTTCATTTATCTGTAATACCTGGTTTTATAAGAATAATGTTAGTACGATAATTTTTTCTTCAACAACTTTTTTTTCTTTGCTATGAGAGAAAAAAAAGTATCCTATCAAAAACTGTCCAGTATAAAAGTTGTAGGTAAAATTAAGAAGATTTGCTATAAATTTAAGTAGATTTGATACCTTTTGAATTGGCGATTGACCTATTTTTAAGAATATAAAAAATCTGTCATGCACAAATTTTTGGTCATTTTCCTAGAAGTACTAATAACTTTAAACTGATTTGATACGTATTATATGCAAGAAGTTATAGTTTTTTTCTGTTTTCACATAACCCCTGCCTATTTCCACCCCTTGGTCTGATTTTTTTTCCATTCACGAACGTGACAGGATTTCCTGCACCTTGATTTCATGTGTCAGTTTCGATGAGATTTGTGCAGAATTATAGCAGCAATAATATTAATTGTGCAGATAGATAGATAGAGTTAGGGGAGACAAGGGAGAGTTGACCCACTTTTTACAAAATGATATTTTATTTTTTAAATACTGAACATAGAATAAAATTTTATATATCATTTTATTCATTATACAATCAGTTATCAAAATAAAATTGCTACATAAGTGTAATATATAAGAAATTTGAAAAGAATATTGATTTTAATCATGAGAAAATAATGGATCAAGGCTCCCCACACATGGGAGGCTTGACCCACTTTCTTTTATATATTGAAATATTTGTGAAGAGACATGAAATCAGTTTAAAAAAGTTAAATAACTGTATGTTACATGCTTTAGTTATTATAAAAAATATTTTTATATGCAATCCAAATCTCTGTATGTCCCTCACAATTCCGGTAGGATCGCCTCATTCTAGAGAGTAATTGTTGAAAATTAGTAATGCAGGATTATTACAGAAGCGCCAAATGGTGGCCAACACGGCGAAATATCGCTAAATTTGGCGACAAAATTAAGTTGTCATATATGATGCCAACTTGGCGATAGTTAGCTAATTTGGCGAAATTCCCATTTAAAACCATATTTTATTAACCAAAATTTCATAATCGAAGTCATCGCAATTTAATTTAAACTCTGCGGTTTTAAGGGTATTTTTTTCAAAATCTTTGAGTGATAATTTAAAGTGTAATATACGAAAATGTATGTATTTACATCTTCATCCCGATGCTATTAATAACATAATATCCAATAGACGGCGCTGTACTCTCTGAGCTGTTAACTGTCCAAATTTAATGTGCTTTAGGTACTTTTCCAGTATAGGAACCTTGGCGAGATAGAGAAAATGAAATTTGGCAACATATTTTCTAGAAACTTATTGATCATTCTAGTCTTTTTATAAAGTTGTAACCTCTGGAAAATTATCTTCATATTTATTTAGATATAATTATTTGGTAACGCCTTGAATTATCTTAAATTAGTTCTAAAAACTGAACATTCGTCAATTTTGAGAAAATTAAAAACTTTATAAATAACAAGGTAATTAAAAAAAATCTGTTAAATTGATGCCCGGTGCATTGTTATATATTGAGATCGAATTGCTCAAGTATATAAGTTTCTATATAAATCCTTTATGTTAAAAATAGTTTTGAAACTTAAAATAAAATTTCAAAATCGATATTTTTCCTCATTTATATGCTTAAAAATTTAAATAAAGAAAAAGTGGCTTAGATGCGGTATATTCCCAGATGGCCGCCATCTTGAATGTTTTGAGATTTCTTAGCGATTTTATGTTGGCGATCGTTATCGATATGTGGAACCCCGTGTGACGTGTGTGTTCTGGCATGTCGTGTTCTGGCAACCCCTGAAAAGCTCATTTTCGCTTAGGATTTTGTGGATGTGTTTTGATATCGTGTTGTATCGTTCTTTCTTTTTATTTTTAGGCTACATTTATTGGATGTATTTGATTGAATATGGTTTCTGTAGTCCGGTTAAACGCTCTTGCTGAAGTAATGCGGAAATATGAGGAAATTTTGACGAAAACAGGAGGTTTGTTTACAGTGCGTCAATGCGTATTCATAAGCCTATTTTGGAAAATGACATTGATGTTGTTACAGGTGTTTCGTGCTGGAGCTTTCAAGAAAGCAGATGTCTGTTAAGGTATGTTGATAATTTTTGTATATTTTGCTGCCTTACGAGTTTTTTACATTTTGAGATTGCTACAAAGAGAGAACTGCTGAATTTTGAGAATGCTACACAGCGAGAACTGCTGAATCCAGTTTTTCGGTTAATGAGCGGGGAGCACTCATACAACGATTACTGATTGCCACTTTAGCGAGTTTCGTTTTTTATATATATTTCCTTGTGTTACGAGTTCTGTATACTTTGAGATTGCTACAAAGCGCGAACTGCTGAATTTTGAGATTGCTACGGAGCGAGAACTGCTGAACCAAGTGATGTTTTTTTTCGGTTAAGAGCGCGGATCGCTCATCCAACGATTACTGATTGCCACTTTCGCGAATTTTGTTTATGATTTACATTTTATTTTTGTTAAGCCAAACATGCGTATAAACCAGTGCTTGGCGACATTTACTACTTGGCGGAAAAGGGGTTTTCACGCCAAGAAAAATTCCAAGATGGCGGCCCCGGGAATTTATGACATCTGTTCCGGAAAAGTCAAGCAATAAAAATTTTGAATAGGCATAAAGATCAGTAAGGCTATGACAAGCTTAAAAAAGTTCCCGCTTGCCTTTTATTTCCTAACATAACAAAATTCGGTTCAAAAAAGGTAATATTTATTACATTCCGTTTCAGATTTTTGTGTTTTTTTATAATATTGCAAACGATTTCAGAAAAATATATTTAGTGCTGCCATCTACATTGATCCAGGATTAAATTATATTTTTTGTTCAACTCCATCATTTTTCAACTCGAATTTAAAATATTCTTCAGGCAAAAATAAACTGAAAGCTAGAATTAAAAAATGCTGTATTTAAAATATACACGCTTTTATCTATAATGTCAAATGATAATAATAATAATAATAATAAATTGAGCTTTCTTTCACGTTCAAACAAGAGATAGAATCATTAATTATTTTCCCTCAAAATTTTAAACTATTTTTTATTTCATCAACGAACAAAAAGGCAATAATGAAAATTTCGATGTTTAAAATATATACTTTCAGCTATAACGTCAAAAAATTAAAAAAAATTAAAAGCTTTTAGAGCTTTCCTTCATGTTTAAATGAGTAATAACTATTTGTTATTTATTATTAATTGTTCATTATAAATATTTTTAATATGATTTTGCATTCCTAAGGCTAATAATCCAAATTAAAATTTTAAGCATGTAAAAATAAACGTCGATTTTGCATAAACTTTTAATGTAAATTTTAATAGTTAGAACCCCCCCCCCCCTGAAATCTATTATTTTACAGCTACTCACAAATAAATATAATCTATCTATAGGGTAATTTTCATTAAAATCTGCGACATGTCAGCCAACGCTGATTTGCTCATTTCGTATGAAATGGCCGTTGTTACAATATCTAGGGGTTTCTCTTTAAATGAACGGATAGTGTAGAGTGGAGGGAAAAATTTGCTTACTTCCATTGAAATTTATTTGGATGATTTCTTACTATTATAATTTTGCTAGGGCTGTGTTTTTCTATTCTATTAAATATCAGCTACATGGTAATATTAAACATTAGGAGGGAAGTAGGCCTGTTCTTCCTTCTAATAGTACTAAATAAAACAATAATTTTGTACTGTTGATGCTATAGTAAACAAAATATTTAGTTTTCTAATAAAACTAAATTAATTATTTTTAAAAGGTGAAATACGCAAAACATGTATTTTCAGTATAAACTCTAGAAAGCATAGTTTTCGTTATTTTATCTTTATTATTCTTTACTTTTGATTGCACGTATGTAAATCTGTTATCTACTTAAATAATTATTACATAAAGTGCTAACGTATCATTTATATGCATTCTTTACAATACATCTTATGAGCATATTACGTTCTCTTATGAAATGTGAGTCGCAGAAAATGCCAATATAGCTAGAAGAGCTTATAAATGTTTCGACTAAGTATATAAATTTCGTAAATAGGACAAGTATAAGGATAATAAACTTTGTCAGTACATTTATGATGATATTAATAAACGTTCATATTCATAAAACCTTTTTCACAATAAGAATTTTCTTTAAAGTATAACTAAATAAATTTTAAAAAAATCAACGTTCTAATCAATTTGGAAAATTCGTTTAAAACTTTTTGTACAGGCGCAATTTTTAATGGTCAATAGTATTTTTTTTTTAAAAGGAAGTGATATTAACTTAAAGAAATTACAGAGTGATTCAAATATAAGTAATCCTGTTAGCAAAGGTCTAAGGAGGTAAGTCATGAATATAATGCATCCATATCTAGATATTATTTTCTATTCGCTTCAAATCAACTGCATCAAGAAACAAATATCATAATATGCATGTGAAACGGTCAATTGTCAGAAATAAAAAGTCATAAGAAGTTTATCAAAGGTTTATTCGACGGTATTGTTGAGTAGTTTAAAAGGAACCCAGACGAACGTAAATTTCGCTACATTCGATATTTGGATTTCATATATATATAACTCTGTAACTTTTAAGTCCAAGAAAGAAGGAAAAAATGGATAAGGAATACGAAAAAGAAAAATAGATCATGACAAATAAAAATTGGTTTTGGATACTCACCACCTTTTGAAAACGTGCTAAAAACAACAGTATTAGTCTATTCTTCAAATATTTAATAAACATTTAATGTTATATGCATTTTTAAAGTCATTGCTCTATTATTGGTTATCATACACAAGGGGATAAAAACGGATGTCGGTTAACCCTTTCGGGAAGAGTGTCTTTTGCAGAATTTTTAATCTTTAATCACCGGTTTTTTTAAACAGAAATTTTTGCCTAATTGAATCGGGAAGATGCTCGGATTAAATAAGGCAAAATTTACAATAAAAATTTACTAGTGAGAATAATATCCGATTATAAGGACCTTACGCGGCACGAATACCGGTCACTCGACTCCGAGGGGTTAAACAGCATCTGATGATGTTAAAGGATTTTCATACTCATTCTTATTTTGAATCTATGCATACAAAAGGCTTTGTTTCTTTATGTTTTTATTGGATTTTTTTCAAAAGTGGTAAATAGGAATATAAAGAAAGATATGACATTCGCAGTCCATAGATTTAACCAACAACCCGGGAGGACGCGAGCCGGACCTGATAGACCCAGAGTGTGTATGGTTTTTACAACTGTCACTACTATTTATTTTAAAGTAATCTTCAATTTATTTTATCGCAGAACTTTTAACAATTGTCTCGACTAAATAAGGTCACGATTATTATTTGCATTTACTGGTGACAAAGTAAAAACTCTTCATATCCTGGGTACCCCGGGTTAAATTATATGATCAAATATGAGCGGTACCACAAGCATTTTTAGGACTAAAAATGTACCATATAAGAAATATATTTCAAAAATTAAGTCAGACATTGGCCAAAATAAAACAACCTTCTAAAAAGATAAAAAGAACTTTAGATTTCTACTTTTATTATGAAGGCTCTTACACAATAATTAAGATAATTTATAACCAGTGTTTCAAAAAGTGAAATAATTTGTTACAGCCCATAATAATATGGAAAAATCTGCTCTATCTGTAAAAAGAAACCCTTTAAAATAAAATATAAAAAGCCGAAATTACGAACTTCAACTGACCATCACATCATTAGCTACTAAAAACAAAAGGTAACAGATAGAAATGACATTATAGGCGAAGCAAGTAGCACCACTGAAATTCGACAAAATAATAAGAAATTCATTTAGGAAAGCGAAATGTATAACCTTTCATGATTTTTATGTGTCAGAAATAACTGCATCGACCCAAACAAATAACCCAAATGCAGATTTTAAAGATTAAAAAACAGATAATGGAATAAATCTTTTTTCCATTTGTAAATCCTGTAAATTCAATCTTTGTCCCTCTCCAGATCCAACATCACCCTTTTACAAACCTAAAAATTCCAAAACATTCTACACATTCAAGCCGAACAAAGCACCGGAACCAGACAAACCACATCATTATTACAATTATTTAGAGTTTCCAAATCCCTTATTTGTTGTCGAAAAGGTAATTAAAACGTAAAAAGAAAGCAGGTGTCGCTGCTAGTTAACATCCCCCACTAGAGAAGTGAAACGAAGTGAGATCACTTTAGTGTATTTATGACTGAACCACCAGAATGAAATGTGCGTTCTAAGATTGTAAGGTGTACACCAAAACGAAGCTGTAAATTTGTACTGTACAAAAGTGATGCAGTCTTGAAGGAGAAATCCTAACAATATCATAATGTCCTAAGGATGTAGATGTGCGGATAAACAGCTTGTTAAGTTTTTATGAAGCTATATTATTTAGAAAATACAATTAAAGAATAGAATATTCCTGAAAAAAAAGTATAAAATACATAAAAAGAGTAGAATATTCCTGAAAAGTCAAATAAATGCACAGAGTCTTCAGTCATTTCTTTCATAACCAAAATCATTTTGGATGTGCCTATCGTGTCCATTAGACCCACCTGAAAGGCGGATGGTTAAATTTGTATTATCGGAACTACCGTTCAAAAACTACGAGTATAATTACGACCTCGTACCAAACTATTTTTTAAAAGAAAATTGAGTCTGATACTTTTACGTATTTGTCAACACAACGGCCGTTACATGAACGTGAACGTTAAATATAAAGCTCAAATTAGAGATATTGCCTGATTTCAATATAAAGAGCTTTCAAACAATATTGTACACCAGCCCTCTGTACATTTACAGGGCTACCAACAGTTTACATTAAATTTTAAAAAGAAGTTGATTATGATAGGGTAATATTTTATAATATAGTAGATAATCCAGTTTAGGTAAGATCTTAACCCTGAGATAGAAAAAATAGTTATTTATTGGATGGTTGGTTGGTTGATTGGTGTATTATGGCGCGAAGCCCCTTCATGGACATGCTGCGCCAAAACATGGTTGAAAAGCAAAACACAGAAATATATTTAAAAAAGTTAAAAAATGGCCATAACAATACGATAAAAAACCCAACAAAGAGTGGAAAACAGTAGTGAAATGAGTTAAACCGCAAATTAAACGAGTCATATTATCTTAGCTAAAAAATTCAAGAATACATGTAAAATCTGTAAAAGTAGTAAGGTAAATATGATGAAAAGAAAGCTGTGTGATAAATATAAAACCAGTCAATGAGACAAAGAAAATATTAAGAGTTAAAATCCTTATGAACTATAAAGAAATAAGTCAATAAAACGAAGTAGAAAACGTCCAAATACAATATAAAATCAAAAATAATTTAAGCACAGATTGTTAAAAAACGTAAAATCAATTAGGGACATATTCTTCGAACATAGTATATTCCTCATTTACATCCGAGTCACTACTGCATGACTCGGATTCCATAGTTTCTTCCATATAGGGCTGCAATTGTTTGCAGTCCTCGACATTTGTGATACATGAACTTAGATCTTATTTTTTTCTTTCTTCTTATTTTGACAATCTTCCACTTTGACGAGGTTGTAGTTGATTATTTTCTTCTGTCTTTCTGTGCACAAGCTTTATGTTTTACTTTCTGAGTTCGGGGAGAATCTGGTTTCTGTAATGGAGTTGGAGATGAAGACGCCTTAGTTTCAGTCTGACGTTCGGATGACTTTTTGTATTCAAATGGAGAATTCTGCGACTGAGTAAGTTGGTATTCATTTATAACTGGTTCAGATAATGGTTGCCAACGTTCTAATAAACGGTCTCATAGCATTTACTACCACAACAGACATCAGGGGGTTCTCTATTTGAAGTGCTGGTTGATTGTGTAAAAGCTGAATTAGTTGGCAGAAAAGACGAATTGGTCTGGGTGCTTAAGTGCTTTACGGATTTTGATTGTTGTCTGAGTAAACTAGTTTAAGAAAACCCGACAGACGGGGTTCTAGACTCAACAAATTTGCGAGCTTTAGGATAAGAATTTTTTGGGTTATTTTAATAGCAAGTGTTTCTTTTTCCCGGATCTAGTTTGCACAAGAATGAGAGTATGCTGGATGATGACACTTACAGTTTATGCAGTGTTCAGATTTTTTACAGGATTTACCCTCGTGGTCGACTTCTGCACAACGAGGACAGGTAACAGAATCACGACAAGTAGGGTTGGTATGAACATTTCGTTGACATTTGAAACAGCGGAGAGCATTTGGGATATAAGGCCGGACAGGACAGCTTAGTTAGGCTGCTTTAATTCTAGCAGGTCAAGTAGGACTATCGAAAATCAGAATGATTGCTTTGTGGGAAGTACTTTTTCAATCCGACGAATTGTTATAGGGTGTAAATCTACGATATTCTGATCTTTTAAATTTTCTAAAAGTTATTCTTTTGTAGACAGTAAAAATTCAGGTTCAGATATTACACCACGGCAAGTATTTAGAGTTTGATGTGCCTTAACAGAAACAAAGGAAGATCCTATTGTATTACAGTATGAATGAAGTTGAGATGGGCTTGCTGAAGGCACCGCAACCAGCAAATCTCCACTTAAAAATGCAATTTTTTTTTAAGTGAACAGTTATCACCAAATACAGAATGAAATATATTTGCAATAAGAAAAGGTAAAGTTCTATTAAAAGAAATATCAGGGAGACTGTCAGTACGTTTAATTTTTAAAAAACGAGTGAAGGAGGAATTGTGTACATTTTGTTGATCTCCACATGGGAGAGAGTAAGAAGAAAATGAAAATTTTCCATCCATAATAGAAAAAAATAATAATTAAGACCCCGACCGCACCACCCACTTCCGAGTCCAACAAGGGGAAGCACACACGTGCACAATTGCTAACCAGGGGTCATACGGTCACAAGACACTACTATGTCAGTCTCCACCCTTGGCAAGATGGCTAGTAAGTACTCACTCGCTTGACCTCCAGCCGATTGATGCATACGGGACCAATATGCATTTCTCAGCTACTTGATGTAGAGGCCAAAGCAGTATGTTGGTTTCTCTCAACTGCTAGGATCACCTTTCCAGGGACACGGGTCGCCACGCACGGCAAACACGTGGGTGGTTTACAATTCCACATGAGTCGATACAAACAGGATGATATCGGCTCGTGCAGAATTGTCCTCACCTCCGAAGAGCAAACCACAATGAGAGTGACAAAGAGGAAAGAAAGGCAAGAGAAATAAGAGGAGAAGGAAAATAGAAAGATCGCCCAGGTGCCCGCGGTTGCGAACCCGGTGAATGCCCCTGCGGGTAGTTATTTATTGGAAATTTCAAGATCGGTTCAAGATACTGGATATGCATTTTTTGTTTAATGTCGTATACAGAAAATTTACTACCGCCAACGGAAATTGTGGCCTAAAAACAGCATTTATCAAACTGAACCGCTAGCATTAGGTGATACACTGGATCGGCAATCACAATTCCCAACATTTTTAATGCTATCAGGGCATCACCTACAGCTAAGGAGCTCTGCTTTCAAAGCTGGTACATTAGAATTGCTGGGTTCGAAACCATGACGTGCTCATTGGCGTAACCGTTCTGAGTTTTCCGTGGTTTCCTCTGAAACCTGCGTAAACATTACATTAATGCGGTTTAAGATTCCATAGTGTAATCATACCGATTGTCCAATAACTCTCGCACTCATAATCGGATATAACAAACGCTATCTCCTTAGACACTCACACCATCCAATGCAATCAATGAATCATTTGGGTGTGCAAGCATTAAAATTTTGAAACACAGAAGACAATTTAGTTAATACAATATAGAACCTACTGGCCAGCCACATAGGATATTAAATATTCCTGTGTAACACTCTACAAAGGAAAAGGTCAGGATAATCCGAAGTAAGATTCCCAAAACCATTTAAGCTTGATGTGGTGAAGATGCAATGAAATCAAGCCATACACTAGCTAGCCAATAAAGCAACATCTAGCGACCGTGAGCAACAAATTCTGTTTTTTTCCGTTGCAGTCACATCGTAAAAAAACTAAACATATAATGATTAGAGACTAGCAAAATTACTATGAAAATGAACATAACAGGAAAAATTCCTTTAATATTCTATAAAGGCGTAAGAAAACAGCTCTTACGATAGCAATATTTGCATATTCCTAAGTAGTCAAGCTCAAATATTTATTTATACTATATGTAATATATAATACGTATACGCATTATTTTACATAAATTTTTACTGTGTATGCATACCATTAGTACATATAAATAAGAATTAATAACAATAAAAAAAATTATACTACTTTACAGTAAATATATATCTGAGGAAAGTAATTTTAAAGGAAAATAATGCTTTTTTTACAATATATAGTAGACTGCCGTTAATAAAGTAAAAAAAATATTTTGCATTTAATTTTTAATGAATGAAGGTTACATCTTATTTTCATAATACATTAAAATGAATTGAGTTTTTTATTGACATAAAAAGGAAAACAATGTTACATAGAAGATATTCTGTAAGTCCAACATAACATGAAAGAAGCGTTGTTCGTAGAAGTTTATCTGATTAGAATATTTTATTGAACCAGGAAGGTTATAAATATTTATGAACATTGGTCTCAAAATGTTTGCCCTGAATATTCCTTATTCAGGTAACAGACAATTCATGTCACAGTACAGAACTATCGAGAATGTTTTTTGTTTTATTATTCTAACAAGTAACGTATGGATATGTTAAAGTATGGTGCTTATAGAACGATGTTATGGTAAAATATACTGTTGCTTTCAATGTCTGAAACTTTAAACATACGCACGCAGAGTTATCGATAAACACAGAATCTTGAAATTTTAATGCGTAATATATATATATATATATATATATATATATATATATATGTAACGTGGAGAGAATTGAAGAGACCTTTTTTTAAATTAATGCAGTGAAATGCAAATTTAATTTATTTATTTTTGAAGAGAAACTTCAATTTTTTGCTGTAATTTAATTACTGAATTAAGTTTGAGGAGATATTCATAATCGCTTTATAAGAAACACAATGCTTCGAAAACGGTACATTTTTTCTTTTGTCCGATGTAAACGAAAAAGAAATATAATCTCCAAAATCTTCTATTTTTATATATTAAAACATCATTTATAAAATAGTTGACATGAGATATTTGTAAAATAATATTTTTGAAAAACATAAATTTGTTTTGAAAATTGAACTTAGAAAAGGTTGATTAATTAACGCTATCAGTGAACACAAAACAAATCACTTTAATACTAGCGAAAAATATAAAGAAAGTAGGCAAATAAGAAACATAAAATATATTTCCAATCATGAGAAAAGTTTTTCAGATTGTTTAAGTTTATGAATATTTTAAACGTAAAGATTTCTAATACAATTGTCTAAATGGATGCATATTTTATACTATAAATACCAAATTTTATTTTAATTTATTCGCATTATTTTATGTATTAGTCGTACTACTTGTTCAGAGCCGCATGTAGTTCATAAAACTTTATTTGGAAGAGAAAAACAAAAAACAAAAAAAAAAAAATAAGAAAGGGAAATTATGCATCCCTCATATAATTAGGAAACTCATTCCAACACTCGCAGAATACTTTAAAGAAACTACACCGTTTAAAAACGTATAGAAAAGATGTAATTAAAGAACTCAGTAAACGCATAACATTTTTAAATAACATATTTCATCAATTTCCTTTGAGCATACCTGTGTATGATTTATAGAGCTTATAGATTTAAAGCCATGGTAAAATTATTGTTAATGATAAATCTCATCACGCATCGACAGTTCATCTTCAGCAATCTCCAACAATTGAAGGAAATGCACTCGCATATTTTGATAGAACTTTGTTAATTGCTTACAGATTTTTGTACCTGTGTTATTAAACTAAATTTTAATTAAATAAATACACATTCTACAACGAAAAATGCACATTCAGAAGTTACCATTCGTAGACGGCAATTTATACAGTAGTCCCGTATATAAATTATATTTATATTTTAAAAACATCTCTTAGTATACTAATATGAACTGCAAAATTCCAAACCCAAAAGTCACCATTAAGCAATTCACGTTCATACACAGTAATTCTTGCGCATTCTTTTGTCTATCCTTGTATGTCACCTGCATAATTTATACACACCACGTTGTATCCAAAATTTTTGTAACAGTATTATTAAAGAAAATTTTGGTATGTTCTTGTAAATGAATGATAACTTTTTTGCATGTCATATTCTACAGCGGGCATTTGGTAGTTAGTTCACTCCAATGATTTATGTAGATTGTGCCATGTTTGAAGCAGAAAAACATTATTAAATGTAACATGACAAGCTGCAAACAATTTTTTCTTGTATACCATCATTTAAACGATATGTTTAGTGTAACACTATAAATGCTTTTTCTTCTATGTTCTACAGAAAGCTTATTTTAGTGCACCTGATACATTCGTATCGATTTCCTTAGATTTTAAGTAATGTAACATAACTGGAATACACTAGAAAATATTTTCCTTCTTAGACCATAATGTAACGCGATTCTTTTGTACATCCCTGTATAAGAACTATAAATTCTACACGCTCTTTTCTCAACAGAGTACATGCCATAATAAAACTGATAAACATATATCAATTGCAAAATAATATATTTTGGATTATATGATGTAGGGTATGGCAAATTAAGTATATTTAGGATAGTTAGAGCACGGGCAGAAAGCTGACGGCAGACACACATACTTAAGTAATAAACAAAAGTATTTTTCTATTGCGAAAAATTAGTTTATAAACAAGTAGATTTAGAATTACATATGTCAATACTTAAAATTTTATGCCGAATTTTGTATTATTTTCTTTATAATCACATGTATTTTGTAAATTAGCTACTACCTTAATCCAATGATATCATTTTAGCGATTTCCATATTACGCCTTGAAAATTTTTTCTCTTCTTATTAAAATGATACCACAAATGCTTCATTGATACGTTGTTTAAATAATGGAAATATTGGCATGAATTTAAATGCTGGGCATATTTTTTAATTCTTTAAATTTAACTTTTGTAATTCTTTTATTTTTATTGTTTTTTTTTTTTGTTTTTTTTTTTCATTTTCTAACATGCACTCTAAATTTGTTTGCACACGCCACTTTTCAGGACTACCATGAGTCATTCACTTATCTTCTTCCATAGATTATCCTCTTCTGTCTACAGCATATTTAAGAACCAGTTTTGGACCCGCCCGGCCGTTTGGCCAGCAGTCATAGCCGTATACGCTAATCTCCGGTACGGTACCGTGCTGTCCCCGAACGTATCAGGACAGGTGCCTACCTCATTTTCGGCTACTTTCTATTTTAATATTTTATACTCAAAAGTTTTTATTTTTAACCACTGCCGAAATACTTCTTCTCAGTTGTTGTGACCCTGCGTTATGGTGTTACAAACAAATTTTTTAAAGGCTTATTTCAGCGCGTACTCGGCGGAATTTCGGTTGTTCATGGTTACTAGGCAAAGGCATTTCAGTTTTATTTTTTACTTATTTTTTTTTAAACTTTTCCCCGATATTTATTAAAATTTTCGTCTGTTGATAATAATTTTTTTTTAAATTTTAACTCAAGAACTTAAATTGTAGCACCTCCCCCCCCCCCCAAAAAAAAAAAAAAAAATATATATGTATTTTATGCTATCACTGCTGCCTATGGAATCGCACCTTGTTATCTATCTTAAATTACTCAACATCCGCGCATATGAGACATAAGTCCCGGGCACCTATGCAAAAAGTCTTCACACAGTAGTTTGTAAAAATTTTTAATTTACGCATTGTAAAAAAAGGACAAATGCTTTTTAATGTGGTAAAGTACAGTCGTTAAAAAAAAGTAAACACTCCCTACTAACTTCTCAACAAGTTATCGTACAAGAAAGTTACTGATACCGAACGATTGGAAATAAAGTCTACTTTTAAATGATGTATGTAAAATTTGCTTAGGGGACCATCTACATATTAAAACGAACCATAACTATGTTTGTTTTTTTTCAGTAGCAGTACACGATTCTGACAGCATAAATGAACTCTAAACCCTTCAATTAGCCTAAAAAAATTATGCAATCCGTACGGCACGTTTCCGAGAAATTATTTTAAAACGAGGGTATTTTAAGGGCTCTATCCAAATTGAAGTTCAGTTATAGCGCCTAGAATGTATAGTGTGGAAATCGGCTATCCCTGTAATACTTAAAAAAGCGCTAAAATATTGTATCCCTTAAATGTGCAATGATGCTGCTGAAATATGAAGATCGCAGCGACATCTGCAGGATAATTTCTACAACTGCAAGATATTGCTAGTCTGTACAATGGAATGCGAAAATCCCGCAGATGTCGCTGCAATTGACACTTTGGATTTTAGCAGTATCGTCGCACATTAAGGGATACAAATTTTTAGCACTGTTTGGATAGCATATTTCCACATTAGGCATTCTAGACGCTGTATTTCAGTACTCGATGGTTGACCGAGAGAGCCTCCTTCTTGATCAAGGCATCTTAAGCTCTACTCAAGCACTCATTGAAGACCGCTAGATTACAGCATAGCAGAATAAATTTTAAAATGTCTAGTCACTTCTATCATAGACGGCCCCTTAAAACATCATTTTGCCGTTTTTTAAGTATAATTTGAAAACTACTTGGAAGAAAAATGTGAAATTTTGGATTTCCATAAAACAGGACTTAATAAATCTAAATCTATCATAAAAAATTGTAGGTTGCAATTCATAATTTTTCGAATATTAATTTCATAATTCATAATCCATATCATAAAATTATAAAAATTTCAAATTCAACGTATTTATGTTTGGGTATGTTAGTATTATTGCTACACAAAAAATTAGCACATTAGGAGCATAATTTCAGGAGATATAAATAAAAATATGAAAATGTAATTTAACATTAGAAGCACCAAATTTTTAATTTTTATAATTCAAAAACTTATCATTCAAATGACTTGAAATTTGGTGTCTAGGCATAGTTTGAACCGAAGATTTGAAATATCTTGTTAAAATTGGGTATTGCTATTGAAACAAATGAAGTTTGGATTCGTTTTAACATGTAGATGACCCCCTAAGCAAATTCTGCATACATCATTTAAAAGTAGGCTTTATTTCCAATCATTTGGTACCATTAACTTTATTCTACAATAGTTTGTTGAGGAATTAGTAGGGGTATTTACTTTTTTTTCCACGACTGTACGTTGAAGCCGCGGAAGAAAAGTGCTTCCGAGTTACTGACAATTCCGAAAAGATTTTTTTACCTTTAAAAATCTTACAAATTAATATATTTTCCTGATTAGCTGAGCCATTTATGGAAAAAGATTTCCTTTTGCTGTCACTGATTTTCATAAACGTTTCTGAGTTATTATTTAGAGGTCATTAATCAGTTTTCATAACCCGAGATATTGGTTTTTCGGATGCTGTCTATTCTGTAGTAAGCATTTTTATGTTCAGGAAACATGTTTTATACATAAACATGATAAATTAATGGCAAAAAATAGTTACATTAAATGTAATATAATTTTTTTACTTGTGCCTGTTTAAATTCAATTACACAGCTGAAAATATTTACTTAAAATCGATAGCATCCGTAAAACCTATACTACTCGGAAACATTTCTGAAAATCAGTGGTAACAAAATAAACATTGTTTATATGAATGCTTCTTTCAATATCGAAAATAAATTGGTTTCGGATGTTTCTGCAATTAAAGAACTCTTAACGGAATCATTGGTAACTCAGAAGATGTTATAGTATATTTTCGTTGCGGGTTATATTATAGTTTCGTAGATTAGGAATTTTTTAAAAACATTATAGTATCATAGCATCAAGCATTTTATGCTTTTTGTGATTTTTCTTAGTTGGCTATATCAGGCATCTTTATTAAAAGTGGCAAATATACATAAATATCACGTTTTATATTCAAATTAGTCATTTAAAAACAACATCCTTGTTATTTTCATAATTTAGTTTCCTCTGAAATATAAAATGTATATTACATCTTTATCATAAGTCTTCTTCAAAGTTATTAGGATAATTTTGTTCATTTATTATATGTTTTTGTTGCGTTAAATAGATGAAATATTAAAAGCCTGAACTACATTTGTTGATTTTTTTCACTTATTTTTACGCAATTGAGTTATATATATACATATGTTACCGGCCAAACTAGATTGGCCTAGGCCAAAATGGTTTATCCTAACGCGCGTAGGATAAACTGGTTTTTCCTAGGCCAAACTAGTTTATCCTAACACCCATAGGATAAACTAGTTTTTCCTAGGCCAAACTAGTTTATCCTAACGCCCATAGAATAAACTAGTTTTTCCTAGGCCAAACTAGTTTGGCCTAACGGTCATAGGATAAACTAGTTTAGCTTGCTATTCATTAGTCCGAACTAGTTTATTCTAGGCCGATCTAGTTTATCCTAGGACAATTCAATTTGGCCTGATTTTATTGATTCCAAAGACCACCCCGGCGCCAACATTCTAGTTTATCCTATGCCAATGCAATTTGACGTGCTTTTATTCATCCTAACTACCGCTCCGGTGCCAACTTTAAGGCAAAAGTAGTTTAATATAACCCTGTTTAATATATTCTATTCGATGGTGAGTTGGATACTGTCCCCTATCATCCCCATTTCACCGCCACCGGTAGTTACAAAATATGTTCAATATGACAAATTTTGTGCAGGGGGACCAAAAAATGGGATGAGAGGTTATCATAAAATTTAGGAGAGGAAGAATTTTGACATATTTTTTTTCTCACATAAATATCACTTGGCTTTGAATTATTTATGAATAAATGCACCATTAAGAATATCAGAAGTACATTTGATATTCTTTCTGATATGTAGAACTTTAAAAAATCCGGCGAAGTCCAGGTCCCAGTTTGGCCTAAAATACATATATTTTTAAACTACCATTATTCCACAATTAAAATTATCTTTAAAGAATCGTACATATAAATTTATACGAATGGGGATACACTACTGTAAAACCTGTTAGAAGAATCTGTGTATGACGAAATGCTGTTTTAAACGGAATTATTTTTTTTTAATCGGTGCAAATTGGATATATAATCTTTTGAATAAAATATAATACATTTGCTATAGACGACGCGACGAACCGGCTAAAAAAGGAACTTAACTATAACGAAGTTTTTTTTCTCTCCTATGTGATTCCGTTTTAGAAGGTTTCTATATAATTTTCTTCAGATTTTCAAGTCTCCAAGCCGTGGTATTAGTAATTATTCAGATGCTTAATACAATTAGAGATTCATTAAAACATCAATATAGTTTACAATAGAATCATTAATATCGTTAATCCACATTCTATGGCTTGTAGATAAAATTAAAAAAAATTCTATACAATAAAATCTTCAAAGACGGAATTGCTTAGGAAAGAAGCAAAATCCGTTATAGCAGGCTCGCTTATTAGAAGGTTGTATGTCTGTTGTAAATGCGTTATATTCTTTTTACAAGTACTAATATCCTCATTTTACATAGATGAAGATATGTTTTTGTTTTTTTAAACAACGGGATTCCGTCATAGGCACCTTATTTTCCTCAGGTTTTGCCTGCATTAACTTTATTACCTAAAAATGCATCTACTCATCTTAAAACTAGTCGGATGTTCCAATCCTAAAATTTTCTTCTATCTCAAACATGATAATGCTTCACAATTCGCTATCACAGTG
Source organism: Maratus speciosus (assembly GCA_963932465.1). NCBI lineage: Eukaryota > Metazoa > Arthropoda > Arachnida > Araneae > Salticidae > Maratus > Maratus speciosus. Next base: position 143,912,552 of record OZ010789.1, on the reverse strand, counting down.
AAAAATTAAAAGGCAATCAATGCTTATCATGAAGATTCTAAAGATATGAAATTTCGTGCACTCGTTCTTGAGATAGGACTATCGCTGAAATTGTCTATATCCGCTGTCTGTTGAATAATTTACACCAAAACCTAACCAGAAACAACTTATGTCAACGTTTAACTGAATCTAAAGTTTGGTGAAAATCCGTGCATTAGTTTTTGAGAAACAGCTACTGCAAAAATCGTGAAAAAATCCAGTAAAGCTGTAGAATTTTAGGAATAATTGATATAGACTTTATTTGTGTAAATAGAATAAATTGAATTCACAACAGTACCTTTTTTGCTGCGAAGTCCTTCATCGTTGAATACCCTATTTTCTTGGGAATGAAGATCGTAAAGAATATTAAATTCTGCAGGAACTTTGACGACTTTGAATGGGTGAATCTAGATTACTATTTTCTTAAAGAATACAGAAATTTATTTAAATGAATACGATTGAGTTTGTCTTTCAGAATATTTAATTGAATAAGTAACATCTTTAGAATTAATCGACTTCATCTCAAGAATCAAAACATTGGAATGTTCTATTACAGGTCCGCACATGACCATCAAAATACAGAATAAAATTTATCTAATAAAAGAAAATAAAACAAGATTAATATGCATATAATACAGAAAAAGGATAATAGGAATTTTAAAATTAAAAAAGAGTTAAAATAATAAGAATAAAAATTGAATAAAGTCTTCTATTTTTAAGGCAGAGAAAACCAGTCATTTTCAATTCTCGTAGTGCTGCCATCTATATCTGTCTTTCAGTATTAAAGTCTCTGCTCATAAGAAATCATACATCCTCCGCCCCCGGCAGGAGAGGGGACACCTTTGAAATGGGACGCCTGATGTCACCGTCAGCTGTTTTTATCAAAACAACTCGTACCAGATTGTCCGGTCCAGGAAAAGTCTTTAGAATGCGGCCCAATTTCCATCTCATGGACTGAAATCGATCATGAACAATCACCAAGTCTCCTTCTCGTAAATTAGCTCGTGGAGTAGTCCATTTTGGACGCTGTTGGAGATGTTGAAGATATTCACACGACCATCTACACCAAAATTGATTCTTTGCTTTTTCTATCAAGCGCCACCGAGCATTTAATGTTAGAATTCTGGGATTTGAAGATTCTGGAATATCAAGGAGGGGTGCTCCTATTAAAAAATGACCTGGAGTTAATGCACGTGGATCTGATGGATCCGAAGACATAGGGGTTAATGGTCTTGAATTTATACAACTTTCAATTTGACATAGCAAAGTAGTTAATTCTTCAAAATTCAATACACTAGCTTTACATGCTCTTAGAATGTGAATTTTAGTAAGCTTTACAGCTGCCTCCCATAGCCCACCAAAGTGTGGTGCATACGGAGGGATGAAATGCCAATTGATTTTCTGGCTCGAAAGAAATCCTTGAACTTCATTTTCTTTCAAATATTGAAATAGTTGCTTTAACTGATTAGCCAGACCTGTGAAGTTTTTACCGTTATCTGAATATACATCGGACGGCAGACCTCTACGCGCGATAAATCGCTTCAAGGCTGCTAGCAGGGCTTGCACAGACAAGTCTGATACCAACTCAAGGTGTACCGCCTTAGTGCACATACAGACGAATACTGCTATATATGATTTAATTTTGATCTTACTTCTTGGCAAATTTGGTTTAGTTAGACAGGGTCCTGCAAAATCTAGACCCACCTTGGAAAATGGACGGATTGGGGTGATTCTGTCAACGGGAAGGTCTCCCATCATTTGTTGACAAGCTTGAGATTTAAGGCGTTTGCAAAGCACACATTTGTGGAGCTCTTGTCGTACAGTAGAACGACCATTCACAAACCAGTACTGTTGGCGTAATATAGAAAGTACTAGCTGTGTACCAGCATGTAGATGTTGTTCATGGACATGATTTATCAATAACTTAGTAATAATATGATTTTTCGGAAGTAGCATAGGATACTTTCTATCAAAACTTAATGTCTGATGTTGTGACAAACGACCACCAACTCGAATAATATCACTAGAATCTAAAAACACATTTAATGATAATAATTTACTATTGCTTGGTAAAGGTTTTCTTTCTTTTAATAATTTAAGTTCGGTACCGAATTCAGAATTTTGCACTAATTTTACAATACATTGAATAGAATCACAGATTTCTTGTGCACTCAGATTTCCAGATTTTTTTGTAGCACTATGCCTAGCATTATAAATGAATCTAAGACACCACGCTGTGACTCTTGATAACTTAGAGAATTTGGAGAACTTAAGAATAAAGTCTGGAAGGGCAGTTACTTGAGTTACATTGCTGACAGATTTAATTACTGAATTTAACTCAGATATCGGAGGATTGTACAAAGGTATTGGGATTGGTTCATTTGATAGCAGCCATGGAGGCCCATGCCACCATAGCGAATGATGAAGAAGCTTTCGTGGAGAAATACCTCTAGAAGCTGAATCTGCAGGATTTAGAATACCTGGAATATGATTCCACTCACATAAAGGCATTAACGATTGGATTTGTCAGACTCGATTTAGAACAAATTGATTTCCCTTTAAAGGAGGTGATTTTAACCAGCTGAGAACAATCTGTGAATCTGACCATAGATAAATATTGTCAAAATTTATTGGCAAAGTATCGATAATGACTGAGCATAACTTGGCTAATAAAAGAGCAGAACAAAGTTCAATACGTGGCAGTGTTTGAGGCTTTATAGGATTTACTTTAGTTTTAGCTGCAATCAAATTTACAATTACTTCGTCAGGAGTAACAACACGTAAATAAGTGACAGCAGCATAAGCTTTACCTGAGCCATCACAAAAACCATGTAACTGAATTTGGACATCATTTTGATTATAAGAATTAATATATCTGGGTATTTCAATTGACTTTTGCAAATGAATTTCTGATAAAAACTCATTTCAAACCTGTAGTATGGAATCTGGGATTTCTTCATCCCACGAAATCTTATCTTTCCAAAGATCTTGCAGCATGATTTTTAATCTTATTGTAGTAGGAGCTAGGAAACCCAAGGGGTCAAATATTGTAGCCACTACTGATAACAAATCTCTTTTTGTTTTTACTTCTTTAAAATCATTGAAACGAATTTGTAAAACATCTTTGGAAGAATCCCAAAGTAGTCCGAGGACTTTAACGGTATCATCTTCCTGAATTACCTTTTGCGATGAAGCCATCATTTCATCTGGTAAATGAGCAATTACTTCTGGATCATTACAAGTCCACTTACGTAGATTAAAACCTCCGCTTTTCATAACTTCGATTAACTCAGTTACCAATTTTTGGGCATTTTCCTTTGAATCCGAACCGGAAAGTATATCATCTATGTACGTACTTTTCCGAATTATCTGAGAGGATTCTCTATGATTTTGCTCATTGTCATTTGCCAATTGGTGTAATGTCCTAATGGCCAAAAATGGAGCGCAAGAAGTTCCGTACGTAACGGTCAACAGCCTGTATGTTTTAATAATTTCATCTGAATTGAATCTCCAAAGAATGCGTTGATAATCTACATGATTTTGATTGACGAGAATTTGCCTAAACATTTTCTCGATGTCAGAACTAAAGGCGATTGGATGCATTCTGAACCTTAACAGTAGAGGAAAGATTTCAGGTTGCAATTTTGGACCTATCTCTAGATAATCATTCAAGGAGCGGCCTTCTGAACCAACCGCAGATGCGTCAAATACAACTCTAAGCCGAGTTGTAGAACTATCTTCTTTTAACACCCCGTGATGTGGGAGATAAAAATGATCAGGATTTGAAATTTCTGAATCTGGAACAAGTTCCATGTGCCCTAAGTCGATATACTCGCGCATGAAGGATAAATACTGCTCTTTAAGCAAGGGGTTTTCTTGAAGTTTTTTCTCCAAGAAGTAGAAACGTTTTAAGGCTTGAGATTTAGAGTTCCCGAGAATAGGTTTAGATTTAAAAGGTAGATTTACAATATATCTTCCAGATTCTGAACGTGAAACTGTTTTCGCGTAGTTATCTTCAACTAGAGAAATTGGATCAGAAGTAGGAACCGATTCAAGTTCCCAAAATTTTTGTAGTTGAGAACTTATCTGTGTAGTGGCATGGCAACTAATAAATGAATTTTGATTTGATTCATTTGAATAAATGATCCCCGAAAGAATCCAACCCAGTCTGGAATTAACAGCACTCGGTGATCCTTTAGGTCCCAGAATTGATTCCCCTATTATGATATTAGCAAATAAATCTGCGCCTATAAGTATATCAATAGGACTGGACAAATGAAAATTAGGGTCAGCAAGATTCAATCCTTCAATGTGTGGCCAATATTTAGTTGTAATAAAAAAATTTGGTAAATTGGTTGTAATCTGATTAACAACTAATGCATCTAAGTGAAAAGTTTCATTATTGAAATGTGGAGAGAATGTCAAGGAAACTTCCTGAAGAGCCGTTTCTGCGACTAAATTATTTATTCCTGAGATTCTATGATTTGTAGGCCTAGATGGAAGATCTAATTTTTTGCAACAAGATTTTGAAAGTAAACTCTTCTGAGAAGCACTATCTATCATCGCTCTGCAAGGAATAAATTTTCCCGATTTAGATTTAACCTTTATAATGGCAGTAGCCAACACTGTTTGAGAATTTTCATTGATAGACTGAGAACTTAAACAGTTAGATTCATTAGAATTAACAACAGCATTTGGTGTTGTAACACGATCTTGTTGCCTGAACGAATTCTGTGATGCAGGGATAGACTGATCACGATGAAGGAGTGTATGGTGTTTAGAATTGCAATGCCTACAAGTAGTCGTAATACGACAATCGGCTACGAAATGATTTGATCTTAAACAGTTAGTGCAAAGCCTTTTTGATTTTATCAAATTCCAACGTTGATCAAGAGATAATTTTGAAAATTCTGGGCATTTATGAAGTGGGTGCGATTCTTTACACTGTGCACATGACACATTTGCAGTTTTATTTACATTATCCATTACAACTGCATTGGCGACAGACTTTTTTGAAAAATGTTGAGACTTACTTTCAAATTTTAAATTAGATTTGGATTCACCTTTAAAAATTTCAGAGTTACAATTTTGCAAACTACGAGCCTGTTTTTCGAGAAATGTCATCAACATATCATAAGTTGGGAATGAATCATTATTTAAGGATAATTCCCATTGCTTTTTTAAGGATTCATCAAATTTATTTTGTACTATATACACTAAAATCAAATCAACAAATTCATTAAATTCGAATTTCAAAGAATTTAAGTTACGAATCACTTCATTGCATGTATCCAATAGCTCTAAAATAGTTTTCTGCGTGGGCGATTTCAATGGTTTGGCATTAAAAAATTTAGACAGCAATGAATATGCCAAATTTCTACGATTATCGTATCTATTAACTAGAGTTTCCCAAGCTTCTTTATAATTTTCACCAGAAATTGAAAAACCGGAAATTAATTTCGACGGATAATTCCTAACACTAGCTATAAGATACGAAAATTTTAACTGATCTGAAAGAGATTTATTATTATGAATTGAAGTCAAAAATATCTCTTTGAAGCTAATCGATTGAGTGACATCTCCATAAAAAATGGGTAACTCGAATTTAGGAAGCTTTAAAGCGTTATTACTAACTCCTATATTTGAGATATTATTAACTGCACTTTGATTTTCTTGTGATTTTACGCCTTGACTTTCTAAAAATTGCTCAATTTTGAGTAAATCGTCAACAACAATATCTTTAGCTTCAGTAAAGGACTCGTATAACGAATTTACACTTTCTTCAGCTACGCCAAAATAAGATTTTTTAAAATCATTTTCTAAACTTATCAATTCAGCCTTTAACTTTTCAATTAATTTTAATTTTTTATTTTCAATTGCCTCAGTAACCTGAGCGCTAAATCTTTTTATTTCTTTTACAGTGAAACTGAATTTCGTTTCAGAAGCAATTTCTGCTTTAGTTTTCGTCATGATATATTAATATCATATATTATATAAGAATATCACTAATTTGACTCCGGCTCGACGGACCAATAAATATAATATGTAGAATTTTAGGAATAATTGATATAGACTTTATTTGTGTAAATAGAATAAATTGAATTCACAACAGTACCTTTTTTGCTGCGAAGTCCTTCATTGTTGAATACGCTATTTTCTTGGGAATGAAGATCGTAAAGAATATTAAATTCTGCAGGAACTTTGACGACTTTGAATGGGTGAATCTAGATTACTATTTTCTTAAAGAATACAGAAATTTATTTAAATGAATACGATTGAGTTTGTCTTTCAGAATATTTAATTGAATAAGTAACATCTTTAGAATTAATCGACTTCATCTCAAGAATCAAAACATTGGAATGTTCTATTACAGGTCCGCACATGACCATCAAAATACAGAATAAAATTTATCTAATAAAAGAAAATAAAACAAGATTAATACGCATATAACACAGAAAAAGGATAATAGGAATTTTAAAATTAAAAAAGAGTTAAAATAATAAGAATAAAAATTGAATAAAGTCTTCTATTTTTAAGGCAGAGAAAACCAGTCATTTTCAATTCTCGTAGTGCTGCCATCTATATCTGTCTTTCAGTATTAAAGTCTCTGCTCATAAGAAATCATACAAAAGCAGCGTCACACCTGTGGAGCGATTTACACCAAAACATAATCAGCAGCAATATTAATATAGGTGTACTTGAATCAAAAGTTTTATGAAAATTCGTGCATTAGTTCTTCAGATAGAACTATTGAGGAAATCGTGCAAAATGCAGCGCAACAGCTACACCTATTAGGCCATATACACCAACACCTAATCAGCATCAATTCATATCAAGGACTAACTGAATGTGACGTGTGTTGAAAATCTGTTCATTATCTCTTGAGATAGAGTTATTGCGGTAATCGTGTAATTCCTACAAAATGCAGCGTAGCAGGGCCACCTGTTGGACGATTTACAATAAAACGTAAACAGTTCCAATTCATATAAAGGACTAACTGAATTTGAAGTTCCATGAAAATCCGTGCATTAGTTCTTGGGGTAGAGCTATAGCGGAAATCGTGAAAAATGTAGCATTGCAGCGCCACCTGTTCGGCAATTTACACCAAACACTTATGAGCAACAATTTTTATCAGGGACTACCTGAATATAAATTTTTAATAAATTCCGTTCCTGAGACAGAACACCCACAATTTTTTTGTCACATATTGGGTGAGTGGAAAAGTTCTACCCGTTTTTTAGTGAAAACAGAAAGGCGGAGAACACGAAAAGTTAAGCACCTATGAATTCACGCATGCGCCATCATTATGTATGACCTCTTGTCATCTGTCTGGCAGTAAGTTAATCCCACGCCGATAAAACTCCTCTGTTTTATAGTCAAAATACTGTTGTAACGCCGTTTTTACAGTCTCCACATCATTGAAGGTTCGGTGAGCAAAGGCGTTGTGTAACAATGAAATAAGGGGATAAATCGAAGGTTCAAGGTTGGAGCTATACGCCGGCTGAGGTGAAAGTTCCCAACTAAGGCCCAATAATTTTTGCCGAGTCCTTAAAGCAACATGGGGGCTGACATTATCGTTTTGAAAGAGAACCCCTCTACGATTGACAAATGTTGGCTGCTTAGACGTGAGTTTTGATCACAATTTGTCCAATTGTTCGTAGTAGAGGTCTGCCTTGATAATTTGGTTTGGCGCGAGGACCTCCTACTTGATTATTCTCCTAGCATTAAGCCATACACTGAGCTAAATATTTTTGGAATGGAGTCCACTTATTTAGGCCGATGGAGTACCCTCTGCAACATCGGCACATGGCCCTTCGACGCTTCACATTACGATGCAGTACCCACATCTCATCACCCGTTACAATTCGGTTCAAAAATGGTTCCCTACTGTTACAGGGATGCATAAAAAGACAAGTGCTGATTCTCTTTAATCGTTGCATTTCTGTAAGCTGGTGTGCTACCCACTGATCGAATTTTTTGATGAAGCCAAGCGCATGCATCCATCTTTGGACTGTTTTTCTGTGTACCGAGAACATTTCGGCTAATTCTCCGACTGTTGGATGTGGGGAATTTGCTATGGCTGTGTCCACATCCTCGTCAGAAACCACTGATAGGCATCAAAAACGCGCATGATCTTTACAGCTCCTGTCTCCGTCCCGGAATTTCCTAAACCAACGGTAGCATGTGCTATCGTCCACGGCATCTTCCTCATACACGTGACAAATGCTGTGGCAAGCTCTGGCTGCTGTAACGACTATATCATACTCCTACATTAAACAATGTCTGACGTAGTTTTGCTTGCTTGCTATGTTGTTTCCCGTTCCGCAAGAGTTCTTCTGACAAATGTTGTGCCTATACATACTCTACTGCTCTACGCGTTATTATTCACTTTCCTGACCTCGAAACATAAGCTGTAATGACTGTATTTCACTTGACATTTATTTATGCTCAAAACGGGTAGAACTTTTGCACTCACACAATACATACATACAGAGAGACAGACAGACAAACAGACAGACAGACCAAACAGACAGCCATTTTGCAAAAACAAGTTCTTGGGGATCTTTGGCCCTCAAAATATGTAAATCCGTCGAAAACCGGAAGTCGAAAATTTTCTCGAATCCAATACTTTCTTCTTGTAAAGATAGAAGAAAGTAAAAATTTAAAAATAATAAAAATATAAATTTTAATTGTAGAGTAATAGCGATAACCTCCGAACTTCTTGAGGTATTTCCTGCATTTCCATAAAAATACTTATAAAAATAATCTTAATTAAACTTTTCTTTCCCTGTTTGTTTCTAAAAATACACTTCATGCCCCTTTATTTGATACATATCTTGAAATACAATTCTGTTTAAAATAGTTTTGTCTAAAGCAGATTAAAGTTCTTTTTGGCAAGTGGAAAAACACGCCCAAAAAATACGTGCATTTAAAAAAAGTTGGGCCGGGTCAAATGTTACTGGTATTTTTACTGAATAGATCAAGCCGATCCAAATGATTTTCATAAGAGTTAGGTTGGAAATTGGACTGAAAATTTCTGCCTGTGAAGAGCTCAAGAAGAACGCAGTCCTGTCCCGACATAAGCCGGAAAAAATTGAGTCCCGGTCCATCTCGGTCCGAACCTCTGGAAAAAAGTAATCTTCAAACCAAGCCCGGACCGAGTGTGAAGAAGGAACATTGGACGGGCCCGTAAAGACTCTTAGATTGAACAACCAAAAGACTAGCTCACAAAATTTTGCAAATTTGAACGCTAAACTTCTATTATATTTAAAAAAATAAAAATAAAAGTAAAAAAAAAAACGAGTTTTTAGTTAACTTTTCTCATTTCCATAGATCCGTCTGAGTTGAGCGATCCGCTTTAAAATTTTTGAATTTGAGTTTGAACATAACTCATTTTCGAGAAATTGAATTTCAGTTTGAATTAGAACGTTTTTTTGTGAGCGTTGGCATCAATTAAAGCACTTACTTAATTGATGCACAAACTTAATTGGCTTAGGATAAATTAGAAGGTTTGCGCTGAAGTGGTCATTGGGATCAATAAAAGCACGCCAAGTTGAAATGGCCTAGGATATACTAGATCGGCCTAGGATAAACTAGTTCGGACCAATGAACAGCAGGCTAAACTAGTTCATCCTATGACCGTTAGGCCAAACCAGTTTGGCCTAGGAAAAACTAGTTTATCCTAAGGGCGTTAGGATAAACTAGTTAGGCCTAGGAAAAACTCGTTTATCCTATGTGCGTTAGGATAAACTAGTTTGGCCTAGGAAAAACTAGTTTATCCGATCTGCGTTAGGATAAACTAGTTTGGCCTAGGCCAATCTAGTTTGGCCTAAAATCGGGTTTGGCCGGTAACATATATATATCATCATCATCATCATCAACCGTTTTAAATCCACTGCTGTATGTAGGTCTCCCCCAGATTTTTCCAATGTTTTCTGTCTAGTGCTTTAGTCATCCAATTTACACCGGCTACTTTTCTGATTTCATCACTCCATCTTACTTGAGGTCGCCTTCTTGGCCGTTTTACATCTCTGGGATACCACCGTAGGGTGTTTGTGCTCCATCCATTGTCTTGTCTTCTTGCAATGTGCCCAGCCCATTTCCATTTTAGCTGTTTAATTCTTTCAATGATGTCAAAAACTTTCATCTGACTTATTATCCAGGTTATTCTTTTTCTGTCTCTTCTAGTTATACCTAGCATACATCTTTCCATACTTCTCTGTGTTGTTTGTAATCTTTGTAATATATATATTTAATTAAATAAAGATAAAACTACAATATAAAAGTTTAAACTAAGAATTTTTATATTCTGTGTAGTAAAAAATAAAAGTTTATAAATTTAATGAGATTGTTTAATAATTACTATTTTATAAAGCTAAAGTAAATTTTATTTTTTCAGAAATACGTTTCAAATACCCCTTCTTTTCTTATCTTGAAATTAAACTGTCTTTCTTCATGTGTGCTTTACATTTAATAAAAGATGTGTAAAAAATAAATTGAAGAAAGATTATGACAGAACATATTTGTAAAACATATGTTCACTTTCTCGTGGAAGGTATGTACTTTGAAGGATGATTTTGAATTTGCATCTTACTACATTTGAACTTCATTTTTTCTTTAAAAAAATTGTATAAAGTAACATTCTTCATTTCAATGTATTTTTCTTAATTAATACTGGTGGCACATTTAAAAATTAATATTAAGCTAAAGCTGTTTAGGCAGGGGCTTAACTTTGGTGAATATTTTTTACCTTAGAAAAGGTTCATTTATTTTATACAAAATACACTGGTGTGCATAAATTAAAGGAAAAACACAAAATGCTCATTTTATAATACAAATGATAATCATGTGCATTGAAAATAGTATAAGCAGCAGGTGTAATACATAACGCTACCCTAACAGCAGTTTCAGGAAATTAATAGTCGTCTTGACGTCACAAATGGCCGCAAGTATTACAGCCATTACGGAAAACCCAAATTAGGTATTTTTTATTCAACCCATTATTAATCTCAAATGACCATCATTTGGTAATTCCACTCAGGAATCATTGTAGCTGCCACTAGATCACATATCGCTTTACACGACAATAGAATGAATCCACATTGTAACCCTCACGTTACAGACTTTTGTAGATAGCATTGTGGCGTCTCCATGGCAGTTTGTATCAAGCAACAAGTTGATTTTCAGGTGATTAACATTTGAAGCTTCCATTCTGAAATCCAAATTAGTATTAACTTGAGACAAGTCATATGAAGATTAATTTTCTTGTGACTTCTCGTCACAAAGCAATTATCATTACTTTATCGTGGAGTGCATAAATAACGATCGCTTGTAAGTAACTGTGTAAAATTATTGTAAACTTCATATGAACATGCTGTTGACAACATATGAAAACACTTGGTGACTCGTTAGAAGGCAGTAGTCCTCACCAAACTAATATTATATGACAATATTGCGTTGAAGTTAATTTCTTTTCATGCACAGCTAAATGAATTAGCAATTTTCCATAAAGCCAACAAAGTTTTAATGTATTTTAATCTGTGCCATTTGATTTTTATTTAGCACAGAAGTTAACAATATTTAATTAAAAATGAAATATAATTTCAGAAATGTATAATGCAAAAAAAAAAAAAAAAAAAAAAAAACGTAATTCACTAACGTATTTTGAAATTTTAATTCATATGTAGGTCAGAGCTTTAAACGAATATTTACCAAATTTAAAATTTTGTTTTTGAAACACTACCTTCTAGTGAAACCGATAAAACTTTTAAATTGTTATCCATTTAAAATTGGTGAAATGTATGTTTATATGATGAATGGCCGTACTCTGAAGTTATCAGATGTCTTAAAAACATACTTTTCATACAAATTAATGTTTGTTTTCATCTCTGAAACTTTCTAACTTTCTAAATATCTTGAAAGAAAAACTAACCTTCATATAAGCTGTGTTAATAAAAATAAACAAGCTTAACCTATGTGATTTCTTTTACATTCAAAAGCGAAAACATTTTCTTCTTTAATACCCAAAAGATAGTTACTGTACCGTGAAAAATAATTTGTCATATATACTTCAAAACCTTCTTCTTTAATAGTCATCAAAAAGTACTTTTACATAACATATTCTAACAATTATATTTGATATTTCAAAAGGAATGTCGATTTCAATGAATTAAATTTTTATTTTAAGGCTGTTCTAAAAGTATAATGGATTTTTATAATTAAATAAAGTTTCTGTAGTCCTTAAAAGTAAAATCATTACCTAAATGAGGTATGTAGAAGTATTGCCTCCGCTTTGCCATTTCTTTAAAAATAATTGTAATTGAAAATTATAATAATTATAATGATATAATGCATTTAAAAGAAGGTAATGCAGTTTTATTTTCTGAAATTGTATTTTTTCTTTTACATATGTATTTTTTTTTATCAGTGAATAAATTGTTATCCAGGGCTTAATTATTAATTGGGAAATAATATTTTGTTGAACAGAATTTAAATCAATTTAATTGACAAACTACACAATATGAACTTTAAAAAGATTTCTATTTATTTAACCTTATCAGTTCTGAAGCTAAAATAATAATACAAATGCTTATTCATTGGATTTTTTTCAAACAAAATGACATCGTAAATGACAGATAAAATACCTTTTCTGAAATTGATCCTTTAAGCGCTTAGTAACTTAGGTTCAAAAGTATGGATCTAAAACTACAAACTCCATAAAAACATCAATTTAATAACCATTAACCAAATTAACGAAATCACAAATTTAAGAGCTTTAAATAAGTAAATAATCGACAAATCCTCAAAAATTTTTATTGAAAAAGAAATAGAATTGAAAAAGAAGTTAAAATATTGAAAAAATTAAATACTTATGAATATTTCTCACTTCATTGGTCATACTGTCTTTTGGGCATTTTTAGGCATTTAGCAAACTCAGATGAACATAACATTTATTTTATGTAGGAATCAGCTTAGATGCTGCCCTTTATTCGTTTGCTTTAAACGCGAAAAAAAAAAAAAAAAAAAAAAAAAAAAAAAAAAAAAAAAACATTCAGCTATTAAGAAGTGACGTGAAAATGTAATAGAAAATCGGTATTTTAGTTTTTATAATGAAAATAACAGAGTTCCCCGTATGGAGACCCAGGGACCGAATATGTTAAAATGGGACAGATAATAACACTACAGATGTTACAAATAAAGAAATATACATTTTATTTAAATTTCCTAGTAATTTCGATCTGCAAAACCCGCACACATCCTCCGGGAATATTTTCATTATTTGTCATTCAATTCATTTCAAATACGTCACTTTGTTTGAAATGGCAGAGTCTATAATTCTTAGTTAGGGTAGTTGTAAGTAGAGGTAGTTGTACTCTGTGTTAAACTTTTGTATAAAAAAAAAAGATTTAACTGCCGATTCATCCCTTTTTCATTTTCTTCCTCTAAAATAGTTAAATCGGTTAATAGTTTAATAGTTAATAGTTATAGTAGTATATATTTTAAATGTTTGCTATATCAGGCATTTTTGTTAAAAATGATAAAGTCAAACGTATTTCAAGTTTTATACTCAGATTTTTCGCCTAAAAACCAAATTAATGTTATTTGCAATATTTAGTTCCTACAATAGAAAAATAAAATGTATATTACGCCTCTATTGCCTCAAGAGCGTACTTCGAAATTACTAGCATAATCCTTTCCATTTCAAATATTTTCCTGTTGCGTTAAACAAATGAAATATCAAAATCCTTAAGGGGTCTTGTACCTTTTAAACGCATTGAAAATGAACGAAAAACTTTAAAGTTTGAATTAGTCTATCTTCAAAGCCTTTTCATGTATAAACATGAAATTTTGGGTATTGATTAAACAGATTGTGCTTTATAATATGATACCATTAGAAATTTATTAACCCTTTACAGAATTTGTGTATTGGTGAAATCAAAATAGCTCTTTTTTTACACCATAAGTCATTGCGCGCATGATATCTTAAGAAAGTATGTATGGATTCACATGAAATTCGGTAAAGATACTAATCATATATGTGTGTTTAAAATGATCTACTGTTAGGCTGAAATTATTTCATTAAGTATATAAAAAAATATTTTCGTAAAAAAAAAATAAAATTTTGTATTTTTAATGAATAAAAATAGTCATAACTAAAAATATTACCATTGTAAATACTTAAAAGTAGATCATTTTAAACACACATATTTGTTTAGTATAGTTACCAAATTTCATGACAATCCATACATACTTTCTCAAGATATCATGCGCGCAATGACTTATGGGGTAAAAAAAGAGCTATTTTGATTTCAACAATACACAAATTCTGTAAAGGGTTAATAAATTTCTGTTGGTAGTATATTACAAAACACAATCTGTTTAATCAATATCCAAAATTTCATGTTTATACATAAAAAGGTTTTGAAGATAGACTAATTCAAACTTTGAAGTTTTTCGTTAATTTTCGACGCTTTTAAAAGGTACAAGACCCCTTAACTACATTTTTCCCTTTTTCCCTTTTCAATATTTTTATGTAGTTGCGTAATTAATTTTTTTTTACATTTTTTTTCACAATGACTGAATAAAATTAAAGAATGAGAAAAAACTACAACACAAAATTTGAAACTAAGAATTTTAGCTATTGATAGCTTATGTAATAAAAGATTAATTCATACAAAATTATATCTTCAAAATAAAACATTAGTGTATTAAGCGTAATATATATACTATATATATATTTTAAGGTGAAATAATGACGGGTAAAATTTAATTGTTTGATAAATAGTATTTTTAAAGCTAAAATTTATTGTATTTTTTTCTAAACACATTCAGAATACTCGTTCTTCCCTTTTCGTGAAATTAAACTGTCTCTTTTTTATGCGTGCGTGAAAATTATACTTTTAATAGAACGTGAGTAAAAAAATAAATTGAATAAAGATTATGATGAGAATATTTCTAAAACACATGTTCACTTTCACATGTAAAGTACTTACTTTGAAGGATCCTTTTGAATTGGCATCTCACTACATTTGAAGTAGATTTTTCCAATCAAAAATTTAAAAGAAATAATATTCTTCATTTTAATATGTTTTTATTAATTAATATTCGTGAAACATTTAAAAATTGAATCTCCAGATATAATTTTTCATTTTCTTTAGTCCGTGACTTAACTTTTAAAAATACTATTTAGTTCAGAAAAAGATAATTTGTTTATACAAAATAAACTGCTGTGCATAAATTAAAGGACAAACTAATTAATTTTAATTTTACAATACAAATGTAATTGTGAGTAATGAAAAGAATGTTATATAAGTTTCATGTGAAATAGATAATACTACTGCAACAACACAGCCGGTGTATTTGATGTCATCTTAACGTCACAAAAAGTGGCATTTGTTACAGTCATTATGGAAAACCAAAATGTGATATCTTTCATTCGACCCATTATTTTTTTTGGTAACTCCATTCAGAAGTCACTGAATACGATGAAGCCATATTGTAATCTACAAGTAACAGACTTTTGTAGATATTATTGTGAAGTCTTCATGGCATTTCGCATTGTAAAATATCCCCAATCAAGTCACATACACTGTTGAAACATTTTCTGTCAAATTACAGAGAATCTACGGGTAATCCATTTTCTTAAGTCTTATGTAAAATTACAGAGATTAGGAAAACACAGATTTTGTAAAATTACAGAGAAGTTATATGGTAAATTTACAGTAGACTCTGTAAATTACTTTACAAGACTCTGCAAATTATTTTAAATGATAATAATTTAATTTGGTTTTCAAAATTCGTGAATCACTCAGTTTTTAGTGAGCTTCAAAGAAGATTAATTTTTCGGGTACATTTGAACTGCTGCGTCATTTAATTTTTGCGCAACTTGATTCTAGCCGTCCTGGGGTTTGAACCCGTCCCTTCCATATAGCCGAGGAACACCTTACCGACTGGGCTATAGGAGCTGTTATCATTGGGTACAAAGTATGTATTTTATGTCTTTTATGAAAAGTTTATTGTGCTTTTCAAAGATTTCGCTTCAAATATATTCATTAGAAAATTCATAAACAGTTTATTTTAATTTATTTTAGACCGATACATAATACATATTATTGTTTTTAATCAATTTTATTTTTTTAACTAGTTTAAGTAATACAAAAAAAAAAATGAATCTAATTCATTTTTTACAACAATAATGTTTTGGAGAATTTTTCGAAATTGTCGCATACTATTTATTTTTTAATGTGCTAATATTTTTGAAAAGAATTTTTTAGTAAGAAATATGAGGAAAATAACAGAATAAATATAATTTATTATTTAAAAGTTATTTTTTACGTTTTCAGTATTTTATTCATTTTGTGTAATATGTTTCTAAAAGATTAATATAATTTTTTATGATCATTTTTATGACGCATTTACCAATGAAATAATAATAATAATAGCAATGTAATGATAATAGCAGCTTTCAAATAATACTACGCAAATTTCTGATATATGGTGAAGGGAACAACTGCAAAGTGATTGTCGATAAAAATCCCCACTAACTCCGAGGAGATGATTTTTCCCTTTCGAGATTATTCTAAGTTAAAAAAAAAAGAAAAACAAAACAATTTTTAAACTACATTTTCTTTTTTAAAATGTCTAATAACAATATAAAAGAGTTTTAAAGGTGTGTATTTTGAATTATAAGTTTTAACAAAGATAAAAATATCTTTAAATAAAGACATGGAAATCCCTACAGGGAATTAGATATAAGATAAATGTCTGTAAAATGCTGATCGAGAAACTCAATCGAATGCTTTTAACCAAGAGCTAGTGTAAATGTACAGAGAATCTCGCTTTTTTTCTGTGTTTTTACAGAATTTTTCAACAGATTATTGAATAACCAAAATGTGATATCTTCCATTCGACCCAATTTAATTCCGTCCATTAGTGCCCATCATTTGGTAACTCATCCACATTCTAACTCTCACATGACTGTTTTTGGTAGACACCATTATGAATTCTTCATGCAGTTCGCATTGTAACATGTAACCAATCAAACCACATTCTATTCACATGTTGACTTTCAGGTGATTAACATTTTCAGATTCTAATCTAAAATCTCAATGACTGTTGGTTTGCGACAAGTCATCTGAAGTTTCATTTTGACGCCACTTCTCGTCACAAAGTAACTATCATAGTGACTTTTATAGTGGAGTCCACAAATAACGGTCACATGTGAGTAACAATGTAAAATTATTGTTTAAGTCAAGTGATTACGTTGTTGACATCATATGAAGTCACTTGGTGACCAGTTACAAAGGAATAGTCCTCACCAAACCAATATTACCTGAAAATATTACTCTTACTATTTTATTTTCATCTACAGCGAAATGAAGTAGCAATTCTTCTTAAAGCCAATTCAGTTTTCAATGTACCGGGTGAGCCAAAAGTTCGTTACAACTATACGTTCGTTACAAACGCATAAAAGAGAAGAAATTATGATAAAGTAGTGCGGTTTGCAAGAAACGGTTCACAAGGTAGTCGGATTTTTTTTAGCAGCAAAAAAAATATTTAGTTAATGGATCACATGTAGATGGCGCTGACGACCAGAAACACGATGAACAGGACAACGATACGCTCCATTCGTTCGTTCTTCCAATAACAAATGTTCAACATGACCTCCAGGACATTCTACGAAACAAATGTTATCATGTTCCTTGTGTTTCTGGTCGTCAACGCCCTCTACATGTGATTTTTTTTTTTTTTTTTTTTTGCTGCTAAAAATAATCCGACTACCTTGTGAGCCCATTCTTTCAAACCGCACTCCTTTATCATATTTTTTTTACTTTTTTATGAGTTTTTAAAGTTGTAACGAACTCTTGGCTCACCCGGTATTTCATCAATGCTATTTAAGTTTTGTTTAGTATAGAAGCTAGTAATATTTAATTTTAATGATGCACAACAACATAAAGCAATACTAAAAAGTAATATTTATTAATGTATCTTGCTATTATAACTCATATACTTCAAAGCTGTAAACGAATATTTACCCAATTCCTAAAATTAAACCCTAGTGAAACTAATAACAAGTTTAAATTGTTAGCTACTGAAAATAGGGGAAATGTATTTATGAATGATGAATAAAGCAAATTCTTAAGTTATCAAATGAGTTGAGAACGTACTTTTCACAAAAAATTCATGTTACATTGTATCCTAACAGACACTATTTCTTGAAATAAAAACTCACAACATACAGAATATGAACTTTAACCATTTATCTTCTGACGGTACTTATAAGTACCATTAAAATAATTTATTATGAATTTCATTTAATATATCGATTTGCTATAATACAGTTTAGAATGGGTTGGGTTGGGTTGATTTTTGACGGCCAATTATCTACACTAGGGATATAGGCCCGGGGAAGAGTGCCCTCCGTGGGGGTCTTTCTAATGGAACCTAATCCGTATTAACGCACGGAAGATCCACGGCTCGAAGAAAACCACGAAAACTCCGAACGATTAGGCCGACGGGCGCGATTGGGATCGAACCCAGCACCTCCCGTCTACCAGCTTCGAGAGCAGAACCTCTCGGCCACTGGTGGGGCCTTCAGTTTAGAATGAGTTATAGGACAGTCGTGGAAAAAAAGAAGTAAACACCCCCTACTAATTCCTCGAAAAATTATCGTAGAAGAAAGTTACTGGTACCGAACGATTGGAAATAAAGTCTACTTTTAAATGATGTATATAAAATTTGCTTAGGGGGCCACCTACATATTAAAACGAACCATAACTTTGTTTTTTTCAATAGCAGTACCCAATTCTGACAGCATAAATGAACTCTACACCCTTCAATTAGCCTAAAAACGAATTTTTATGCATTTCGTACCATAAGTTTCCGAGAAATTAATTATTTTAAAACGATCGTATTTTAAGGGCTGTATCCAAATTGAAGTTCCGTACTGGATTGTTAACCGAGAGAGCCGCTTCCTTGATCAAGGCACCTTAAGCGCCACTCAAGGAGTCAATGAAGCGTGTTAGATTACAGTACGGCAGAATAAATTTCAAAATGTCTACTCACTTCCATCATAGACGGCCCCTTAAACCATCATTTTGCCGTTTTTTAAGCATAATTTGAAAACTACTTGGAAGAAAAATGTGAAATTTTTGAATTTCCATAAAGCAGGACTTAATAAATCTAAATCCATCAAAAAAATTGTAGGTTGCAATTCATATTTTTTTCGAATATTAATTTCATAATTCATAATTTATATCATAAAATTATAAAAATTGCAAATTCAGCTTATTTATGTTTGAGTATATTAGTATTATTACCACAAAAAAAATAGCACATTAGGAGCATAATTTCGGGAGATATAAATAAAAATATGAAAATATAATTTAACATTAGAAGCACTCAATTTTGAATGTTTATAATTCAAAAACTTATCATTCAAATGACTTGAAATTTGGTGTCTAGGCATAGTTTGAACCGAAGATTTGAAATATCTCGTTACAATTGGGTATTGCCATTGATAAAAATGAAGTTTGGATTCGTTTTAATATGTAGATGACCCCCTAAGAAAATTTTATATACATCATTTAAAAGTAGACTTTATTTCCAATCGTTCGGTACCAGTCACTTTCTTCTATGATTATTTGTTGAGGAGTTAGTAGGGGGTGTTTACTTTTTTTTTTCCACGACTGTACATTATTTTATCTTGTTCAAAAAGCATTATGGGTTACACAAAACAGAAATAATTTTAAAAGGATTGTTTCTTTTGATTTTGCATCTTTTCGTCTTTCTTGGTGTTGGGTGTGGGATTTTTCAATTCGGAAATATTTCTATATTTCTATGTTAAGGACATTATATTTGTACATTTCCAAATTCTACAAAATACTACGAAAAATATTTAAAATAAAATATTTGAGTGGGTTTATAAATATTGCACAAAATACAAATTTAATTAATCCTTCTAAATCCTCCAATTCTTCCAAAATCCTTCTAAAATTTATCAAATCAGTATTTAAATCTTCTAATGTAGTTTAAACAATTCACGAAAATAGCTTTAGAAGATAAAATTTTCATGAATTCATAATTCAGTACGTAAAGGGTTAAAAAGCACACCGTTTTACTTTAAAGGCTTCAAAAATAATAAAATAGACGTTTCAAGTTAATTATATGTATTTTATTTAAAATTTCTTAGTACTTTCTGCATGCAATTCCCGCGGTCACCATCAGGGAATATTAGGTAGATTTCGTATGAAATACTACCTATTACATTCTCCACTATGTTGGAATTTCTGAAAAATTTCTGCAGATCTACACTGATCATGACTCCTAGAACCCAAAACCACCCTCAGTAAAAAACATTATATATCTATCTATATATACATAACTTTCTTCTGGACACGATAACTTCCAAAATTCTAAACAAATCTCTTCCAAACTGATGCATAAAATGAAGGGGTATAAAATCTCGGTCAAGTTTGTTAATGGGCAAAATCGGACCAAGAGGATGGAAAAGGGGAGGGGTTTTGTGAAAAACAAAAAACAAAAAACACCATAACTTCTTTATTTTTGCACGTATCAAATCGGCTTAAAGTTTTTATTTCTTTTAAAAACTGCGCCAAAAATTTATGTATCACAGATGTTTGATAAAATTAAAATGGGCTCAAGGGGCGCGAAAAATAGGGTTTTAGGGAGAAAAAAATTCATAACTTCGCCAATTTTTAAGATATCAAATCCAATTAAATTTATTATAAATCTTCTTAACATTATCTACAACTTTATATTGACAAGTTTTTGATAGGGCTAATTCGTACTGCAAAAAAGAAAAAAGAAAGAAAATTAAAAAGGAAAACAAAAAGGGGAAGTTGAAGAAGACAAAATCCATAACTTCGTCAATTCACAAGATATAAAATCCGCATGAATTTATAATATATCTTCTTAATATTTTCTACAATATTTATACTGAGAAATTTTTGATAGGACCAATCCTTACAGCAAAAACAAATAAAAAATTCATAGCGGTTGAAGAAAAAAAATCATCCTATTAAGGGTGTATTCAAATCCCAAACTGCTTTTCTGACTCATTTTTAAATTCATTTTGCTCTCAAACGCATTTAATGGTACAGTCTCTTATCCAGAAACTATATAATGTACCGTAATGTTCTGTTTTTTTATAGAGGCAGAATATATTTCAAAAAATGCTGTCAAAGTGGGCATTTCGAAACAAATTTCGGGAAGCGATTGTGTTAGAAACGATAAATATTGTCCTACTGAGAAAATAATTGTGTTTAAATCAAGTTTTAATTGATTGAACAAAAAATAGAAAAACAGGTCGCTGATAAATCTCTTCAAAAATCAAGTCAGTAAGTTTCATATTTTTTCTATTAAAAATGAATCTGAAAATGTGCCAGAAAATTTCGAGTTGTTGAACATGGAAAAGTATTTTTTTGAATACCGCCTTAACATGATTCTGATAAAACCAGCTATATATAAATGAAATAAAAACTCGCCAAAAGCGGCCAGATAAAATTGTTAAAGTTGGTTTACCTCTAATCATGATTTGGTTTTTGTTGGTGAAATTAGTATACTTAACTTCGAAATCTAACTCCGTCTTAGGCCGGGCCGGCAGGGATTTTTTTTGTGATATTACTTCCTGTCCATTCATACTGATATGTCAGTTCGTTTGAAAATGTTACTAATAAAATGTTACCATTTCGAACGAAGTGACGTATTTGTATGAATGGAACATCAATTAATAATAAAGATATTATCTGACGATGGCCGTGGGAATTGCAGGCCGAAAGTATTAATAGATTTGAAATAAAATGCACATTTTTTAATTGTAACATTTATTTTATTAGTTTTGCCGCCTTTTAAGTAAAACAGTGCGCTTTTCAATGCTCATATTGTGTATTTTGCGATTCTAGCAAGGTAGAATATTGCTTTTTGTCTTGGGATTTTATTTATAAACTCACGTTCATATAAAATATGTAATTTCTTTTGATTTAAAATAAACAAGCTTAACCTATGTCATTTCTTTTACTTGAAAAAGTGAAAACAGTTTCTTCATTAATACTCAAAAGATAGTTACTGTACCGTACAAAGTAATTTGTCATAAAAACTATAAAATATTTTCTTAATGGTCATTAAAAAGTACTTTTACATAACATATTCTAACAATTATATTAGATATTTCGAACAGGAATACTGCTTTCAATGAATTTTCTTTTTGTCTCAATGCTGTTCGAAAAGTATAATGATTTCTTATAATTAGATAAAGTTTCTGTAGTTCTTAAAAGTAAAATCATTACCTAAATGAGGTACGTACGAGTATTGCTATCCGCTTTGAGATTCTTAAAAAATAATTGCATTTTAAAAGTATAATGATCATAATGATATAATGCATTTAAAGTAACGTAATGGAATTTGTTTTTCTTATCAGGGAATAAAATTTTATCCAGGCATTAATATTAATTTGTGAAATGATATATTATGGAACAGGATTTTAATCTTTTTGATTAATTTAATAATACTGGCAATAAAAACTATACATACCTTTTTTATCATCTACTGTGATGATTAATATTTGAAACTAGATAAATCAAGTAAAACAAAAAAACTTATTTTAATATTAATTGTGATATAATATATTATTGAACAGAATTTTAATCTGTTTAATTAATTTAATGATATTGGCAATAAAAGCTATGCATATCTTCCTTTTTCATGTACGGTGATTATTAATATTTGAAATTATTTAAATAAGGTAAAAATTAAAAAAATACATTGTGTCATATTAACTTATTAACCGCCAAAACTATAAGGTTGAATTTTTCAACTTTTCCGCTTGACGTCGTTTCCCATCACAAATTCTAAAATTCAATTTTCGCTTTATTTGATCTTAACATTTTGTGTCTTTAAGTAAGTCTTATTTTTTAGTTGAAAAATAGTGGTGGGTATGAAAATAATTTAAACATGCGTATTTATTTTTACCGTTACGTGAACGCAACACCTGCCGGTAATGGGTTAATTGTGAAATATTATATTATTGAACAGATTTATAATGTGTTTACTTAATTTAATAATATTGGCAATAAAAACTATACTCTTGTTTTTTCACGTACGGTGATTATTAATATTTGAAGTTAGTTAAATTATGTAAAATTTAAAAATAAATTGTTTAAAACGAGGTTTTTAAACAATGCTGTATAAGAAAGTTTTTGACATAATTTATTCATTTCAAACACTTTGGCCGAAAATCAAAACACATAAAATTGTTTTGTGTAGCTGCATAGCTACCATGTGTCGTACCGATATTTTGTACTATTTAATATATGTATTTTTTTTATTAATTTGTAGTTTAAATCACAAAATTTCTGTCGCCAAAAAAGACGAAGATTAATATTTAAAAAATCATTCCAGCCCCTTCCGTATGAAGATGTATCTTCATTATTTCTTGTTCTTAAGAATTCAACTAATTTAACTAAAATACACGAAGCTTAAATCTGTGTAACCCGATTACAGGAGACTGAATCACATATATTTTCCTCAATACTGAATTTAAATGAGAATTTCGTCAATCTGACAGCTACTTCCAAGTTTCCTTCATTTATGGCGATTAATTTTTCGTCGCCAAGTTTAATGATAATTCACCAAGTACCACCAAACTTGGAAAGAATTTGATTCTTGCGGATGGATTATATAGTTTTAAGCCTATGAGAGTAGCAGCAATGATTATAAAATAATCAAAGTAAATTTTCTAGAAATCAAGTTCATTAAAGCACTTTAATGAAACCTGGTTATTGAAAATCAACCATCATAGAATTTAAGACTGCTGTATTTTCCTCCATTTCTTATTATCTCTGTTTTGTGTCACTTATGCATCTAGTATTATAATTCTAAACGAATTACTATTACTGAAATAATTTTTGTACTATCTTATTCCACTCAAACAGTACAGGGCGTTCAAAAATATACAAATAAATATAAATTTAACTAGACAAGAGGAATTCTGCTTTTTCAGAATAGTGTCGCCCCCGATGAAAAGAAATATATATGTATCTTAATATAGATAGCTCAGTTTTAAGACTCCAAACACCGGCTTTTATTTTATATAAAATGACGTCATCCGCATCCGCTAAAGAATTCCTTATTTACGATCCAATCTTAAACAATATCTACAATAAAATATGCAAAGGAAGTGACTATCGATAAATAATACACACTTCAAAAAAAAAAAAAAAAAAAAAAAAAAAAAAAAAGAGAGAGATTTCGTTGAACAAAAAGAAAATCGGCTACCTCATGATTCATATGCCTTCATTTGCTAATAATATTAATATAGATACTTAAAATTAAAGTTAGTTATAATAGCTCCATGTTTTATGAGAAATCATTTATTTTTTTTTCAAAATAGCACGTATTTAAATTACATTTTTTTCAGTTTTTATGAGAAAAAAAAAGATATAATTGCTATTTTACAACTATTTTACCTTTACTTTTTACAAAAATGGAGTACTTGAGTTGCCAAAATAAAACAAAGGGTGCTAAATACTGCAAAAAAAAATTAATATCTCAAAAAAAATGGAGATGCAGTTTTCAAACAAACTGCATTTAAGTTTTTTTTTTTTCAATACGACGGTATAAAAATTGAACATCTGCGATGCTTAGAAGTTTAAAAAATTGAAGCAGAGATTATTCTTTACTATGATACATCTGCATTGTTTTACGGCTGGCTTATGCAACTTAACGTTATTTTTTGGAGCCGTCACATTGTTTGGTCGGAGAAAGAAATAGCATACCGGCTCTAATAAATCATTTAAGTGCGAATAGTAATATCATGATGCTGTTTTCACATAAAATCCGCAAAAAAATCAGAAAAAAATGGACAACTTCAATTTTTATTTATCACTGAATAGTACCAGAGGATTTTTTCTACACTTGCTTCATGTTGCTGTTTGAGGGAACCGGGTAAGCTCTATCTCGGCCATGTTAAAGTATATCAAATTTATGTACCTTTTTATCAGAAATGGTGAAAGATAAAGTTCTAAAATTTTTAGAGTAGTTTGAATAACATGCTTTACGTCTTTTAACAGACCATTTTCTTTCTAAGTGAAACTGAAAATTAATTATTAATTATTTAATGAAAGACATTTTTAAATTAGCATTTTTGGTACGATTTCACTGCCTAAAATAAATAATTCTCAACAAATCATTAAATCTCCGTGTTAAAGTATGCACTATAACATAATATAAGTATTTAGGAAAATCTGAGTTCTTAAGTTTAATAGATATTGAAAAAAGGGAATACAAACCTGAAAAATCGAAGTTTTGAGAAAAAGCCAATTAAAGCTGTGAAGCAGTTTTGCCAGTGGACTACTTTTTTTAAATTCAGATTTTTTGATCGGTGCCACTTTTTTGAAATAGTAAAATTCGCCTTATTTAATAACATATTAATTAAGGCGAAAACAATGGGGATTTTACCACTTCAGAAAAGTGGTGACAATCAAGAAATCTGAATTAAAAAAAAGTAGCTCATTGCTGTGAAGTGCTTGCTCTTAGAAAGAATGAAAAAATCCAACACTTTATATATATATATATATATATATATATATATATAAACATGTGTAATATAGCGTTGCAAAGATAAAAGTTTAAACTATTTAATGATATAAAGTATTAAAAACCGATTTTTTGGTTCAATTCCGCTTACCCAGTCCCCTTAAGACCAACACTTTATATATATATATATAAACATGTGTAATATAGCGTTGCAAAGATAAAAGTTTAAACTATTTAATGATATAAAGTATTTAAAACCGATTTTTTGGTTCAATTCCGCTTACCCAGTCCCCTTAAGACCAACACTTTATATATATATATATATAAACATGTGTAATATAGCGTTGCAAAGATAAAAGTTTAAACTATTTAATGATATAAAGTATTAAAAACCGATTTTTTGGTCAAATTCCGCTTACCCAGTCCCCTTAAGACAGATATTACAGCAAAAATCTTTCTCAATGTTCTGTAGCACGTCCTTCTCGTAGCGCTCCTTGCTACGTCTAACAGCTGTTCTCCCTATTCGGATCCTTGTGCAAG
This sequence comes from Maratus speciosus, assembly GCA_963932465.1. Classification (NCBI taxonomy): domain Eukaryota; kingdom Metazoa; phylum Arthropoda; class Arachnida; order Araneae; family Salticidae; genus Maratus; species Maratus speciosus. The sequence goes on along the minus strand of OZ010789.1, from coordinate 143,886,440 downwards.
TGAAATAGGATTTTCCAGAGACAACTGATAGCCATTCACCAAAATTTAGGAAGGACATCGTCTTAGCACTATACTGTAATCAAAATGATAACGTTACACGTAAATACCAGAAATGTTTCTCCTTTTCGTAGTTTTTCAGAATAATTTAGCACTTTCCTGGGAATTTCTGGTTTTCATTTCTGAAACTTTCGTAACCAAAGTTGTCAACAGGAAAACGCTAATGGTGCCATTTTGGGTGCTTTCGTAATTATATAAATACATAGCACCTATAGTCGTCGTTCGGTCCGTCTATCTATCTGTCTGTCCATACGTCCGCATATAACAGAGCATAATCTACCATACCGGATGCTCTGAAATTTTAAATATATAATTCTTGTAAATATTGTCGAATCATTTCAAAATTTATGGAAATTGGATGTATAGTTCAATTACAGGGACACTCAAAAATTTTCCGTTACATCACGGTACATTTCAAGTGCATGTTAATGATGTTACAGCCTTTCGAACAGAATGAAATTAATATGCACTTATGAAGTGCATTAAATATACATTCAGTACAATATGCAGTGCAAAATATATTTATAAAACTAGTTACAGTACGAACGTGCCTCATTTGCCACATTTGACGTGCAATTTACTTGCATTATTTCTTATTGCCTGCTTCGCGAGAATCGACAACTAATTCCTTTTATGAATGTCGAAAAATTATCTGTGGAATGCGGATAAATCAATAAAGGACATAATCATTACCGTCTCTATTGTCAAGATGTTCAAGTTGAAAATGCATCACCCCTCTGACATTTCCAAAGAGATTATCCTCCGTGCCGGATATTTTAACAAACAGCACATGTAAAAAAAGGCGATTATTTAGGTATTCCAAGAAATTTTTCCATTAAGACTGCATAATAGTTCTTAAAGTTTAGTCTAACTAGGAATTCTATGGTAGCTTTGTTAATTTAAATGAAAATAGCAATTAGTTAGCTAACTAGAACATCCATGCTGGACATAAAAAGGTTTTCCGCCATCTAAATGATTATAAATTAAAATAAATATTTGCGTAGAAGAGAAATTGGCTTTAAAATATAATATTGCTTTTTGTTTCGCTAATGTATATATATTACGTTATTTTTAGAGCAAATTTGGTTTTAAGAAATATGTGTTATATTCTTATTTACGTTTTAATGAGTTTCAATTTTAAAATTACACATTTAAACCTAAGATTTTAAATTATATTAATTCATATTTTCTGTATTGTTTTCCTTTTTTTTTCATTCTACCTATATAAAATGCAATTGGTCATTTTTGTTTTAGTTCAGTGAAATCTTATTTTTTTTTTACGCAGTTTATTTGTTTATAAAAATAAGTTTAATGATATGTATTTATTTTCCTTTTTTTTCTGAGAAATAAATTATGTTCTCATTTTTAAAGGTAAACTTAGTCTATAATATTTTTATTATTATAGTAAAAGTCATAAAGATTAATTTTATTGTTAAAATATACTCAATTTGTTTTATATTGTTATTTTTTGTTACAAAAAAGGAAGTTTTTTTTATTCATATACTATTTCACGACAATAAAAATATAAACGTGTGTACATTATGTCAATAAAATTACATGCTATTTTATTTCCTCAAAATCTCTTTAAAAAATCTTTAAAGACACTTTACTGACTCTCTCCACAAAAATATTATATTACGTTAAAATTTAGTACTATTTAACGTGATAATATGCATATGATTTTATCGCATGCTTATCAAGCAATCGAAGTCACCCTTCGCTTCCAAAAGTGTAAAAGTTTTTATTGCTTTCGATTGTATTTTTTTTGTGTGTTGAAATATTTTACGTTTCAATCGGGTTGAGTAACGGCTATTCTTTTTCCTATTCTTTTATAAATTACGACCAAAACTTAAAATTATCCAACTGCATATGTTTTATATCGCTATTAGTTTACAATTACAGTCGAACCTCTATTTAACGAAGTCGCTAAATCCCGGAAAAAAATTCGTCAAATAGAGATTCACCTTTTTAAATACATTAAACTACATAAAACAGATTTTAAATTCATAAACACTAAATATTTTTACTAAAAGTAATTAATCATGTTTTTTTTATACATTATATCGATTTGTTTTATTTATTTTACCCACCAATATCCATCATCAATTCATTTTTTCTATGTGTTTGAATCTTTGAAATCTGCGAGGAAAACAAAACATTGTCCGGGAATACACTGTATTTTCTGTTTAAAGTAAATAGTTTTATATTAAAATTAACGAATTTTAATGACCTTATTATATTTATTATTTTAACCATACATTAAAATACGATTCCTTAAATTTTTTCTTTAAATTTTCCTTAAGTTTCTGAAAAACTCTGTTAATTTTGTCTGAGTTTTTTTCTTTTAAAAAGTGCTTCCTCTCATAATACGTCTCGCACCTTTGCAATGCACCAAAAACCTCATTGTGCGTATTTTCTTCTAACTATAATCCACGTCGGATGGTTTCAAATGATTTTAGCATTTCATCATATGAAGTTTTGTTAATTCCTGCATCAGGATCATTTCCATCATCATCATCCTTTTCGTCTTCATCGCAATTCATTGCTGTACTGTTTTTATTTTTCACACTGTCGAAAATATCCAATTCGGATAGTGTTTCCAAGGTCTAAATTTCACACTTAAGTGAAATACACATTAATCAGCACATCATGGTTAATTTCTTCTTTTTTTTCTCATCTGTATCCACATTTTTTTATGTTTCTCTAAGGGATTATCGTCTTCGTCCTCCGTACTTACCGAATTCTCACTGCTAACAAAGAAGGTGACTGGTAAAACCAATTCAAGGCAATTGAACATCATAAAATGTGTTTAAAGAAAGAATAAGTTTGAAATGTCCAGAAATATTTTGATAAATGGGGAGAAAAAAAAAATCGATCACAAGAAAAAGTTCGTTAAATAGAGAATGCACTTCGCTATTTGGAGGTTATTTTACGAAGAAATTCGCAAAATGTTCTCGGTTCCAATACTATACTAAGTGAAATTTTTTATATAAAGGAAGCTTGAATGAATTAATATATAAAATTTTGAGACATTTAATTATTATATTGTTACGTTATATGGAAGCAGTAAGATTTGAGGGTTTTCAGATTTTTTAAATTTTCAGATGGAAAATATTTAAATATGAACGGTGAAATTTAATAATATATTTTAAATGATGCATAAAACTAATAAAAATAGTTTCCTTTTTTTAAAGAAAAATATTAGTAATTCTTGTATCATAAAATAATTTACTACTTATTTCCTAAGCAATTTTCATTTTTTATAGCAGAATAAATGTGAATAAAAAAACCATACATAAATGATTATTTTATTTTAATCTTACACAGAAACAAAAAGTTATTTTAAATATGTTTTATTTTAATTGTTTCAAATTTAATAATATTTATATTCGTTTTTGTATTTTAATTGTTATTGGAAATTTTAAACATGCTTCAAATGTTTGATTATGTAAATGTGTCTGAATTTGTGTTGTGCACATTTTCCTTGAATTATAAATGAAATATAAAAATTTGAAACGATTTATCCTGTCAGAGGTAGAAAAATGTATAAAAAAGGAAAAATGAAACTAATTTTGATTTGACAGTAGCAAAAAGTTTATCGTGTCTCGAATATTGAAGGGGTGATGAATTCTGTTATTGTCTTTAATAAGATTGAATCTATGAAAAATAACACGAAAAAAAAAATTCCAGATATGGTTCGTATGTATGTCTAAAAATTTAAATTGACTAAATGATTCATAAACTGTTTCAAGTATTTTCTAAAATAAACAAAATAAATTAATATTTTTAAATACTTAAAAATGTATTAGTATAGCTTGGCATTAAATGTTAACAAACATCTAGAGCGATATAATTCATTAAACATTCCTGTATTGTAAAATGAAATCCAGGAATGTTACTGCGAAATAATGGACAGCTGGGCTGCCCAATATTTATACGAAATGTACATCTAGTGCAATGTAATTTATCAAACTTTCCTGCATTGTAAAAAGAAATCCAGGAATGCGACTTTGAAATAACAGATAGCTGAGTTGCCCAATATTTATACGAAATGTTTCAGGAAAATATCAGAAACGTTATTGAAAATCGTTTCATAGAAAATAAGTGAGCTTACTGTGACATATCATTAATGTTTTTGTTGTCATGTGAAACAATTCTGATATTTAGCAGAAAGGTTGCTCACTTTTCAGATGAATGTTTTTGGTGTGTGCAGAAACATTCCTGGTATTTCACAGGAGGCTTATTGTCACTTCTGTGGAGCGTTTTAAAATTACACAGTAAATTTCCAATCATTTTAAAGAAAAATTACATGGAAATAATGGGCAACACAGTAGCCCATTTTTGCCCAGGGCCCGTTTTTTCTCAGGAACGTTTCTGGATTTTTTTTTTTTTTTTTTTTTTTTTTTTTTTTTTTTTACAGTATAGAAATGAAGATCCGATGAATCCTCCAAAATAAAGTTGCCGTATAACGTTTTAAGGAGGCAAAAGGGAAATAATTTTAGTTCAGGAAGAGGGGACACTCGAAGTTTTAAGTAGGTGAGGTGGGGGTATTATTTATTATGTATGTTTTAATTCTAAATCGAATGACAGCATTCGTAAGTCGACACGATCGTTTGTTATATGGTTACTGCACGTTTTATGTAAAGAAAGCCAAAAACTATACTTTAGCGCAGGTAAAATAATTTTTTACAGCAAAAACTGATGGCCAGTCACGAGAATCTGGGAAGAACTTCACTTAAAATTTGGCACTAGAAATGATGATTGTTCTGGGACATTCTTCTAGGTGGACATCTTCTAGGTCTTCATTGTGGATATTCTTCTATGACTAGGTACAAATTGCTTTTACAAATGAAATTCTATTTGTTTGTGACAAATGTAATTTTTTTGGCGATAAAATTTTCGTTATAAAAAATGTCCCTGTTTTTTTTTTACATAATTCTGTGAAAAACACATCGGGCTACATTATAAGTTTTTTTTTTTTCAATTGTTGAATTTTAGTTTCTTCTATCACGTGTGAGTACATAGCATTTTGTTTTATATAACAAATAAAAACATGTCGTATTTAATTGTTAATCATTTATCTTTAGGATTACGCGTGTTTTAATTAGTGTACTTAATCAAAACATATTTTTCAATTGATAATAAAATCGTTGTTTGACTTGTGAAATTCACATATACTTGACTTGTGAAATTCAGATGTTTGACTTGTGAAATTCATGTTTGACTTGTGAAATTGACAGGGGGCTCTGCCCCTGCAAGCTACGCTCGCCAACGCCCGTTAAGACCCCGAAGAATCTAGAAACACGCTAATTTGATCGGCTTTAAAAAGATTAGGGAAGATTGAATTACAATGAAAACACTTGAGGCAGCCTCCCTGTAAACGGATTTCCATTCAGTTCCCATTGATTGCGAAAATTAAAGGCCGAATCAGTTGCTGTTAAGACATCTAGTGGTTGTTTTCGTGTTTGATTTAGGAAGGTCAGTTAAACATTTGGAGAGAAGCTAAAATAAAATGAATTAAGTAAACAGTATGATAAGCAAATTTTCATTAAAAAAATATAAAATTGACATTAGTAATAATAAACAATGGTAATCTTGAAAGCCGATTTTCCCATCAAAGTTCCAAATATTTCGCCAAGTATCGCCAAATTTGGCAAACTATTGCCTTCTTCGTTTACTGCCAACTGTTCAACAACTTAATAACTGTTTTAGAATTACATACAAGCAAACAAACACACACACACACATAGACACAAGATCTGCTCGTAAAATAATAATTTCAAATTAGTAATTCCAAGCTAAAAGTCAAAACATATATTAAAATATTTATTTGCTTAAAAGACGTTACTAAAAACACATTAAAAGTAAATTAAAAACTTATGTTCCATTATATTAAAAAACAATATAGGTTTTTTATTTACTTTTAATGTGTTTTTAGTAACGTCTTTTAAGCAAATAAATATTTTAATATGCGTTTTGACTTTTAGCTTGTAATTACTAATTTGAAATGGTTATTAGAGGACGTGATTAAGGTTTATTACTTGTACTTACTTACATTCGTAAAATAATATATAATTCTAAGAAATTTCGCCAATATGTGTCTGGAAAAATGCATACAAGATGCTGTGTCGTGTATGTAGACCAAAAATTCTGATTTAGAACTAACAAATGTTATTGCACACTAATGCATAATACCAATGAAACAGCAATTATTACAAAATATGTCAAAGACACATTAAATCTTAACTTAAATAAAAGTATAAAGAATAAAATTCAATTAATATTTTAGCATATTTATGAATAAAAATAATGATTTTTTTCACTTTTCAAAAAAATTTATATATATTCAGATATTTCTTTATAAAGTATTACTATACCTTAAATGTCAACGCATTTGATATATTGTGAAAAGCGATGGTAAAGATAAAGTGATAAAATAACATCTGTTGTAAAATGCACAAACAAATATCTATGCCATCCGGAAGCATCCATCAGTGTCAAGATGTTATGAAATAAATCAAAGAGATTCTTATATAAATGTATATATATTAGGAGAGAATATAAACACAATTTATAAATTGAAAACAAGATATATTGAGAGTACAATAAAAGATAGTTGTTGATTGCGAGATGTTAAAAATGCACAAGTTAAAAATACTCAAATACACGCCACGACTTTTGGAGAAAATTGCAGTGTATTGTAAATGAAAAATGCATTTTTTTTAAATGTCTGTTAAATATCAATGTCAATGACAAAATTCGAAATATATTCTTTAGATGAAGGCTAACAATATTATAATTAACTGCATAAATAAGAGAAAGGTATTATATTATTTTATTTTATATTTAAAAAAATATATCTACCCTATATGTATATATATATATATATATATATATATATATATATAATCCCAATGAAACAAATTTATGAAACGACATTATGAAACAATTTTATGAAACGACTTTATGAAACAATTTCGAAAGACGACTGATTAAACGACTGATTATGTTTCATTGCGATTTCTCCTAAAATATGGAATATTATGCGGTGAAATTAACAACAAAAATCCGTATTGATCTGCAGATTTTATAACTGGTATTAGAATTTCAAAATTTGAATTAGGTTTCGAGATAGTAATTTTTTTTCTAATTTTAAGCAACTTTCTCTAATGATGGCAACTCGAATTTTAATCATAACATATATTTTCTTTTCTTTTTTGAAAAGGTAATTATTTTAGACTAATTTTGCGCAACTAGTTTCGTTTCCCTTCAATGTATGCTAAGAAATGCAACATGTTACTTTTATTCATAACTCAATTTACTTAGAAATCTTTCGCCAAATCCGATGTTTCTGATAGAGAAATTAAGTACTCAGTATTTTTATGTAAGCGGGACGCAGGTGATAAATCGCCAAATATTTTTCCGTCGCATTTTTTTTTTTCATTTAAAATATAATCCTTTCATTCATTTTATATAAAATACAAAACTTTTATTTAAAACAAAAACATTTAAAATTAATGGCTTTCACTTCTTTCTTCTTTTTTAAACGATACGAAAAGAAAAATATTAAGCACAGATGTTATATAAGCATCGGGTTTCCTAATTGGCGCCAGAATGGCGTTATTTTGCTTGACATGGCATTTCGGCTTTTGTTGTTTATTTATTATTAAATGTTTATTTTCTTTTACTGTCGTTTTTAAAATTGCATAAATTGTTTGGTTCTATAGTTATTAATTATTTTTTTATTTATAGTTATTTCATTTTAAAAATAATAAAAAATAATTTAAAAGTACATATGTAACTGGTATTCGAAAACCAGGTTTTCGCCAACTTGTCGCAAAAACAAATTCACGCCAAACCTGGTGCGTACATAACATCTGTGCCAAATATTAAATAATGCAACAAACAATGACATTTAATTTCAATTTCAAAGCAATGTTCTAAATTACCATTCGAAAAAAATACTAACTGGCGAGTTAAAAAAGCTATTGGTGAGATTTGCACCCGGCTAACATAAAAGTACTAAGAATTATTTGCGATCATGGTAACTTTTATGCAGTTTCATTCGATTTTTTTTTTTTCAATCAAAATGGAAAATTTTCATAAAAAAGCGAAGGGATCAGCCCGTAATTTTTTATGGCAGTTACATGACTTGGACTATTATAATATAGATGAAATGTATGTGATAGAGTAATATTTGGCAATTTATCACCTGTACCTGGACTAACATTAAAGTACCAAAAATGCACATGGGATAAGTGGTCCGCCTGGAACTATTGTTGATAGTCATATGACTTTCATGACATCATCAAGTACTAATCAAATGATCACTTTCGATTGAAAATAAGCAATAGCATAACGACTGTTGAAGGCATTTCATAATTTTCTGCTTTGGTTCATTGGTTTATGACATTATTTTCATTCATAAATATGGTAAAATATTAATTGAACTTTATACTTAATACTTTTATTTAGGTTTAAACCTAATTTGCCTTTGACTTATTTTGTAATATTCGTTGTTTTATTTCTAATATGTATCAGTATATTATTACATTTGTTTGTTCTAATATTACATTTTCATTCTATGTGCACGACATAACATCCTGCGTATTATTCTACGCTGCATATTTGAGAAACGTCTTGGAATTCTGGCTTAATCTAAAAAGAAAAATCTTTCTCTACACAAATTACCTACTTGCAGATTAATGTCATTTAGAATATGTTTGGCGCATACTTATGGCGTTGTGCTGTATGTTTGTGGGCGCAATGGTAATCTTTTGCACACGAAGACTAAATAGACTGGGACCTCCGTTTAAAGTGGAATTCTACCACTGCAAATATCGATGCCCAGTCGGATTTGAACATGACGCATTTTGTGTAGCGGCCAACGCCTGGACTGTAAAAAAACGGGCTAAAAACCGAAATACTACTGGCAGTGGAGACGCCAGTACTATTTCCGTATTTTAACAGAACTTTTTCAAGGTAAATTACAGAAAAATTCCGTTTTTTTTTGGCATATATGGAGAAAAACTTCCGTTAAATACGGAAATAGTACTGGCGTCTCGATTGCCAGTAGTATTTCCGTATTTTAGCCGGTTTTGTTTTACAGTGTAGACAAACAGTTGGGCTATATGGCGTTAGGGAAATGCACAATAGTGTGCTATGGATCATACGTTGCAGGTATTTACTATTTCTTTTCGCTGCTTTCAAGCCATAGCCTGAAAATTTATATTTTTGGAGATTTTATTTAATATTTTATAATGGGAAGCGTTTCACAAAGGCTCTCTTAGTAGATTTTTATTCAAGTATTTTACGAGGTGATTTTCCAAGTATATTATATGAAGACTATTTTGCCCATATATATGTAAAAATATGGTATTTAAAAAAACGTTAAAAGAAGGAATTAGTTCTCTTTCAATTACATATTTCATTCATAAACGTTTGAAAATTCAACGTATTCCGTAGACATAATGAATGCGTCAGGATATTTGTATTATTAATTTTAAAGAACCACTAATGTTTAAAAAAAAATCAGGACTTTTATAGAAGATTTAACTGTTTCATATTTAATTATTTCACTCAATATATGGGAGATACTTAAATTTTATACTGATATTCATATAACTTCACCCAGCTTTATCTCGTGAGATATGTGTTTCATAGTGTATTGATCCACATCAATTTAGCAACAAAATTCTTTATTCTCGTTATTTGCTTATTTCTGGAGAAAAAAAAAAACTGCGGGAAATTCGAAAGCGATTCTAACTTTGGTCAGCATTTCGGAAAAATTAGCAAATGTGCAACGCAACAAGGGAATTTTTTTAAATTTATTAAATAAGTTTTTATGCATCTGGCCAGTTCTTACAATATTCGTACACTGTACGAAAATAAAAATGTTTCTTAAATATACGAAAACATAATGTGACCACGCAATTAATTAAATAAATAATAACCTCTTCGAGTTACCCACGACACTGAAAAGAGATCTTCATCATTATAAATATCAGAATCTAATATATGTTGGAGATTTAAAGTATCATTTATAGAAACAATGCTTCTTGCTCTGCCATTGATTTCCTGAAATGTTTCCGAAGAGTTTACAGTGCGTAATATTCAGCTTTCTCAATCTGGAATATCGTTTTTAACCATGCTATAAATTCTCTATAAATCATTTTCAGCTGCGTAGGGGAACCCTGGTGCAGAACGGGGTACCAAGTTGAGAATATGCTTTAAAAATACGAAAAGGTTAATTAAGAGAGCTGCAAGATTTTCTATGAACACATAATGTCATAATCACAAAAATTTAATAATATTGCAAGAAAATAAAAATATTAGTATATATTTTTCCAGTAACAGATCATTATGTCATTTGTCCCGTTCTGTCCCGTGGATGGGGCACGGGATGGTAGGGACAAGTAATTACAAAAAACATATAAACTAGTGGAAATGCAAAAAAGAAAAAGTTTGATCTATATTTATTTAGTTTTAAGTGACTATAACGGTTTAACTACAGTTTTCATTGATGGTGACCTTTTCTTAAGCCTATTGACAAAATTTACACACTAGGACAATCGTATCATCTTCGTTATCTATTTACGCAGAGGAATTGAGTGCCAATATTTTGCACATGGAACAAGCGACTCAACTTTCAACTGAATTTAGGGAAATTGAAAAAAAATTAGGGCCGCACTAAAAACGATCTCTTAGTTAAAAACATTTCGGCGCAAAAATGGGGTTCTTCCTCATTCCACACCACCTACTCCGCCCCAGGGATGCGATTTAGGTTAGGGGTGTAAGGTTTCTCGAGAAAGATGCGTAAACAAACGAACTACTACGCTCAAGCAAAGCAACTACACGAAACTAAAGACAATTAATCGTACTTCAAGCACAAATTAACTATAGTTGTAATGTAAACAAGTATGTATGCTTTACCTTGGTTACAAAATCATCAGAAATTACAATACAGGAGCAAAAAATCACAATACGAAAAATTCAAGCACTAACACTCGAGAAAACTAGACTAACATGGCTGCGGAAATTAAACATTAACCGGTTTTCTTACTTCTGCATATTGTCACTCGCTGCCAGTACCTTCTTGACACCGAAAAACGCCAAACTTCATTCCGCCCAGGATCCCCGTTATGTCCCGAGTTCCCCTAATCGAATTTACACGTGCAAGAATAAAATAATATTAATTTTTATGTTAATATTTATGATGTAATTTATCGTGTTTACTTGTAAAAAAATGTTTGTTGAACCTAAAAATTATTATTTGAGAATCGACTGCATCCGAAAAACCTATACAAATAGAGAAAACTGAATAATACACTATAGAAATTACTCGAAAACTTTTCCGAAAATCAGTAGCAGCAAAAGAAACTTTTTTTTTATAAATATTTTTTTAATCTCGAAAATATATTAGTTTATGAGTTTTCAAAAGATAAAGAACTCTTTTCCGAATCATGGATGAGTCGGAAGAGGTCATAGTACAATATGTCAGTTTGTGGTAATAATTTAATCTTATTTTATATTACAAAAAATATTTTAAAATATTGCAAAAAACATCTATATGTATTTATAGATTTATTAAAGCTGGGAGTAATGGAATGATTGTGTATTTAATGAAAATATAAAATACACAAAAACAATATATTTTAACATGTCATTGACATTTTTTTATAGTAGTTACGGATTTACATATTCTGCCTTTATGTAATCTATATGTTTCGTATTTCAGGAGTTCCTGTCAAACTATTATTTCAAGATTCCAGGGCCTGTCATTTAAAAAATAAATATTTGTTTAATTTAATTACGGAATTTGCACTTTAATGTCGATAATTTTTCTATTTTAAAATAGTGATATACAAGAATTAAAACAAAATTTCGAATTTTGATTTTTAAACCTATGTCGCAAAGAATGTAAAGACAAGAACAATTCGTTTTACTAATGAACTTAATTTTTTTACTATTACATTTAGTCTTATAATTGTTCTGGGCAATCTCTAATTACTAGATCAGAAGCTGCATCATGACCCATTCCGTCATTTGGCTGGGTTATTTACAATTGGCAAATTTTAGTATCAGGCAAAAACAACCAACAGCAAAATTAGCCACATATCTACTCAGACATATATAATAGTTGATGAACGAAAGGGATATCTCATTAAAATTGAAAATTTTGTAAAACATATAATTCTCCGAAAAAATGGAGTAAGATGTGATAACTTTTCATACTTCGAAATATGTACTTTTTACACTATATTGAATTTATAAATGTTGCGTTGACTTACTTTTTGAATTTGTAATTTTAGACCGTTCAGTAAAATGTTTTGAATGATACTAAAAGTAAGTAAAAATAACAATGGTTTTTGAAATTATCTAATTCTTAGAAAAGTAATAAAATTAAATATATTGCGAATTTATTTAAAAACCAAGGTAATACTTTGTGAAGAAAATTTCTCACTTTATATCGCTCAACAAGTAGTTAGATGTTGTTCATCTATGAAAGTCTCAAAAAGTGTTGTATTTTTGCTCTTTTTCCTGAACTAGATAAAAAAAAAATTAGTTTGTTATACGAAATGTAAAAATTGCTATTATTAAATTACTTCTATTTTAAGTAAATATTCTTTAAATAGAGATTAAAAGTGTCACAGCTGGAAACAATGTCGGTAGATAAAGTCGAAATAACAAAGTCCAAAAAATCTCTTTTTTTATCTAGAAATCGATTATATTTTGAACGACTTTCATATTGAAATTAGAACACATGATGCTGTAACGTATCAGAATTTGATATAATTCAAATGTTTTAGAAGTTTATGGTGCTTAAACATCTTATATTTGATAAATTAATGCATACTATGCTACGATAATATTTTGTAACGTTTTTGTAGTAAGCATTGGGAGAAAAGGTATCATCTTCGCCGTTTTAGTTTGGCTGTTCTCACTTAGTCTCATTCATTCATTTGCATTCATTCATTTTAATTCATTCATTTTAATTCATTCATTTGTATTCATTCATTTTCATTCATCCATTCTCATTCGTTCATTCACATCCGTTCATTACTTTTATTTAAATAATTCATCCATTTTCATTCATTAATTCTCCTTCACTCATTCTCATTCAAAAATTCCTTTTAATTCAATCATTCATTCATTCATCCATTTTAACCCTCGATTTAGTATTAATCTAAAAATTTTCATTACGGAAAATAAATACCTTTCAACACTTCCTGTAATAAATAAAAATTTACACGGTATATTTTCTACTTTTTTTTTTTTTTTGTATACTCTTAAAAATTAAGCAATCACAGCATTTACTTACAGTAACATCAGGAAAAAGAAATTAAATCCAAAATGCATAGTGTATCTTTAATAAAAAAAAAATTATAATAATAAGAATAATAATATTCCAGTTTGTGGTACAACAGCCACTCCACCAATTTGCCTTTATAGTATGTTAAATAAAGTATAAGACGATTTTCTTTAACAAATATCTATAATCCAATTGTTATATTCAAAATAATATTTCATGGAATTGGTGTATTACGTTGCACCCCCCCCCACCCACAAAAAAAATACGGTGTTTGCTAATTAATTTTGATGAGATAATTAGATTTAAGGACTAAGAAATTTTTCAAAATTAAAAATAAATAAATCAATCTTTACATTTTTATCTTTTACAATATATATAAATTTATTTTGTACACCAATTATTCCACTTAAATAATGTGTATCTGTGCGTACTAAATAATTTAGGCAAAAATACAGTTCATTTAAAAAAAAAAATTGAAATGATGTCCTTATATTTTCGTATTACAAGGTAATGTGAAATTTTTTTAAATGCACATAATGTCTATATATGATAAAATATTTGTAATAAGCTTCATTTTACAATAATTTTGTTATTAAATTTTATAACGAAATAAAACAATGTCATACAATCAATTTTCTTTAACATCACACAGACACACACACATTATTCTACATATTCTATATACTTCACATTAAACATCAATGGATTGCATCATAGGTTTGAACACGGGCATATATTAAATAATATTTTAATCTTGTATAATTGGAACTGTAATTTAAAAGACTAATAATTAATTAATATATGTTTTAGATGTTAATTTTTATGTACATATTCACGGAATATATATTTACATTTCATTGATATATACGATCTTAACTGATTTCCACTGAATTGAAGGAATTATTTTCAGTGGCAATTGCAGTAATTCAGGACACATGATTTGTATTTTTCAGTGTTGGGAGTTTTAAAACTAAGTAATGTACAGTTTAATTAAATGAGTATATTCCTCAGCAACGCTGCAAATAATCTATCACACGACTCATTAGAAATGCATTAAAATTCAATTACGGATAATTAAACTCCATAGAGACAGAGTTTAAACAATGTCTTCAACGTCGGTCTGCAGCTACGACATGTGGCTTTGCCTCATGGCTTTCTGGTAGATCAAAATACAGCCAGTTCTTTGTTGTGATGTAACGTGCATGGAGAAGATTACCTCATCAAAGGTGATTGATTTTAATGAAAAGATTAAATAAAGTATTGGAATGACTGTTGTGTAAAGATTATTTAACTTACATTATTAAGCTCGATACACAAATCTTGGCAGATATCTTATATTCCTCTGAATGGTTTGAACGTATTTTTCCGTTTCTCAAAAACAACTTTAATCTGTTGTAGACTAAATTATTTTAAACATAATTGTATTTCAAGATGTGTATAAAATGAAGGGCATGAAGTTTATTTTAGAAAAAAACAGGGAAAGAAAATATTATTTAAGATTATATTTATAAGCACTTTATGAAAATGCAGGAAAGCCTTCAAGACGCTCGGAGGGATATACTGATCTGCTGGTGTAGAAGATGCCTTGTTTTATGAGTTTTGATAACTAAAAATGGCTTATTGTGATATATATAAATTTCACCGCTCCTGTATATAAAAATACGAAGTCTCAACCTTAAAATGAGAGTTAATAAATGAAAACATGTTTTATGTTAGTTTGAACGAAAAAAGTTCCCTTTTGGAAATTTTTAAAGCAAAAATGTCTTATTTCATAGACTTTCTTATAGTAAGGATTTCAAATTGGGAACATGAATAACGTATGATAAAAAAATTAAAACAGGATAGTTGTCTGTTAAATTAAAAAAAAAAATACTTATAATATGTAGAGTAAAATTAATTGTATTTTCAAATTTTTTTATTAAACTCCCTTTTCTTGAATTATAATGTATCGCAAATATTGAATTTGTAGATTTTTTATTAATGCATTTCGCATGTGTTATCGCATGATATAACATAGTTTGAATAAATTTATTAACTGACATTGTAAAAAAAAAAAAAAAAAAAAAAAACACATAAAATATAGGTGTGGAAGATGTGTATTGTAAATGATGTTTTCCTTTTTTAATAAATTAGTTAGCTCTTTTGAGACGAATATTTAATCACATTTTATTTAGTATGTCCCTTTTATTATAATCTAACATTAAATAGCATATTTTAAAAAAACTCTTCAGCGAGTTTAAATATCATTACACATAGTATAGAAAAATGCATGTCTATTACTATTTCAATTCTATTAATATTAGACGGAGTGGTTATTCTCCTTTATACATATTAATGTATATGAAAAGACTTTGAATAAAATTCTATAAAATTTATTTTATCATGTTACTATTATTTTAGCTTAAAATTAACGAGAATTATGTTAAACAAAATTATTTCGAGTAATTTAAATATCTGAAGACATATTACAGGAAAATGCATAACTGTATCTATTTCAATTCGACTAATATTACACGGGCTGGTTATCCATTTGTACGCATCTTATAGTATATAAAAATAGTTTAAATAAAATTCTATAAAATGAATTAAGTTTCAAAATTCTCGCTTTTCTTTTTTTTAAAAACCTGTTCCTCAATTTCTGACACATTGAATCCGTAAATGCAAAAATATAGTGGTACTAAAAATGGTTATGCCTAGTAGCACACTCGTAAAAAAAAAAAAGGCCCAGATGATATGAGGCCAAAGAGGATTTACACTAGAAAGTAAACACTATAGCTTCATTTCAGAAACAGATGGTATACGGAGTTTATAAAAATCAGAAGATATAAGGTGTATACCTCCGTATACCCTCCATTACAGACTTCATTATACTATATATTTTGTACGAACATTACAAATAGTTATAGCGAGAATCAATGATTTTACTCCTCTAATTAATCATTCGGGCATAAACAAAAGCAAAGCTTCAAAGTTTTGTTTTTTTATTCAATTTCCACCATAAATTTTACTTCGGAAAAAAAATTCTCATTTTAATTAGAATTAGTTAAAAAAATCCATAAAAGTGTAAAAATTCTTTTTTTTCTTTAAAATTTCTGAAAATAATTGAAGACCATAGTGGAAGAAGATGTTATGGCACAAAAAATAGAATTCGAGAAAATTGAAGTGAAAGTTTTTTATTGTAATTTAGTTATTTATTTAATTCCTTCTTACTAGCATATGTCTGAATGTTTATAGGGAATACTAAACACTCCTAGAAAAGAACATTAACATTTAATTATTAAATGTCAGAAATTATTTTCACCATTTAAATTATTAAATATAAAAATTTTGACTATTATGTCTCGTATCTTCAATATTAAGTAGCATTTTAGTATTTGAGTTTTACCATATGATATAATACATCATAACGCAATACATAGCTAGTAACATTAGGAAGGGAGGGCATACTAGTAAAAAATCTAACAGAAATGCAAGGGAAAAGAGCTCATAAAAACAAATGTCTGAAAGGGAATTTAAGTATAGCATTACGACAACTAGAAATGTCTTTTATTTTATAAAATTAAAAATATATATATAATGTTTTTTCATACATTTTGTAAAATTTTCTATTGTTTTTTCAGTAATTTTTTATAAGATTAAGAAGAAAAATAAAAGTGGAAGTAAGGGATGTTAGCGAGGGAAAAGAAAGAGGGCAGCGTAGAAAAAAAAAAAAAAAAAAAAAAAAAAAGATTGGCAACTATCATTTTGTTTCTTTTTTTCTACTAAATTTCTAGTAATATCTGATTAAAAATAACTATATGAAAAGGTTGGAAACTATGTTTTTGCGCAAGCCCCAATGATTCATTCGAAAATAAAACCATTCGTTCTGCCCATCACGAATTACAATATGTGCAAACAAGCATAAAATTAGTAGAAGACAATTTCGAATATTTTGCAAAATATGTAACAATAGAAATAGCCCATCTTTTTTAAAAAAACACTGTAGAGTAGGGATGCACAACCTGTGGCCCTAGATGTGTTAACTTGTGGCCCGCAAATTTCGTCAAATTATAACCGGGAAAATCGCAATTTTTGTACATGTGTCGCTAGAAAAAATCGGGAATTTTGTCAATTTGTCGCTGGAAAAAATTGCAAATTTCGGATTGATCGGGTTCGGAAAAATCGTGAATTTTGTCGAGAATGTGCGGAAAAATCTCAAATTTCGTTAATCGGGTGCGGAAAAATCTCGAGTTCCGTCAGTTTATCGCAATAAAATCAAGAATTTCGTCAGAATAAGTTAAGAATCGCGAATTTTGTTCAGTACGCTAGGAAAGATCAAGAATTTCGTTGATCGAGTGCGGAAAAATCACAAATTTTGTCGATCGGTGCATAAAAATCTTAAATTTCGTTAATCGGGTACAGAAATATCGTGAATTTTGTCGATGAGGTGCTGAAAAATTCGAATTTCGTTGATCGGTTGCGGAAAAATCGCGAGTATCGTCAGTTTATCGTGGGAAAAATTACAAATTTCGTCAGTCAGTTAAGAATAACGAATTTCGTTGATCGGGTTCGGATAAATCGTGGATTTTGACGATCCTGTGTGAAAAAAATCTCATTTCGTTGATCGACTGCAGAAAATTGGCGAGTTTCGTCAGATTTTTGAAAGAAAAAATCGTGAATTTCGTGAATTTTCCGCAAGGAAAAAATTATAAATTTTGTCCGTTAAGAATTATGAATTGCGTTGATCGGGTTTGGAATAACCGCGAACTTTGTTGATCATGTGCGAAATTTCGTTGATGTGCTGCGAAAAAAAATTGCGAGTTTCGTCAATTTATCAAAAGAAAAAATCGCCAATTTCGTCAATTTGCCGCGAAAAAAAATACAATTTTCTACAGAGTCACTTAAGAATCTAAAATTTTGTTGATCGGGCACCGATAAACCATGAATTTCGTTGATCGAGTGCGGAAAAATCGCGAATTTTGTCGATTCGGTGCAGAAAAATCTGAAATGTTGTTAATCAGGCACAGAAAAATCGCGAATTTTTTCGATGAGGTGCAAAATTGCAAATTTTTTTGATCGGTTACAGAAAAATTCGCGAATTTCGTCAGTTTATCGCGAGGAAAAAAATCACGAATTTAGTAAATTTTCCGCGGGAATAAATTGCATATTTCGTCAGTCAGTTAAGAATCACAAATTTCGTTCATCGGGTTCGGAAAAATCGCCAATTTTCTCGATCCTGTGCTAAAAAAAATCTCAAATTTCGTTGATCGGATGAGGAAAAATCGCGAGTTTCGTCAGTTTATCGAGCGAAATAATCATAATTTCGTCAATTTGAAGCGGGAAAAACTACAAATTTCGTGACAGTCAGTTAAGAATTTCGAATTTCGATGATCAGGTTTGCAAAAATTGCGAATTTAGTTGATTGGGTGCGGAAAAATCGTGAATTTCATTGATCGAGTCTGGAAAATCGCGAATTTTGTCGATTCGGTGCTGAAAATTCTCAAATTTCGTTAATTGGGCTCAGAAAAATCGCGTATTTTGTCTATGAGGTGCGGAAAAAATGCAAATTTCGTTGATCGGTTGCAGAAAAATTGCGAGTTTCGTCAGGTTATCGCGAGAAGAAATCACGAATTTCGTAAAATTTCCGCAGGAAAAATTTACAAATTTCGTTAGATTTCGTGAGATTTTTTAGTAGCTGAAAAATCTGAAGTTTCGTTGATCGGCTGCGGAAAAATCGCGAGTTTCATCATCTTATTGTGAGAAAAAATCGCGCATTTTGTCACTCTGTCACGGTAAAGAAATGACGAATTTCGACAATTGATTGAAAAAAAATACAAATTTTGTCGATTGGTCGCAAAAATATAGCGAAATTCTTCAATCGCTCGAGGGAAAAAATCGTGAATTTTGTCCAAATTTTCCATTTATGAAGAAGGAGCAGTTAGTTGTCATAAAGAGCTGTATGGTTATTCATACAGATGTGCAGAGGCTCTGCATACAATTATTCATTTCTATTGGTTTATTTTTTTATGAACAAAAATCAATATTGTTCAAAAGTGAGTTATTCTCTCCCCTCCCCCCCCCCCGATATAGAATTTTGTCTGTGTTACTGATGTGGCCCTCGACAACCCAAATATTTTTGTAAGTGGCCCTTCTCTCAAAAAGGTTGTGCACCCCTACTGTAGAGTATCGATTTCATTCAAATTTTATTTATTCTACTGCAGTTCTGTACTCAAGTTTACTTTCGTTAATTTTCAGTGTAACATTTAAATTTTAATATTTTATTAATTAATTTGTTATTTTATTATTTTTTTATTAATAACATGTTATTTTATTAATTAGGGGAAATATTAGGGATTTAAGAAAACTTATATAAGCTATGCCTTTTTCTGCGCTGTTATGATCCAAGAAACTCAAACAAGGCACAAAAAGTGGATCCTACCATTCGAAAAAATTAAGTTGGACGAGTTCAAAATACAGTATAACCTCGTTTATCCGAAGTAATTGGGATCAACCCTGTTTCGGAAAATCGAAATTTTCAGATAATCAAGAATGCTTTAATTTTGAGATTAAGGAGAAATATATGCAACATTTCTTATTGGGTTCCAAGGGCTTAATAAAAGTAAAGCAATAGCAAAATACGATACGAACAAGAATAAATTACCCTAATTTAATTTTGAAATTAAGTACCTTTTACATATATCACAAGGGTTTGAAAAAATGTTTCGCTTGTCGCAGTTTCGATTGCTTTTGCTTTGAGGCTCTATCACGGAGTTTTTTAATGTTATTAGTTCACCAGTATCACAGTTTTCTGCTGCTCCAGCCATGCCAAACATTTTGCAAAACATTCAAAAACTTCAGAATTACTAATTTGTTCGTTTTCTACGTTCCACTCCGCAGGCTATGGGAGCTCAAGTTAAATTCAAGGGAACGCTAAGAAAACGGATTGAAAATATTTATATGTACCCGTAGTTCGGAAAGGACCGTTTACACACAATGAATATGATAGATTAAAAAACAAAAAGCTTTCAAATGGTTTTGCGCTCAAGGAATATGATAGTAGTGGGGGAGCTTTAAAATGGATTTCGGTTAACCGAGAGTTTCGGATAAAAGAGGTTCTACTATAGTATATGCCCCTCAAACCCTAATATACGGTTCGTACGCTTCAAGAGATTTCAAGGACCTTTTACTAGATTTTTTGTAAATTAATATCTGTCTTATTTAATGGGGGGGGGGGGGATCTATCTTCACATACAGCGAACAGTACTTTAAGAAATTTCTTGTGCTAAAACACCTTAAAGCCCTTAAATCCCTTGACGCGTAAGAACCCTGTAGTAGACAGACAGACAGCTGCACAGACCATAACCTGATCTAGTTCACTGCTGAAATTCCACGATTAGACAGAACTCTATTAGCATTTTAAAATGCAACTGGTCTGTCAAGTCGTATTTTGGTGGAAACCACCTGCAGGCTCGGTATTAATGGTTGATCGGCTTGTTTATTACTGTGTTTGCATATACCCAAAGGTATGAACACATGGAGGACTGGGAGCAGGAAAACACAATGGTAAACTTAGCAGTCAGCCACTACAATATGGTTTACAGGCGTGTTCCACCAAGATATGATTTCTCAGATAAGTTGCATTATAATACGCAAATGGAGTTTTTACTAATCCTGTAATTTCAGCACTCAACTCGATGAAGTGATAGTCTGTGCAGCGACCTTTCTGTCAGTAAGTAATGCATAAAATTTTAACACAATTTATTACTAATATATTAGTACAAGCGCATTTGAAACCTGTTCGGTACAATACATATGAAACGATTCATGCTTTATTTCTTTCGCTCAAAATTTAATGGTTTATAACAGAATTTGTCGGTTAAAAACCCTTTTATTTACCACGACTCTACATCACGATATGTTTACACTATATATAAAATTTATATTTTGTGCTTAAAAGTATAATGTGCGTTAAAAATAAATAAAGACAAAAGAGGAAAAATATTAAAATTGTTTGAAATGAAAATTAACAAAATACCCTAAAATTATTAAAACAATAAAATATTTCAAAATACATGATGACTTAAATATGTCTTTTACAGAAAATATAAATTTAACTAAATGTCTTATTATAAAAACATCTTCAGCACATGAGCAAAAATAGAACCTTTATACGAGGGTGGTTCAATAATTATTGTCTCTAGTGTATATAAAATATTTGTACTGCGATGGCTGTTGTGGAATATTGAAGCCTAATGTCTTTGATGCCTATTTGCTCAATTTCAGAACCGTAGCTGCTATATTCACAAAGTTTTGGAGGGAGGAGTGAGAGGGTGGGGTGGGTGTGAAAGGCTGATTTTTAGCTTATGAGACGTAATTACTGTCGTTTGGACTCGGGATCATAGTGATGTAGCCACATCTCATCCAATGTCACAAACAGTGGTGTAGTCGTAAAAAAAACAGAGGGTATACGTTCTAAGCAGAGGGTATACCCTAGTGTATATATACTATAGCTTTCTTGAGAAACAGAGGGTATACGGTGTTCCTTAAAAAAATCCAGAGGGTATACGGCGTATACCCACGTATATCCTCCACTACATCCCTGGTCACAAATGTAGCCTTATAAGCTCCAAACCAGCATTTCACCCTCACCCCCTCCTTAAAAACTCCCCCAAAATAGGTCTTTAAAACTTCACCCCTCCCTACAAAACTATGTTAATATATCTGTTACGTTTCTGAAATTGAGCATATAGGCATTTAAGAGATTTGTCTTCGCTATTTCACACCAACCATTGGAGTACAAATATTTTGTATACATTAGGGACAATAATTATTGAACCACCCACCTATAATGGAAGTATTTCTTGCATGGAAACAGCCCTAGTGAAAAGAGTAAAATTTTAATTAAAGATGTAACTTCTAGGATATAAACATGCCGAAAGTAAAAGTTTCAATATTCCATTACGATCCTGTTGTAAAGTTTTACTGAATTTTTCTTAAGGTACTAAACATAATAGAATCATCAACAAATATATCAAAACTTAGTCAGATGTGCCAATCAGCTATTGTGAAAATCGTGAAAAATGCAGCATAGCACAACCACCTGTGGTATGATTTACACAAAAACGTAATCAACCTGTCAACGTCTAACTGAATCTGAAGTTTGATGAAAATCCGCGCATTAGGTCTTGACATAGAGCTATTGCAGAAATCGGGAAAAATTCAGCATATCAGCGTAACCCGACAGTCAATTTACGCCAAAACCTAATCAGCAATAATTTATGACAACGTATAACTGCATCTCAAATTTGATGAAATCCATGTACTATTTCTTGCGATAGTGTTATTGTGGAAATCGTAAAAAAGGCACCATAGCCGCGCTACCTAATGGCGATTAACACCAAAAACTAATCAGCACCTATTTATATTAACTTTCAAATTAATTTAAATTTTTATTAAATTCTGTACGTTTCTTCTTCAGATAGAGCGCACACAAATTTTTTGTCACAGACGGACTCAAACTTTTTCAACACTTTTGTCATATACAGACTCAAAAACAGAACAGAAACAGTCATACAGACAGACATTTTTCAAAAAATGTCAAATCGTATAAAGGACCTTCTAAAATTTATAAATCTGTGGAAAAGCGGAAGTCAATTTTTTTCATGAATCCAATAATTTCTTCTTGTAAAGATAGAATAATGTAATAAAAGGTTATTTAGAAGTAAATTTAATTAACTTATATCACTTTCTTTAAGAAGGAAGAGCTAAAAATATCGAGTATGAATCATTTTTTTTCTAGAAATCAAGAAGGAATTATCATTAAACGCTTCAATTAAGGTTAAAGCGACTTGAAGCTTTCCTTGATTGTGGGTCAAAAATTGTGGGGTATATGTGCTTAAAATATTTATATAAATTTGTAACCTAAAAATTTAGTTATTTTAAACATAATCTTTTTTAATTGGTCATTTTTAACTTTTCAGCATAATGTAATATACAAATATTTAAAACCATTTTTTCAGAAAAACAGTAGAAAAAACTCATATACCATCTTAAATAAAATATTAAAATCAATAACCTGAATTTATTATAGAATACCGGAGTCCCGCACTGTAATGAAATTATCTCCCATAATATCTCTATGATTTATGTCTTAAGCACAAACTATTGCAAAACACACCCGTAAAGAGTAAAAGAAAGTATATCGCTTTAACTATAATTCTGATTCATGCTTGACATAAATGTGTTTTCTATATCAAAATGGAATGAAATATGATCGCAAAATATACCCTTGAATCGAAATTACACAAAGGATATATTAAACCAAAATAATATTCTTGGGAAACTATCCAGCTGGCAATAACTTAACAGAAATCATTTAAAATATGTGTTTGCGTATAATGTGTTTTGTACTATTAGGCATTAAATATAAGAAATTGAATCGAAAAATACTTCAAAATAAATGTCGAAAATGAATTTTATACTCCTTGTTGTTTTTGTAATAGCATGTGTTACTTCAAGTTTATATATATAATATATATATCTATCTATATGTATATATATATATATATAAACACCAGTTTTGCAATTGACTCCTCGTTAACTAGAAGGATGTACTATTTTATAAGACAAATTAGATTTACGATTTTAAAATCACATTAAAGTTGATAAAAGAAATGTAATTATATTAAAATTCCATTTAACGAAGTCTCATCGTTACATCTAAACAATTCGTTATGAAGAAAATTCCTTAAATAAAAATCAACTTATATTCATGAAATCTTTACAATAAAATGAAAAATACTCATACAATGGTAATATTGGGTAAATGTATTTTAATTCAGGCGGCATTTTTTTTTTTTATTCAATGCAGCCATATGAGAAAAATTTTATTAGAATAATATCTAATTTAAATAGAATAAAACATATAATAAGGAGAGATAAACAAAAACTATGAAGAGTGGTGTACTTTTTCCCGTCTTTCTGAATATTACAGATCCTTAACTTTAAGAAAGTCTGTGACATTAATTTGTAGAGGTTTTTTAAGAAAAAAAATACTCTGTTCATTAAAATTTTCGCGTATCCGAACAATTAATCTGTAATATTTTTGTGAAACTGGAATCCCCTTCTTACTGTATCGAGGGTTTGCCCCCACTATCAGCGCCAGAGTGTTTGTGTGAGAGAATGGCGATAGCAGGCGTTTATCTTAGAGTGAAAAAAAAAATATTGTTTAACACCAAGAATGAAAATGATTGTGTAAATAAATAATTTCATTTTCATAAAATACGCGGAAATAAATTCGTACATCCATCAAAACAGCAACGCCTCCGTTTGAGTGCTGTACACGCTGGAAAGTGGAATAAACTTCGTTATATCGAATTTGTTTTTCGTAATATGGAGATTAATTTACATGTTATTGTTGTCCAAAAACAAGATTCAGCAGAAAATTTCGTTAAGTAGAAAAAAATAGAGACTTCGTTATCGGGAAGTTCCACTGTATATATTATAATAAAGCTTTTTGTAATTGTAAAACAATTGAACAAATGAAACTTCGACCAGAAAAATTAAATCAATTATGATAGGATAAAAATGATTATCCAAAAGTGGAATAATTAAAATTGTCATAGGAAAAAAAATCACAAAAAAAAATGTAAAAACATAACAAGAATAAGAACAAAGACTTATATTGTGGAACTCTCTTTCGTAGGGGAGATATTCTACAATATAAACAAACACAATTGATTTCTGATTGAGAAAAGAAGAGAATTTACCGCTAATTCTCAATTTGCCTGATCAATTGTGGCAAGATAATTAAAATTAAAATGGAAGCAAAACAAACACTATGGAAATTTATAAACCATGTGCTAAACTTGTATTGTCAAATAATAAAACAAAAAAAAAAAAGATATTAATAATTTTACTATATAAATTTGAAAAAATTTAAGATTTTAGTACGCCTTCTGGCAATTGTACATCAGTTTAACCTTACTACCACATGGAAATATAATGTAGTTACAGTTAACATATAATTGTGACGATTATTCTATTAGCCATAAATAAAAAGAAAAAAACATATTTTTATAAAATAAAAACAAAATAACATCCTTAAAAATATTCTAATAAATCAGCTAGAAATAAAACATGATGAAGAATTTAAAAAAGGGATAGAGAGATTAAATTATTTTTTTGAAAAGCAGATGTTAAAAAATTAACTCAATGTTTGCAGTACACTGTTAAAAATTTGCAGCATTCTGGCAGGTCATTTGACCGTTTTTTTTCCGAAAACGGTTACAGAACCGTAATTTTAACACTATTCTGACCATATTATTGGCCATTTTATGGTCAGAATATAGTTAAATTATGGTTATGAAATCGTTTTTTAAAAAAACGGTCGAATGACCTGCCAGAATGCTGCAAAATATTTAACAGTGTACTGCCAACTACGAACAAATTTCATAATGTACACAATATATATATAATTATTTACAAATACACGTCACCTGATAGGACACATGGGAAAATTAAATTTTTATTGTATACTACTGTTTGCTAATTTTATCTATATGTACTTTTCCATAAGTGACAATTAATATTAAATTTCAGAAACAATTCATTTCGTGATCTGCAGTTTTCAGAAATTCATATTAAACAAAATCATTTAAGGAAATAATAAACAATTGGATATATGTCATTATATGATTCGGTTAGAAATGAACCAAGGTAACACAAATAAAGAAATATGTGATTATTGTGTATTAAAAAATGACATTCATGAACTGTCGAATGTATATTATTTGTATATGAACGTATAAAAAGAATCATATGAAATGTTATCTAATTATTAGCTTAATATGGGTAACCTTTTTTTTCAGTATTAACTTCACAATGGCTGAGTAATAGCTTAATACCGAGGTATCGAAATACGGCAGTCAGAAGGAGGAACAAACAAGAGTACAGTCACAAAATTTGTCTATTTTTGATGTGATACCGAATTGAAAAAAAAATATAACAGTGGCAAACTCACTTTTTATTTCAAACGAAAAAATGAGCTACAAGCCATTTTTAAAACTGCTAAATTTATGTTTACGCTTGGTTATAGTATTTAATTCTTAATGGAAATATCACGCATACATTAAATTTTCTAAATTATTACAAATAGAATCCTTTTCACAAAGCAATGCAAATTACCCTGTTTACAAGAACACAAATATACTTAAGTATGGCATGTTGTTATACCTCGGGCAATACCGTATAATTTTGAATTTATTTTCTATACTAAACAATAATCTTACATTATAAAACAAATAACTGCAATTATATAACACATGATTAAAAATCGACTGGTTAAAAATTTATTTCAAATTGCATTTTTTTATTATGTGAAAAAAATAACTCACAAATTAACATATTGCTATCCCAACCATACTATTACTATATTATACAAATATATACTATTAATACATGTATCATAAAAATACATATTATACAAAATGCTTTTAAGTACTAGCATATAAGCTTTATGCATAAAATGAAATCTATATTTGCATGAGTTATTCTAAATTACAATTTTATTGTTGATCTAACGCAATGAATGTAGGTACAAGGCAAACATATTGTCCTACGCGCATAGCTAGTAACTTAACACAAAATGGTCTCTTTTTAAATTTTCATATCTATAAATGAGGCCATATCTATTTCATATCCGATATTGCATTTAACGCTTCAGCTAACAATTAAAACTAGGTATGGTTATTAGAAGAAACGATTTGTTTTGCCTTTGTAATACTATAACACAACATGTGCAAATTTTTATTTTTGTGTTTTCAAAGCAATTTTTCCATCTTTTCTGAAATTCGAAATGACCATAATAAAAAAAAATATGTCTCCACTAACTCAGAGGAATAAAAAGACTTAAATGCAAATATTATTTTTAAAAACGGGAATGGTTCTATATACATGGTGGCACTAGGTTCAGAAATATACCTTATGCATTGAAAGGTATAAAATATAGATGTGTAAGTTGGGTTTAAATTATATTTTTCAAGTATGCTATTTATTTTTGTCATAAAAATAATATAAACAATTTATTGCAATCATTAGTAGATACCTGAAAGAAAGAAAATGAATAAAAGAAAACTCCAAACTAGTTAAATGTGCGAATCACAAAAATTTCTGATAAATCTTAATATTTCAAAATGTAGTTACAAATCTTAATACTTCAATATTATTAGTTCAATACTATGCAAAATTTGACTCTTATCTTAAATTTCAAAAAATAAAAAAACGAGTTAATTTCTGTCATGATATTTATTAAAATCAATAGTTTTTCGTTATTCTCTTGTACATCACCAGTTTTTGAATAGCCGATAATAGCAGGATGCGAAGTTCCGTTGATGAACGAACTACAATAGAACTACAAAAAATTAGAAAATTATACAAAAATCGCTTTTAATACGCCCCCTTCCAGTGGGATATTTCGAAATACAAGGAGGATCTGCCTGCTATAACCAAAAACATACACAGAAAAAGTGGTTCAATTCTATACATAACTTGATACACTTTTCGATAGTACAGCAATGAAAAGGACTATTACAGTAATATTACAGGACTTTTACAGTGCTATTACAGGACTATTTCAGAAGAATTTTTCAAACTTCAAGGAGGACCTGCTTGCCATAGCAAAAAATATACACACAAAATTTAGTCTAATTTTATGAATAACTGCATATACTTTTCGATGGTACAATAATGAAAATGGCACAAAAATTGATATTATAGCGCCTCCTTCCAGCAGAATTTTCCCACATTCATTGAAGACTTTCTTTCCATAGCTAAAAACACACACAAAAAATTTGGTTCATTTCTATTCATAACTTTATATACTTTTTGATGGTACAATGGTGACACAAGGACAGACAGACATTTTGCGTACACATGTATTTTGGTATATAAGACCCCTAAAACATGTAAACCCGTCGAAAAAAATTCGATTACAATACTTTTTTCGATTGAAGAGATAAGTAGGTAATTTTAATCATAAAAATCAAATTTTTATAATAAGGATAAAAATTCATTTAAATAGAATTAAAAAAAGGCAAAATTACAATATCAATAGATGAAGTCAATTATGAAGTTTTTATATGCAACAATTATAGAAAACAATATTCGGTTATGTAAGAAATTTAACTATTACTGATATTTAAAATTTTTATTAGGTTATTATAGTAAAAATATATTAAATTTAAACTAAATGTATTTACTTATTAAAATGGAAAATATATATATATATATCTATTAAAGAAAAATACATTAGTATAAAATAAATAAATATTAATCATTATAATTATTTTTTTTATAAATATATTTTAAATGAACTAACTAATTTAAACTAAAAACATTTGCTAATAAATTAAATAATAAAATTATTATAAATATCATATAATGGTTAATACATTTTATATAACAAATTAATAAATTTTAATAGAATAAAAATAAATAGTTAAATTTCTTGAAATTTTGAATTCTAAAGGTATAGTTTGATTAAAATTAAAAAACTCATATACATAAGTTTGTTTTATGTACTAAATAAAATAATTAAAATGCTGTTAATTACATTTTTATAGCCTATTTGTAGTGGATTTTATAAAATGTGCTTTCTAATTATATTCTGAAATTTTTCAAACAATTTTATTAAATAACAATTTATATTAAAGTTTGTAAAGGTGATTTATACATTTTTTTTTCTGATTCGGGTACATTAGGCAAGAATATGTTATTAGAGAATAATTTGGATTAT
This sequence comes from Maratus speciosus, assembly GCA_963932465.1. Classification (NCBI taxonomy): domain Eukaryota; kingdom Metazoa; phylum Arthropoda; class Arachnida; order Araneae; family Salticidae; genus Maratus; species Maratus speciosus. The sequence continues at coordinate 143,857,299 of OZ010789.1, read as the reverse complement.
AAATTTCCATCGAACTAACATGCAGTTATATAAATAGTATAAAAAATAAGGACAGCATGTGTAATTTTGTCAATGCTTTAGGTAAGCGATTGAATTTCTGTTTCATATAATAAGCCAGAACTGTGTGCAATTTACCGCACAATTGCCTTGATAAAAATGAAACTATGAATTGCTTTTATCCCTCAAGCGTAGCATCCAGTAAGTGTAATCTACTTTATTTTTTAATTGGGATTATTTGATTGACACCACTTTTTTGAAGTAGAAATATTCACCTTATTTAATGACAGATAAAAATGATGCGAGAATAAAACCAATTACTACTTTTAAATACTGGTGGGAATTAACTAATCTGAATCTTAAAAAAAAAAAAAAAAAAAAAAAAAAAAAAAGTATCCTAAATTACCCGTAAAAGTCACTGCCGCGAGAATTGAGGGGTTAATATTTTAAATAAGATATAAACTAACCTTCAAAATAAAATTAGTCCACTCTTCATTAACACTCGATTGTTAATCTAAAAAAAATTAGATAATTCCCTTCGTTGTATATGTAAAATCACATGACGTAATTTCCATATTTATGCTCGTTATGCAGCGATATTTCGGAGAAAAGGTAGTGGCTGACTAGAGGTATGTGTTCTTTTTCCTTTAATAATAATAATAATAATAGTAAACTATGCCTATTTTTTTCCTGAAAATTCGTCTTCTAAACGACGTAACGAAAAGTACAACCTGGCAGAATAACTTCATTCGAAAGGCTGCGTATTATGTATACTTTCTAAAAAAAACTTGTGAGAAACAGGATTGGGCATTTTACTTTCTATGTATTCATTTGTATACGAGTTAAAATACTAAAATAAGCAATTGAATTTTAATAGTTTATTGCTTTTACAAGGGATATCACTGTATTTGTTTATGGACTCTTATTCTAAAAGAAATTTCAATATGTAATCCGTAAATGCAGATGATACAATAAAAAATAACAATATTCTTTGAATTTTAATGAGGCGGAAATACACTTTCAAAGATTACAGAATCAGGCCCACACTCAATTTCAAGAAAGCAGTTTAATTTAAATACAGTATGAAAAGGATAAATATCTTTGATATATACTGAAATTCCTAAAATATAATGTAATTAACATACCGCATTAATGTATCGAAGTAAATATTTCTTGTGCTCGAAAGTTGTTTATAAGTATATTTAAAAATTTTATTCTAAAATACCATATATGACCAATTTCTTTACCTTCAAATCTGCAAAAACATTACAAACTCAAAGTAATCGTTACAAATATTTTTTTGTACAACGCAATCATATTTTAATATTAGGAATGTAAAATAATAGCATTTGATTGTGATACAAACTACAAAGAGCAATCACGTTAAAATACTCGTAATTTAGTACACTGTACGAAATAAATGGAGTGTAACTGCTTGATCTTTTGATTCTACGTATAACGTAATGTAATATACTTGTTAAATCAAATCTTTGCCTAAAGAAAATGCCCTATCACGAGAATCACTTACGTCAAAATCGCAATATCACGCACTAATTACTTAATTTCATATTGCATTTTAAAATGTATAAAGTTCTTAATGAATGGGACGAATATTTTTTTCCCAACTGGATTTAATTATATTCAAGGCCGGAGTAGCACAACTGACGTTTATTCCGACAGAGCGAAAAATGTCCAGACCAGGAATCGAACCTGGATACTTGGCATGCCGTGCCAATGCCTTAACTGTCCAACAAATAAGAGTGAATTATGTCAGCCAGGTATCGTCCGGATAGCCTCACAGGTACGGCATTGGTCCGGCACGCGAAGTATCCAGGTTCGATTCCTGGTCTGGACATTTTTCGCTTTGTTGGAATAAACGCCAACTGTGCTACTCCAGCCTTGAATATGTATAAAGTTCTTTTGTCTTACCGTCTATAGTTAAATGTATGAGGCATAACCTGAGTACTAGATTAATTTTAACACATTTATTTTAATTGGTAAATAAATCATATCAGATGTAAATTTCCGACTGGGTTAAAAATGTCCGGACCAGGATTAAAACCAGGGATCTCTTATCTGAAGCCGCCAATGCTCTACCATCTGATCTATCCCGGATGATTCTGGTGGAACCTTTTCAACCAGCTAACCTTATTGATTGTAGCATCTGGTCTGAAATCTGGTTCAGTTCAACAGAATAAATCGCATGTAATGGAACTCCAGAAATTGCCAGATACGTAATTACACTAGATTAATTTTAACACAAATATTTTAATTGGTAAATAAATCATATCACATGTAAGTTCCCGACTGGGCGAAAAATGTCCGGACCAGGATTCGAACCAAGGATCTCTTGGCTGTTAGCAAACCGTTGTTAATTTACAGCTATAAGCTGTATTTATCACTATCAAAATCTGTTGAAATAACCCAAAGTTCGTGGTAAATATAGATTATTTCCGTAAAATAAACAGGGTTTTACTGGCGTCCGGACTGGCAGATTTTTATGTAAAGTCAACAGATATTTTTTTTTTTTTTTGTGTATATCTGTAAAGATAAAAATGCATTGAAATTCAAAAGTATCTGATACTGATGTTTGATATAAAGATGTTTGATAAGTAAAAATACTTTTTAACTAAGAATTAAACTTTTATGGCTTTTATTGGTAGTTTATTGAAATTACATAGGGTAAATACAATAGCACAAGTAAATATAGTGGGAAATTTTTCAAGTTTTATTTTCTAATAAAATTATTCACACATTTTTCTGCAAATAAATGCAAATCCCAATTGCCAATTGATGTACTAATACAAAAGAAAATTTATTTTTGTTTTCTATAATTTAGTTGCAAAATGAGATTGCATCATTAAAAGACGAACTGAACACAGTTATTGACCTAGTTGCTCCAGTAATTGATCACTTTTTTTTTATTGTAAAAAAAAAAAGAAGCATAAAAGTTTCGTATTAAAAACTGCCGGAGGATTCAAAAAGACAAAAATAAAACATTTTTAAACTTAGCAATTCAAAAACAAATGCAGATTAAAATATGCAAATTTCAACCTTTACAAGGAAATACAGAGTGTCCAGTAATGTATTTTGCAACTTTTTGCCTGAAACTACAATCATAAATACATAGTTTGGCTACGTACTGTAAAATGGTAATGCCCCATTTGATGAGCCTGCTTATGCTTAAGGCGCGTCATAGGAGGCAAGGTAAGGAGTTTATATACCGGTTTCGAAATCTTGGTGCCGAAAAATAATAAATTACAAAAATGTACAGCAAACAATTTAGTACGAAAAGATATTTTGTACCAATAACTGCGGTAAATATTATCAGTGTGACTCTTATTTGTTTAATAATTCTTTTTCAAACATTTACATCAATGAAGTTTTCTAAAAGGTGCAAGTGGTTGCCACTCGGTGCATTTAGCGCTGTTGTTCATTCTGCAGTATTCAATCGATAGTGTTGATTTTGGTTATTAAAGTTGTGGTATTCTTTAATAAAGGTAATATTATTCGATGTTTGGTGCGTTACATAACATAAAAAATTTGGAAATCGTAAACAAGAAATGAGCGTTCTACGCGTGCTATTCTTAGTAGTCATGTTTACAAAGTGTCGTTTCGTACCACAAAGAAGCTTCTACATAACTTTCTAAATGATTCTTTTCGTGCCCCATAGTTTTAAACATACATATATTAACTCCGGAGTTTGTCACTAGGAGGCGTTGAGAGAAATATCATTGGCCATCAATAAAAGCTGTAAAATTTTAGTTATTAGGATATAATTTTCAAATTACTACACATAGACATTAATTTTATGCCTACAGCTGCAGACATTCGAGAGATAAATAGATAAGAAAGGATTGTATTGGATACCCTGCAGATGTATAATCAGTTTTAATACAAATAAAAAAATATCACTATGACAAATAAAATTGTATAAATCTTCATAGAGCAATTATTTTATTTTTTTGTATAACAAAGTCATGCCAATTAATATCATATCAATATGAATCATTATCTGACTCACGGAAAGAAGAAATAGATTAAGAAGCATGGAAAGTCACTACACCATTTATGAACGGATGACTAATTAATCTGTAATCTTCTTAAATTAATACTTTTCAAATCTATTTATACATCTATCTACCTAGAGATGGAATTTTAATAAATCATTGAAATAAGTGTCACCAGGTTTATTTTCATGAAATGAGTAATGATAAACTTTAGCATACAATTTATTGAGGATTTATTATGACATCCTTTATGTACTGCAAATCCAGGTTTGTTTTTGAATTTGCTACCTTGTATAGACTGTGTTCTTACTACAGTTATAAGGATTGTTTGACGTCTAAAATTTAGTAGCTCAGGAATTTTTCTGTTTATTTTATTTATTAAATTGGATTTCTATTCAAACTTTTGGTATTTTTTCGATTTTTTCTATTTCCTGTCCTATTTCAATAATAGTTCATTTTAAGTCCTTTTCGGAATAATTTTAAAATAATCCGTCTTACATGTGTATAGCATCTTTCAAATTTTATGTTCTTAACTAAAAAAATATTCTTAAAACTGTATAGCTTATTTTTAAAACTACTAGCTTGTCGTTTAATTTTACCCATACCAGTTTATTTACAAAAGTTGTATTTAATCTGAACTTGACATTATTTTTATAACACTATACAAAGCAATAAATGTTATGTATTCTTATAGGTTCAAAATAATCTATATTTGCAGTTAAAAGTATTTAGTGCTCAGATGAAAACGGAACAACAGAAAATGTATTTAAGCAATAATAGATCAAGAACATTTAGTAAATAACGACGTTGTGTAATTATTGGAAAAATCGCTCCAATCCTGACTCAAATAAGTAGATAGCGAGATATAATTAAGAATTTGATTGCTTCTTTTGATTTTCACTCTCTTAAAAAACTGCAGCTATCTGAACAGCGTTTCGAGCGTTTTTTATAGAATACTGTTATATAACCATAATTAAACTGTATACTGACCACATTATTGCACATTATTATGGTCAGAATAGAGTTAGACTATGTTTTTGTAACCATTTTCTATAAAAACGGTCGAATTGTTAGAAAGTTTGTTCCAAATTTTTAAAAGTAGAATGGTAAGTTTGAAAAACAAACAAATATTCAGTATCTGGTCAGTTACTAGTTGAGTTGATATTTTAGTTGTCAAGTCCCTAATAATTATATGATTTTTTTTAATTCTTAAAGAAAAATACATTTATTTACATAAAGCAAATGTAAATAAACTGTATACCTCAATTAATGAGCCAGAAGAATTTAATTGAACTTCGTTCAAAAAATAAATAAATGTATCATTATTTTATTAGTGATAATAGCTGGAGTTTTTCTTCTGAAAATGTGTGTAATGCTTACAAATAAATCTATTTTAATGTCTAATAACAGCCATAGTTGCAACTTGTATCAATGCATTTTATTGGGAGGTATGTACATTTATAATAATCAAAAATTGATGTCTCCGTGCATAACTGTTCGATTTTCACACTCTAAAATTTTTTTAGCAAACTGTCCAGTTATTCAGATGTTTCTATAGATAAAGGTTACTTTATCATACTTTATCTATTATCTGACAAATAATAACGCATCGAAATATGATGAAATAGCCGTTATCTATAAAAACGATTGAATGACTGAAGCATTTGTAACAAATCTGTGTCCAGTTTAGCGCCTCGGTGGTAACTTACTGGTAGGCTGGTAATTATAAATTTCTGTAACATTATCTATCCTGTATAAAAACTATTAGTTTATCAAGTATGAAACTTGTGATTACAAAAGTCCAGATTACTAACAGGGCAATCTTCCACCAGTAAATTTTAATAGACAATTTCATCTTTTATAAACGCTAAATTACTGTAATGAATAACTCACAAATTTCTATTCCTTTTAGGGCGCTGTACTTAAAAAGGGAAGGCGGAACCATTATAAGATCATTCCTGTTTCTGTCTGTCTGTCTGTCACAGCCATTTTACTCGTAAACTATGGAACGTGGAAAGTTCAAATTGGGGGAAGTAATTAAGACTATTAACACACATATTTCCAGATTATTAAACATTCATAAATATATTTAGTAAAAGTGTAGAGAGGCTAATTAAGCTATTTGAAAAAGAAAACTATTTTCTTTGTATATCGTGTGAGGTATCGTGTGAAAGCTTTCGTGACGCTGAACTCAAAAATACATTTATTTAAATTTTAGGTAATATATTTTCAAAGATATCGTCAAAAATGTAGCACAAAAATATGTTAACTCCCATCTAATTCCGAATCTACTGAAACTAAAATTATGAAAAAAAATAGAAGTAGTAGACGTTAACTTAAACCTTGCAGGAAAATTATAACGATTACCCTAGATCACATAGTTTTAGAGAAAATCGCATTTTTCTGTTACACACAATTTCCGATTTACGGGCATTCAGCAAAAGATTTGAGCAACGCTGGAAGCACCTATCGTAGCAGACGTAGAAAAACATTGCTGATAATGATTTTCGAAAAAAATCGTCAGTAATTAGCCGAGATGTTAGCCCTTAAAGATACGGGCGGTTCGGACATACATAATGACAGGAGAGGCGTACTCTATGTACCATCGACGTTTAAAGCTTACTTAACAACTTTTAAGGATATATAGGGGAGACCGGGGCAAGATGACTATGTTAACAATTTTTGTTGTTTATTAATTTATTTTTAAGTACAGTAAAATTGATTTTACATGAACTGTTAGAGTATTCCTTTGTAGTATTAGATATATAACCATTTAATTTTTCAAATACAAAAAAAAAAAAAAAAAAAAAAAAAAAAAAATAGGCCTTGGGGTAAGATGACAACACTGAAAAAGGTTGAACGTATTTTATCTTTTGATTATGTTACATGGTTTAACAAATGATAAATGTGTTTTTACATCTTACAAAGTAAGAAACTAAGCATGATGGATTGTAACGTAATGTTGAAGTGTTTAGTTGTGCAGCTAAATATTGTCACAAATAAAAATGCCATTTTCATAAATGGAACATTCCTCATGCCACCACTCTTGGCATTTACAGCACTGGATCATTCTTCTGTTGGTGGGTCACAATTGTCCTCGTCACAAGCAAGCTACCTGAAAACACCATCCTTTGAAGTTGATTCAATTGGACTGTTTGGCTGGGATTTAATAGACTTAGGCCTACAGGAACTTAGTTTGAGTTTTTTTACTTTGTTTTTAGCTTCACGAGCTTTTTTTCTCTGTTTTTTTTTTAAACGTTCCTGTTCTTCCTTCTGCTATACCCTTTGTTCTAACATTACTTTGATGGGTATGCTTGTAAGAATGCTTGAGTTCAGTGTTTTGCTTTTTCTTTTTTTCTCACATTGTGTTGCTTTAGGCAATGGTTTGAAATCAAAAACACTAACAGTCTTCTTTGGTGCATCGGAATCTGCATTTGCCATAAGTTCTGGTTCTTCTGGCGGGTTTAAACGTTGGTTTTATTCTACCAGGGTCTGAGGATGACGAGCTCGTCGTCTTGCCGCGGACTGCCTGCTTAAAAATATTCGTTTTCATTGCTATGAACGAAGGAGATTAATTGGAATTTATTCATGGTAATAGGTAGTATTTAAACTAAGTTAGTCATAAATATTAAAGAGAAACGATAGATCTTACCTGTATCTGCAGCAGAGCTTATTTACACATGCGTAAAAGTTATAACGTGGCAACGGTAAACAATCAAAGCTTCACAACTAACACAAAAATGGCGATTTCAACGTCTCTATACTAGCGTTCAACGAACGACCGATAGGAGAGCCAGTAGTGTCCGATTGATGCTGCCACCTAGTGGAAAACGGAAAAAATTAAGACTTTTGTCACCTTGCCCGGCTCTTCATCTTGCCCCGGTCTCCCCTATGTGTAATGTAATGCCTAGTAGCAGTATAAAAGCAATAAACGTCAAATTGTTAATAACAGACTAATTTAATGAGGATGAATCATATAAATACTATGGGATTCGCAAGAGTTTGCATTGAGTGGATCTCTCAATACGCCTCGAGTGACTTAAAAAGTTAATTAAGAAGCTATGTGGAAAAACGCGGCACAGACCAAGGCGGCGTTGCAACTTTGCGACCTCCTTTCGAAGCGCGCTTATCACAATACCAAATTTAAACTTCGAACAAAGGTTTTGTTTTAGCTACACTGTAGAAATAAATGTTATTACTACGCTTAATTTAGTTATATGAAATGCCAAATGAAATTTAAATATGCATTGTTTTATTGTCAATACCGAATTAAGTTCATCATAAACAGATTAGGATAATATTAAAAATGAGTTATACAGAATAGCTATATTTGATATTATTTAGGTTCCATATCTCTTTGAATTTTCATGGTATGTCCATTTATACTTTTCTAGTATAGACAATTATACCCAACACTACGTTATATAGTTTTTTACAAAGTCTTAGTATTCTTTTACCAACGGTTTTTTAATAATACAATTACTAATTTATATATTTATTCTAAGGAACCCTCTGTACGCGAGTAATACTCGCACTTGATCGTTTATTTCTGGTGGAAGTTTGTCCCGTTGGCAATCTGGCCCTTTTGTAATCAAAAGTTGCATACTAGATAATCTGATAATTTAATAAAACATATAACGAAAAAAAGAAAAACCCCACTAAACATTAAGCATTAAACAAAAAAATCCATTAAACAAAAACAATGTTTATGATTCTTTGTTTTCGTGTTTAATGTTTTTTATTTTTAAAACATATTTTATTTTAAAACATTTGTATTTTTGAATTTTAAATCATATACCATATTCCACTTTCTTCTTTTTTTATCTTTGTTTTTCCTTAAAACTAGTTACTAAACATTTATTCGTATTAAAACCAGTTGTGTCGATCTTTGAGTTTCATATGGAGACTTTTACTGTTCTTTTGATTCACAGTAAAGAACAAGATTACTCTATTTAGTTCTCAAATATTTATTTACTACATGGAATTAATACATTTGCACCAACAAAAGTAATTGATACAAATTTGAACATATGAAATTATGATTCAAAGCCGTCTATTGAATAAATACATTAGAAATTCATAATTCAAAACATAATTTTAATCCTAATGTCGAATTTCGTAAATATTAAAAATATATAACAGTTTCATTCATATTTTTAGAAAATACTACATTTCAAATTTTTTATAGTTTTTGCATTAATTTTTGCTTTAACCGTTTTCACTATATTTTACAAAATCTAATACGTTTTTATTTAAATGTATTTCTAAATATCTAACGAAATTAAACCAATAATTTAGAATGAAGAAACCATATAAATGAATCTCGGAATGTATAAATAATTTATGTAATATTAAAATGCTTCCGATGTATATATATATATATTTCCTTCATATGAATATCGATAGGACTTGGATATTTTTAGCACAATTGCGTACTTACAAATTTGTTTATAAATATGCATTTCTTAAAGCGTTTTCAAAATACATGGGTTTTTCTCTCTTAAAATAATTTAAATATTTAAATTCGATTTTTTTTGTTGTTGTTAAATGCATAATAAATAGCTTTTCTGGATATTTCCATCATGTGTAAAATGAGAAGTAAGGTTTAGATGAGTTTTTGGGGAAAACATTATTAAAATTAAGTATTAATTAACACTTATTAAGTGATTCTTTTTTATATTTAAGAAATAAAAATACCAGATAGCTTGAGTGTATTAAGACATCAAAAACATATTAGGTTTCTTTTGAAATTGATTGGAAGTGTAGATATGGCAAGTTTTATGTAGATTTCGTAAGAAATGCTAATTCTTACATTCTCCCCTATGTTGGAATTTCCGAACAATTTGTGCAGATCTACGCCGCTCATGACCCCTAGAACCAAAAACTACCCCCAATTAAAAACTTTATCTACCTATCTATCTATCTATCTATATATATATATATATATCTGTCTACCTACCTATCTATCTACCTATCTATCTATCTATCTATTTGCCTACCTACCTACCTACCTATCTATCTATCTATCTATCTATCTATCTATCTATATATATATATATATATAACATTTTTATGGATATGATAACTTCTATAGCACAAGTCTCTTCCAAACTCTTACATAAAATCAAGGGCAGAAAATATCGGTCAAGCTCGTTGATGGGCAAAATCGTACCATAGGAGTGGAAATAGGGAGGGGTTTTCTGAAAACCGAGAAAAACCCATAACTTCTTAATTATAATACATACATATCAGTTTAAAAATATTATTACTTCTAGGAAAATGGCCAAAAGAGGACAAGATCCTCTGATGTTTACATTTCCATGGAATGATCCAACTATCAGAAACTGTTTTCTAGTCTCGAGGACCATGGGTAACGAGTTATTAAATAATTATAGAAGGTATGATGTTGCAGCTGTAGTGATTACATTATTTCAGATTGTGACAAAGTAAAAAAGATTACCTTTGAACTTCTTGTAGTAGAGGTATAATTTTCTAACTGCATTTTTTTTTTTTTTTTGTCAGATTGCATAATTATAATTCTGGAAATTTACACTAGGGTGGAGTGAAAAAACGAAAGTTGGAATTTTGATTTCGGATAGCAGCCAAAAGTTGCATTTTTGTACCTACATGCAAAATTTCTTGAATTTTGAAAAACACCTTTAGATCTCTATTAGGGCCTTTATATTTTCATTGTTTCACACAATAGGTTTTTACCATAAATTATGCAATTACAGGCTTTATTGTTAATCTCGTTTGACATTTTTACATTTAAAATGTTTAGTGTAATTTTCGGTATCATTTATAAACATTAAGTCTTTATTTTTTAAAATTTTAAATGTTTTATTGAGGTTTACAAATTTTTTATTCTCATTTTTAGAGTCAAAATGAGTGCGAGAGGAAGCAAACAAGAGTTTACTAGCCATTACTAGAAATGCAGTGGAATATTCCCTATTCGGTACTCCTTCAAAGCTAAATGAAGTTGTTTTTTTCAACCGTAGCAGACGTTATAAAATATTACTTATATACAAGACAATAATTAAAACACTGCAGGAATGACAGAGATCCACCAAAGTTAGAGGTAATTGAAATACTAAGAGAAAATATCGAAGAAATTTGGAAGAGAGCATCAATTATTGTAGTTTCTCAGAGGCGTATTGATCAAATGATAGTCAACAATTGTTCTGAATATTAAAAGCTTATTTGATTACCCCCCCCCCCTCCAACTCACAAAAAAGTATAATTACATGAAGAAAGTTCAGTTTCTCAAAGCGGAACCTGTAAGTAAAATTATAAACAATTTAGCGTGCAAATGCAAGCCAATTTCTAAGTGTACCTGTGAAAAATCAAAGAATGTGCCTATAAAAGAACAAAAATTTGTTGTTGACCGAAGGTCAACAAAAAAGATGGTTATTGGTACGCTCAATAAAGCCGAGACAAGTATATTGAGACAAAGAGAAGACAGAAAAACAAGGGGCTCGAAAGGCAAGAAGTAAGCTGAAAAGGCAAGTTTAAAGTCTGCAGCTATTCAGGACAGTACACTTGTTATGTATTGCGACAGTAGTGATAAAGATATACGTAGTAGAACTTTATCAAGGTGTGAAGAATTATTATCTATATCAGAAGCATCTACTTCTACAGAAGAGTCACAAATACAAATGATAACACATCTGCCTATGGTTTCAAGGGTCTGAAATCAGTATGGGGTTTCTAATAAATGTGTGGCAGCAATAGCTTCTGAAATTCAACTAGATGTTCGCAATGTAAAAGAAATCGATTAATCTCATATAATTGACAAAAGCATTGTATGTAGAGAATGAAAGAAACAAGACAATGTGCTAAAAAAGATGATCTGAAAGCATTAGAAGCAGGAATCGAAAGTACGCATTTTGATGGAAGAAAATATAAAACACTACATCAAGAGAAAATTGGAGATAGATTAATATCGAACTATAAGTGAAGAAAATGTATCTCTAATTAAAGAGCCAAATTTACTGTATATGGGACACGTTACATCATCTTCAGTATCAGAAATGCATTTTACAGAAAGCATTTTAAAATATTGCACTGAAAACAGCTCAAACCTTGAAAAACTTATTGCTATAGGTTGCATCGGAACAGCTGTAAACACTGGAAGAAAGAATGGTGCTATTATATTATTTAAAGCCAAGATGAGTCATCCTGTGCAGTGGTTAATATGCCAGCTTCACACAAATGAATTGCAACTGCGTCATTTAATTTCTTAACTTGAATAGCGAACTACCGGAGCACGAGCCTTTTCTGATCCTATTGGAAAATTGTTGGATCAATGTGAACAACAAACAGTTGTGGAATTTAAAAAAAATCTGCTCTTGTCTCACAGAAAGAATCTCACTGCCAATCGACTACTTAGACTCTGAATTGGAAGTCACTATCTTTCCCAAAATCTGAATACTATGGCTGCGTTTGTAATGAAAGTATAAGCGCCTATGTGGTTTCACTTTAGGAAAGATTCTTCGTGCAAAAGTGGAGCTCAAAATGTTTTTAAAACATTAAAGTTGTCTCGTTATTTGAGGAAATATTTAAAGAAGATTTCCGATAACGTTATTCAATGAAACGTATACTTTTGTCAGCCAGAAAATATTGTATTAGAAATGATAACTGATGAAATAAACCATGTTCAAGAACTTGGATTGCGAAGGATATTGAAGGTAAGAGAAATGGAATGTTCAACAATAAGACAGTTTCATTTTGCAATATTGAACTTTAGTGCTACAGACTATATTGACATTATTGACTGGCAAGAAAGTGAAATTACATCACCCCCCCTCCCCTTTCTTAATAGAGTATCAACTGAGGAGCCGAAAGTTCTCTTAAAAAGATCGGAAAATTTTTCCTCTTTTCAATTCCCCAAGTTTTCGTGTCCTATTCAACAGTTGAAAGATGCTTGAAATTGGTCACTGAAGCATCATTAGCAGTTGTAGGAGTAGAAACAAGGGACGAATATATACGAGCAAAAATCAAATCACAAAAGATAATGCCTAATTTTAATACCGAAGGCCAATATAAATTAGAATGAAACGAAAGACCCGTTTTACAGTATATGGTATACATTATTTTTATTATTTTACTTTATATTCAGAAAACTGTCTTTCCTATAAATTGAGAGAACCGCATCTAATTATCGTGCTTTTTCATTATGTGCTTTGTGACAATTCACATTTTAGGGTCATCTTTAACGTTTAAAGTATTAAAACATAACCATACTTGAACTGAGCATACATAAACTCTAATCAGTCTTTTTTTTTTTTTTTTTTTTTTCTTTTACTGAAATCAGAAATTTTGTAAACAAAAATTAATATGAATAATTTACACTATATAGTGAAATCTTGGTTTTTACATAAAAAGAGCATAATTTTTAGGAGCTGGTAGAGCCCTAAAGATAAATTCCAAATGAAAAGAAAATTTAACGTTTTATTCAGTGTACAAAAAGGCAACTTTTTAGACATATCCAAAGAAAAAATTCAAAAAAAAATTTTTTTTTTGGTCATTTTCACTCCACCCTAATGTACACTGCTAAAAATCTGCAGCAAACTGTGCAATCATTCGACCGTTTTTAAAAATAATGCTTACTTCACCATATTATTAAGCGTATCTGACCGTATAATTCACCATTTTATGGTAAAAATAAAATGAAAGTATGGTTATGTAACTGTTTTCTATAAAAAAATGCTAAATGACTGGACAATTTGTTGCAGATTCTTAACTGTATAAACGAAGACCTTTTTATCGTTGGAATATACTCTGTTAATATAGATATATATACAATTTATAAATATAATGTCGTGTTCTAGATTTTCACAGATTTACTTTCTTATACATTTTTATTTTGTTTTGTTTCATATGCCTCCATTAATGATGAGTTTCTATCGAAAATTAAAATACAATAATTCAATCTTAAGATGTTTAACCATTTTTGTGAATTACAATTTGAATATAAATTAAAAAAATGTCTGATGAAATTGAATACATTTGACTGAATGAATCAATATAATTGAATAAGAAAAACAGACCCTAACATACACTTATTAATTTCCGTAAAACATAACAGAGGACCTCAATTTTTCCCATTATCCTCAAGTATAATACTCTACATATACTTCTTTTTTATTTGCTGTATTATACAACAGCATACTAAAATAATGCCAAAATTTCATCACATAATAAATGATTAATATAAACTGTAGTGAGGAAACAGAGAAATCAGTAATACAAAATATATTTACGGTTTATCAATACTTCCCAAAAAAATGAGACGAAACATAATCTGCATATACTGAATCTTAATATATAAACTTCTCCGTGTAAGAAATGTTTCAGCGAATGAAATTTATGATGTTTGTTTTCAAAATGAGACTCTATAAATTAAGCTGTTCCATTCTAATTTTAGAATATAATTGCTGTGCCTTTTATCTTACATTTACTAATTGTAAAACAAAGAATTAGCTAAAAATGTACGTGTTATAGACGTTTAAGGATACGCGGAAGTGAAGGTCTAAAATTCGAATTTATTTAAGTTAGGCATTTATACGTTTTGTGCCAACATTGTTGCATAAAATGACGCCTTTGTGACAAACAATATTATGTTTAACTCTCTAAGATGCAAAGTATTTTTGCTGCTAAAATTTTGAAATAGTTGAAGGAAATCAGAATTTACAAAAAAGTGTATACGAAAATAATAAAAAGAAAATATTTTTTAAACATATAATTTGAGAGCAAATGTTTTAGTGGAAAAATTCTGAGTACCATTTGACAATTTTTAGTTAAAAATTGAGTGTTTGCGCCATGCAAAAATCGCCCTTGAAAAAACTAAATATTTTGTTCTTTGGACCTCTTTGCGATGAACAATTAAAGGTACAACATTGCGCGCGCACATGTATCGACATAAAGATATATGAAAAAGTAAAAAAAGATATATATATATATATATATATCAATAATAAAGATGAAATCACAAATATATGAACAAATGGTAAAATTATAAAGATGAACAAGATATGAACATGAGAAACCAGTATTTAAAATAAGAAACTATGAATAACCAGCAGAATCATCTGAGGTGCTTGTTGGTTAATTCATAGTGAAGATGCGTTATTTCATCCAATTTTGTTGGCATTAATCCTAAAATGACAAAATTTAGTACCTAAGATCACATCATAAAATAAAATAAAATAAAATACCATGAGATCTGAAGAAAGATATACCTTACACAGGATATTAAAAATTATAAGAGCACAGTACCAGAATTACATGCAAGGATCCAAAACATCATAAAGTTGGCTCACAATGTTAAACCATAAGAGGATGCGAACAGATTCAGGTCTATTAGAACATGTGGGCAGAAGTTGCCGTGAAAAAGAACATTGCTGCCAGTTAATGTGAAAAAAAAAACCATATTGTAATTAGGTTTTTTTTATGTTTACTGCTGCCATCTATACCCATAAAACAGAAATGAAATTAATTGAAGAAATTGAGAAATGATTAAGATTAACATTTATTTAAAGTAGAATTGGAAAATAGGAATAAACTTTATAAGTACTCAATAAATATAAAATAAAATAAATAAGTATATAAAAATAAGGAAATAGAAGGGCATTGTTTAAATTAACTAGTTTATAAACGAATATTATAAAATAAAAAAATGAGTATATAAATAATATTTAATAAACAATGAGGATTATTTTGAGATAGTAAAATATGGCCATGTATTATGTACCATTATGTGAAAATTAGTGAAAAATATTATGTTAAATGCAGGAAACCCCTATATTTTTATATATCCATATAATATATAAGCACACATAAGTGCACATATACATGCTCACACACATATAAACGTATAAGGTTTTAAAACTTTTTTTTAGCATTCCCGACCACAACCCTCCATAATGCCATAATGGATATAAATATATATATATATATACATGTGTGAGGCTTGTACCCTGGTTCTCAAAAAAGCAAAACAAAATATATATTTCTACTATATTCTCTAATAAATCACCCTAAAACTTTTAATACACAGATGTTGCAAACCTCTTAATGTAAGTTTAGCTATTGGTTAATATCTTTTATATGCATGTGAAATGACAGCGATATTCTACAAAAGGTTTTTCTCAAGAATGGGACTTGAATAAGGTCATCCCGAACAATGATAACTTGTAAAATTAAGCTTTCTGAAGTGAGCACCTTGGTTAGGAGGGACAACGCAAATTATCGCATGTTTGTATATATCAGACAATGTCATTTTTTTTAAAGAATAAAAAATTGAGACAAATTATGTTTAATTACAAATCAATATCTTCATTAAACATATTAATCTAGATGTTTTAAGGATGGAATCTTGTAAACGGAATCTTACAGTACATTCAGTGTACCGTAAGATTTACTGTAAGGAAATCCGGCGTGTGTACTGTAAGATTACTATTCTGCCACGTAGTAATTTAATTTATTTACTGCAGTGTTTAGATTTTCCGAAATATCGTAAATAAAGAATTAGTTTTTCTTTTTTAAAACAATGTAGTTTTATTCTTGCTTATACTTTCAGCAGTCCTAAATATTCAAATCCCCCAGTTTCCTTAAAATACATACTATGAAAAACAATATTATACTAAATAATGAGTATTTTTATGCATTAAAATTGAAATAAAACAAAATTAAAAAAAAAAAATGTAGTTTCTAAAATCACGTCCAAAATTAAGGTCACAAATATATAATCTGTGAAAACTGATGAACTATCCAATGTGTTGACACGAAATTTGGCACAGAGGTATATTACAATAGGAGAAAGAATATAGCAACATAACAATATGGAAAAGATTTGAAGTGCGAATTAATATACAGGGTATATCAAAAAATGTTAAATGATGAATCAGAGATAAAGCATTTATCTCGGGAATAGCCTGTATAATATGGAGTGTGACCACCGTGCACTGCTATACAAGCCTCACAACGAGCTCTCATACAGTTTATGAGGCTGTTAATAAATGTTTTTGGCAACAAAGCCCATTCTTTCAAAAGCGCGGCTTTTAACTCCTGGCAGGTCCTGAGAGGGTGGTTACGCTGTGAAATGGCTCTTCCTAGACCATCCAAAACATGTTCAATAGGATTGAGGTCCGGAAACCTCGACGACTAATTCATACGGAGAATTTCCTGTTCTTCAAGAAAATCATCAACAATGTGAGCTCTGTGAGGCTTCGCATTATCCTGCATAAACATGAAGGCCGAACCTACAACACCCCGGAACAACCTCACATAGGCTTCAAGGACCTCATCCTTATAGCAATGTTCGTTGACAGTAGACGCATCGAAGACATGCGGTGGTGTACGACTGCTCAACATTATGCTGCCTCAGACATGGATCCATTTGCCACCAAATGTGCCGATTTCTTTTACGTAGGAGGGATGATAGCGACCTCCACGTTTTCTCCAGATGAAAATTTGACGAGAATCACTCTGCTTGGTCAATCTCGACTCATCACTGAAAATAATACGCTCCATTCCTGTTGTGTCTAAGACTGATGGCTTCGGCTCCACAACAACCGGGCTCTCCTGTCGGATGCAGTGAAAGGGACACACACGACTGGACACCGGGCGTTAGGGATGAGGTCCTTGAAGCCTATGTGAGGTTGTTCCGGGGTTCTGTAAGTCCGGGCTTTTTATATATGGAGGATAATGCGAAGCCTCACAGAGCTCACATTGCTGATGGTTTTCTTGAAGAAGAGGAAATTCTCCGTATGAGTTAGCCGTCGAGGTCTCCGGACCTCAATCATATTGAAGATGTTTGGGATGGTCTAGGAAGAGCCATTTCACAGCGTAACAACTCTCTCAGGACCTGCCAGGAGCTAAAAGACGCGCTTTTTGAAGAATGGGCTTTGTTGCCACAAAGATTTATTGATAGCCTCATAAACCGTATGAGAGCTCGTTGTGAGGCTTGTATAGCAGTGCACGGTGGTCACACTCCATATTATACAGGCTTTTCCCGAGATAAATGCTTTATGTCTGATTCATGATTTAACATTTTTTGATATACTCTGTATATTAATTCACAAATCAAATCTTTTCCATATTGTAATGTTGCTATATTCTTTCTCCTATTGTAATATACCTCAGCGCCAAATTTCGTGTCAACACATTGAATAGTTCATCAGTTTTCACAGATTTTATGTTTGTGACCTTAATTTTGGACATGAGTGTAGATAGCGAAGGAAAGACAATGTGTAAAAAATGGGCCTAGAATTTTCACTACAATCTACAATATTTTGCAAAATCCAGATAACTTTTATATAACGTGTTAACATGTTACACTAATTATCTCTTAATCATGGAAGCCTATTAATAACAATTTTACTCTAAACTAGCAAGGCTGTACCCGATTTGCTGGTCATTTTATCCAAATTATCTTCGAATTGAATGAATATGAGATTGAAATGCGTACGGTCTTTGGCAGCATACAGCCATGCGGGCTAAGCCCTCTCTAGTCTTCAAGCTAATCTTAAATTATTGTGATATTTATTTTTGGATAAAAAGCTTACGAAAGGAAAATAAATTTAGAGGATAATGTAGGAAAATCGCGCCAAAAAGTAAACAATTGCTAAAAATCGGATTAAAAATTGGCAAAAATTCAAAAGTAGAGGACTAGAAAAGTTACTGCTCTTTAAATGTTGGTTTAAGATGGCTTTCCAACTGCTTTGCTGATCGTAAGTAATCAATTACCTGTCCCTACCCTTAAAAGCTTATAAATTGCAAAAATATTTGAATGTTATTTGACAGCTTTAAGTTATATATTTAAGGTTAACCATTTAATTATACATGCAACAACGTATCATGTTCTTTTTAATAGGTTCTATCTCTCTATATTAAAATATTAACAAATTATAAAATAAAAGAAATGTTTTCAAATGATTAGGAATCTATACTTATGGTCAATATTTTTGAAAAATTCCAAACGTTTAATAATTTTAGAACTCAATCTCATTTAATGAAAATCACTTCAAAATATGCATAATGTTTAGAATGTTAGATTATGAAACACGGAAAATTATTCAAAATGAATTATTTTCAAAATCTATTTTATTTGCTAATTATCTAATTTTTTTTGTAACTTTTTTTATAAATTCAAATAATTAATAATTTAATAAGTTACTTTAAAAGAATGAATCATTTTTTTAATCTCATTTTATTATTGTCCAATTGTTCTAATGTATTTTCAGAGATTAAAAGAAATTTCAAGGATTGTTTCTAAAAATTACTTCCTTTCGGTTTTTTGAAGCACCACTAAATAATCCAAAACAATAATAGCTATATTGGATTGTTTTGTAATTGGATTGTAATAGTTGTATTGCAAACGTTAATGGAATCTGCCAATCAGAATATTACTATGGAGTGCTCAAGCAATTGTAGAAAATTTAGCACCATTGAAAGACCCGGAATTTATTGAAGTGTAATTGTTTTATTCTTAAACTTTGATAATGGTGTCGAATAATGTGTATTAGGGAAAAATTAACTGTGTTGAAATAACTTCCTTTTTATATCGTAAAGAAATTTTCAGTTGTGAAATGAAATGACTAGATATTTTTGTAGTTTTAAAGAACATTGTATACGGGAAAAATTAGAAGACATTTCGAAAACATAATCTTTTCATCTTTTAAATTAAAATATTTTTATATTAAAATAAGTACTTTTACTTACGCTTTGGGTTTTGAAAAGATGTTTCTCTTAGATATTTAATAAAATATGGGTAGCTTAATATAAAACAAAACAGACCTTATCATCTTTTTAACTGTTATTAGTGATCTAGGATTTTAATGGGAGCTGATTTTATTTCATACTCAGGGGATCCGTGGCTAAAAATTCTAAAACAAATGCAATTTTTTTTATTGGTCTAAAAAAAATACTGAGTTTTAAGCGTTAAATACCGCAAATCGCATGCTTTTATCTTCATTAGATCCAGAGATATAACACTCTTTGCCTTGAGAAGAGATGCATCAGCTACCCTCTGACGTGAACTTTAACTTCATTTATCTCAGAATGAAATTTTTTCACGATTTGCAACTTTAAAAGACTATATCTAAAGTTCCTTGCAAGATATATGTATGAAATCTTCAACAGAGATGTTATGCTATATTTCCAACAAATTGTCTTCAGGATTTTTAATATTGAGTGATAATTGTGAAAATATTCAAATTAATGCAAAACTCACTCATAAAAAAAATCATTCTTTTACTTAATTTTTTTTTTTTAAATAAAAGTCATAATCAATTTTTTAAGAAATCCTGAAGACAAATTCACAAAAGCGTAAAAATGTTGAAAATCGAGTAAGTACTTCCAGAGTTATATCAAAAATTTAATGTGTTTAAAATTTTATAATTTAAATTTTAAAAAAATATTTAAAATTTTCAGATTTTTTTATATGCAATATTCTTATTATATTAAAATATATTTCAGAAACAAAATTCATAACAAAATTTCTATAAAATAGTATTTGAGCCCCGGACCCTCTTAAAATGAAATAAAGTATATTTTTTCTCATATATCAAGTACAATAAAATTGTTGTAAACGAAATAGCGCGCTAATCTAATCTTATCTTTGCATGATTATTTGACGGAGGCGTACTTTTATCTACGTCTTAAATACTTTTTCAAAGAAAACAAAAGCGTTGCACGATTTCTCTGGATTAGAAAATAAATGTGTTGTTTAAGCGCAATGTGCGTGCGTGTCAATAAATATGATCACATGACTGCATTGACAAGAATGTAAAAAAAAAAAAAAAAAAAAAGATGCATAACATTCTTTTTTTTCCCTCTCAGTTGCATCGTATATCGTTTATGTTATTAAATCAATTGAGAAAGACATGTATTAATTCTTTTGCTTTTCAATCATCCTAATCGTGGTGTTCCACAAAATTATAACCGCGTAACAAGTGTATAGTTACACAAAATGTTCAGAAACGCTGCTATAATCTATTCGTCTCACACACATATCTTCTAGTACCTGTATATATATACTCGTAATTTACAGCTTGAATTGTTGTTGGTTTTCTGGCATTAATCAGTTAAAAATTTATAAATACTGCTGACATCGACTCCTTTTATGATTTATTTAAGTAAAAAGTGGTACATCTATATACCGGTTGTCCTAAAAAGGACTGACTGATTTTAAAATTCAATAACTTGCAAACGGTGACAGATATTTAAAAAATTCTTGCAGGAGGGTTATGCATAATGTCAAAACTTTTTTTACAGTGAATTTCGATTTTAGTTCGAATTACAAACAATAGATGGCGCTGTAAGCAATAGGCGCTAAAAACAGGCTCGATTTTTTGGTCGATCCCTTCTTCCATGCGAAAAAGGAGATGGAACTGTATTAAAAGGGTCTCGAAGGACCAAAAATCCAGCCTAAATTTAACGTCTATTGATCACAGCGCAAACTATTGTTTATAATTCGAACTAAAATCGAAAATCACTGTAAAAAAACTTTTGACCTTATGCATAACGCTCCTGCAAGAATTTTTTAAATATCTGTCACCGTTTGCAAGTTATTGGTTTTTAAAATCAGTCAGTCCTTTTTAGGACACCCGGTATATAAAAGCCGTTCTTTGTGTGCATGTCCTTTATACAAATCTTCAATTTTAGACGGATTTGCACGATACTCGATGTACATACGTTTTAGAACGAAGAAAAGATCACTGTCTACTTTAAAAAAAACATCAGACCAATATTTATCCCTTTTTTCTATCATCTTTCATAATTTAACATTATAGAAATATCTCTTTCTAAATATTTTTTTAATTCAAACGTTTCTTTCCTGTTGCCAAACCCTAAAAAATGACACAACAATGTGAAAAAAATAATGATAACGCGTGTATTTTGCTTCTATTTCCCAATAAAAATTCAGATTTTCTTGCTATATTTTTGCGTGTTTGATTTTGACGTCATTCTAAACAGAAAATTTACATTTTTTTGTATATAAAATAAAAACTGCAACTATAAGAGCGGGAAAATAACGTAGCACCTCAATTTGAATTTTTTTTTTTTTTTTTAAATTAAAACATCTATTTTAATACAAACAGTCAAATTTCATGAAAACAATTTAACAAAAACTGTAACTATATGAGCGTGAAAATAACGTAGCACCTCAATTTGAATGTTTTTTTTATTATTACTAGGGGGCACTGCCCCCCTGCTCCCTACGCTCACCAAC
Organism: Maratus speciosus; assembly: GCA_963932465.1. Taxonomy (NCBI): domain Eukaryota; kingdom Metazoa; phylum Arthropoda; class Arachnida; order Araneae; family Salticidae; genus Maratus; species Maratus speciosus. The sequence continues at coordinate 143,835,057 of OZ010789.1, read as the reverse complement.
CCCCCCGCGTAATCGCTTAGCTATTCCATTCGGTATAGCGAAGAAATTCCTATTTTCTATCCAACTCCAGATTATTGTTTGTGCTTAAAAATAATGTAAATAGTTCAATTAAGCTCTATTCATTAGCTATATTAGTTTTTGTTCACTGAAATATCTCAATTTGTTGATTTCCTGCATGCAAGTAATTGGCGTCACTTTTGGTGACAGAGAGACTTGTCTCCCCTTGGTAACCTCCCTTATAGCGTCCTAAAGCTCTGACCAATCAGTTGCATTTCACGGTATCTACGCAGATTTTCATTGTTCCATTTCCGAAGCATTACTTTTTGCAATGCATACTTAGATACTACTACCGGCAGACCGATTTGCGTTTAATGTATGAAGTTGCTCGCCAGAGTACTCTGATACGCTGCCCAAAACAGAAATTTGACTCTGACCGTAACTTCAACGACGAGAACCAATCAAATTGCTCTGGGCAGGGTTCAGATAATTCCAATGTGTTTACTTTTTTTTCCGTATAGATATGATTCAAAAGAGTTTAATAAAAATATTAACTCTAATCATCAAATAAAAAAAAATAAATAAATAAATAAAAACAAAAAAAAAACATTATCATTTTAACAATTGTTGGAATAATAAATGGTGCGATCAGAGAATACTTCCAAGTTTGCTACTTAATACTAAGTTAATACTAAATACCAAGGTTGCCACTTTAGCGCATTTATCGCCAGGTTGGGGAGAAGTAGACTATTCTACGATTCACCCCAATAAATAAAAACATGCATAGTCTAAAAACATCAATGTCACAAATTTATTTGCTATCTTCACTGCTGAAACAATAAAACTAATGGAATTTCTTTTAAATATATTAAAGTACTCATAAAATTCCTTGTAATAATTAATAAATATAATTTATTAAGTAACAAATACACTTACATGATTTAATCAAAATTGCTTGGATAACATAAAATATTGCAACGATATTTAAATCTGCGATCACCATTTCTTTCTATGATTAAAAATAAGAATATTTAATGTTTAAGGAAGATCGTTTTTTTTTTTTTTTTTTTTTTTTTTTTTTTTTTTTTTACTATTATTATTATTATTTAGATCGGACGATATCAAACAAGCATTTTACGGGTAGCAATAAATTCGTCAAAAATAACTGCTTCAAGCCAGTTATGAGAGCTGTAGTTTGATAAAAACCAAATTTTAATTTTAAAACGTGTATATGAAACACAAGCTATTTTTATGTAAATACGGGAGATTCAAAAAAGAAGGTACTTGTTAGTTATCCCGTTGACCAAATTACTATCGCCAAATTGTAAGATTAAATGCCAATAATGGTTGATCGTAAATGTCGCATTCACTTGACAACACGTGTTTACTTCATCAAGTGATTTTTATTTCGACGTTTTATTTGTATTTTTATTAATGTTATACTAATTTATTTGTTCTTTTGTCATTTAAAATAAAAATGATGTCAATTTGTATAATTTGGCGGGTGGTTTGGCGATTTATATAATTTGGCGAAATTGGTCGACGGTATAACTAACAAGTACCAAAAAGCATAACAGAAAGAACAAAACGATCAAGTAAACAATAAGTAATTTAGAAAATCTTAAAAGTATGTGAACACTAAAATACTACAAGCTGTGTAAAATATCCTTTTAAATCGAAGGAAATTGAAGAATATAAGTATTTAATTTAGGAACAGATGTCATATTCGCCCCATATTGGCGCGATTTTTTTCTGACGCCAAATCATATAGGCAAAGGGTACTTAACTTGCGCCAAAGTGTCGTTGTTTTGCTTGATGTGGTAACCCGGATTATGTTGTTTATGCTGTTTATGTTTTCGCCAAATTGGCAACCGAAAAAAATCGCGCCAATATGGGGCGAATATGACATCTGTACCTTAATTTATTATTCTGAAAATACGATCAATGATTCTGAAACTTCGACGATGAGAAACAAGCCGCTACCTGGGCAGGGTATAAATGTAAACAAAAAAAGAGCAAGTTGTGATGTTTTGGTTCAGGGTTTGAAGCTGAATCCGACTTCCCTTTTTCGACGGTTTTCGGCGAAATGCGTGGCCCGTATATTTCATAGTAGGCTGTGCTTTTTGGTACTTTTCCGTTAGCATTGTCGCCAAGCGGAATAGTTGGCGCAAAATGAAAATCACGTAAATTGAAACATTTGAAAAATAAAAGAAAAACATTGTCGATAGTAAAGTGAGCATTTTAAAAATATAACATTTGAAAATTACAGAATTTTACGAACTATTTTATTAAATCACAGATATATAATTAAAATAAGTGAACAAATAACTGTTATACAATAAAGCAATAAAATAAAAAAATCATATTAAACTGCTGCCATAAAATTACAAATCTCTTTGGCACAGATGTCATATTCGCCCCATATTGGCGCGATTTTTTTTCGGTTGCTAATTTGGCGAAAACATCAACAGCATAAACAACATAGGTACAGATGTCATATACGCCCCATATTGGCGCGATTTTTTTCTGACGCCAATGTCATATACGCAACGGGTATTTAACTGGCGCCAAAGTGTTGTTGTTTTGCTTGATATGGTAATCCGGATGTTGCTGTTTATGCTGTTGTTATTTTCGCAAAATTGGCATCAGAAAAAAATTGCGCCAATATGGGGCGTATATGACATCTGTGCCACAACATAATCCGGGTTACTACATAAAGCAAAATAACGACACTTTGGCGCCAGTTAAGTACCCGTTGCGTATATGACATTGGCGTCAGGAAAAAATCGCGCCAATATGGAGCGAATATGACATGTGTGCCATATCTTTTAGCATTGCAGTAAACATTTCATTTTTGAATGAAGACGTCGCCACATAAACTCTATGAGATACGAATCTAAATGATGACGAACTGTTCCCCGATGTTTTTTGTTGCGCCATTTTGTGATGCCCCATAATCTCTCAACATTTTGAGTATAACATCCAGTATTAGGGTCGACAAAATTGTATTTGTGATTTACTGTGAAATGATCATAACCAGCACTTCGCAGTTCATTTGTTTTATACCCTTTCCAGTAATCTGTATAAATAATACTTCCATCAGCTACATTGTTTTCTATTGCCGCCATTAAAGTTTCAGCTGTGCGATCGGAAATAGGAGTAAGGAAACATCCCCGTGTTTCACGGCATAAACCATCTAACACCCATTGAGGAGGAAGAACACGCCCTACGTTGCTTTTTCTTCTGGTAAAAAGACTTTCATCAACTTCTATAATTTTATTAGGTCCACCGATTTTTCTATTTGGTCGTGAACATAAAGCATTTGCACAAACTTCTCTAAAATAACTATTCCAGTCCACTGTTGTGTTGTGGTTCATATCAAGTTGCAGCTCACAAAGCTCAATCGATGTCAACTCGGAACAGATGTCATATTCGCCCCATATTGGCGCGATTTTTTTCTGTCGCCAATATCATATAGGCAACAGGTACTTAACTTGCGCCAAAGTGCTTGATGTGGTAACCCGGATTATGTTGTTTATGCTGTTGATGTTTTCGCCAAATTGGCAACCGAAAAAAAATCGCGCCAATATGGGGCGAATATGACATCTGTACCTTTTTGTCGGGCACAGATGTCATATTCGCCTTACATTGGCGCGATTTTTTTTCGGTTGCCAATTTGGCGAAAACATCAACAGCATAAACAACATAATCCGGGTTACCACATCAAGCAAAATAACGACACTTTGGCGTCAGTTAAGTACCCGTTGCGTATATGACATTGGCGTCAGAAAAAAATCGCGCCAATATGGGGCGAATATGACATCTGTGCCTTTTTGCCGTATTCCTACGCTTTCTTCGCATGATCGTAAGCTACATCTCCATTTCGGATTTCCAGAACTCATCCATAATTTCATTTCATGGTTGTTTGAACACAACCTTTTATTATGCAGAATTCCAAATTTCTGAAACAGTTTTATCGCAACTTTCTCATCATCTGGTAATTGACAAATGGTAAAATGCATCTCAGCGTCAGCAGTAAAAGTAAATTATAATTTTATAAAAAAAAAAGCATTTTTATTTCGAATAATAGCAAATTAAAAAGCTTTCCAAGGTTAAGGTTAAATAATAATCATTCACGTAATTCACGTTTCATAAATAACAAATCACAATGTTTCGCATGGTTTACAAGAAAAATCCTTTTCACGTTAAATTAAAAAGCTCTCCAAGGTTAAGGTTAAATAATAATCATTCATGTAATTCACGTTTCATAAATAACAAATCACAATGTTTCACATGGTTTACAAGAAAAATCCTTTTCACGTTGAGGGCTGAAATAATTGGCGCATTAGCATACATTTTGGCATGCTGTCCGTATAACGGAAAAATACCCTTAATTTTGGCGAAATACTGGAAATAGTGCCAAGTTGGCGCCACTTTTGGCGACAGAGAGACGGGTCCCCCATTGGTAACCTCCCTTATAGCGTCATAAAGCTCTGACCAATCAGATGCATTTCACGGTATCTACGCAGATTTTTTTATTGGTCCATTTCCAAATCAAAACTTTTTTTAATATGTAGAAGGAAAACATCCATTTTAATACAAACAGTCAAATTTCATGAAAACAATTTAACAAAAAGAAGAAAAAAAAGGTTAGATATGGCGTCACATTCTATCAAATCTTTTCAACGCGTAATCAAACTCATTGTAAACATATGGCTCCTATATTTTGCTTACTACTTCGATTGTATACGACAGCCATATCTTATAGCTATACGTTATCGTTAAGTGTTGTATTGGTTTAGATTCAGTTCTAACATTTTCTGTGATTTATAGCAAAAACAGAGCGGTTATTTACATGTTCAAAAAAAATCTTGACAGATGTCTTGATTTAAAATTTATGGAAAATGACATCATTTCATCTAATCATTGTAGATTTAATTTCAATAAAATTTCAAATTTTCCAAATAGAATGTTAGTAAATACTACCTCATTTGGATGAATTTTTTTGAATTTTCCTCCGTACTGTGAAGATATTTTATACTTCTGTTACGCGCGCTAAAGAAATCATGTATTTTAATTTTAAAAGTTAAAAAAATTACCACAATGTGTCAAAAGAACATCCTTTTTCTGAATTTAAATTTCGCGAGTTTCAAAATTAAAACTAAAAATGTGATTTTTTTCATAAACTTCAAGTTAAGGCTGTTCATAAAGTTAAGGCTGTTCTCAAATCCAATTAAGCTATTTCCTGACATATTTTGTAATTGATTTTTGTTCGGAAACGCATGATATTGACAGGAGTTCTTATTTAGAAACTATGTAATAGAAAGATAGTTTTCATTTGTTGGTAAAGGTATAAGATCTTTCAGTTGGTGTTTTCAACTGAATTTCGGACGCAACAGTGCAATAAAGGATAAAAACCGGCCGTCACGCAACCACAATTGCTCATAACTCGATAAGTAATTTATTTATGAAAAAATGAAAAACACATTTCAATTCCAAATAGCTTTAATAGTCAGGCCTACAAATTTTAAGCCTTTACGTTTAATGAGTCAGAAAATGTATCAGAAAGTTTCGCGTTGTTGAGCAGGGAACTGGAGAAGCACATTAAGCATTTGCATGTTAGTATTTTGTAATCAAGTTGCATGACAGATAGTCGCTTAAAACATAAGTCATTCTATATTGTTTTAAACAAAGGTGCGTGCCATAATAGGTGTCAGGCACACTCATTAAAATAAGAATACCCTAGCGCACAGCCCCATTACCGAAGATAAACCCGTCAATATACTTATAAATAAAAATAGTTCTGCATTTTCATTTAACTAATAAGACTAATCCTTCATAATTGGGTCCACATGATTATATAACTTTCCTTTATAATTATATGACTAAGCAACGGAAAACAATATGTTACGCACTAAAATCTTCCCTAAAAAACTAATAGTGCAAGTCGCATGGAAATCCGTTCTGAAGAATTCAAGTTATATGCACCCGGAACGAAATTCCTATTTGAATTTTATATACTTATCAGGTTAGTTTGAGTAGTTTGATTTGATATCTGTTAAATTCGTGTTTTATTTTATTTTATTTTTGACGTTTTAATTTCGTTTGCCAATTTAGTTATTGAATATTACGCGAAAGCAAACAAATTCTGAATTATTTACAATGTTTTTGAACAATTGAGTTAATCTTTTGTATTTGGGTTGCAAGCATATTTAAAAAATATGCATGCTTAAAAATTATTTTAAAACCCATAAAAAATTCGTAAATTGAGATAAACATTACAAACAAATATCACTGAATGTACTTTTGTTTTCTGTAAAAAATGAAATTGTGTGATGTTTAAAAGTTAGAAAAATTGCAGTAAAGGCACATTTTATGGGTTACAATTTATGGGCACTGACATAGTGTTTTTACTTTATAATGTAGATAATACCATACAAACGAGAATTTCACTAAATGCTGCGCGATTTGGGGGAATTTCTTTTTTTCGTATTGTCAGGAAAATCACGTACTTTTCTCTTATACCCGCCAAAGAAAACCTGCATTCTGTTATTAAAGCTCAGGGATTTTACTATGGTTGCAAGACAATAACGCCATGTTTTTTGATTGTCTTTATAACGATTTGTGGATGGGGAAACACAAATTTCAGTTATTGAGATTGCCGTATTATTTCGTTTTAATTTATTTTACTAGGGAGGATAATTATAATTGACACGGGCGAAGTCGGGTAGTTCTGCTAGTCTAATTATAAAAGAAGCTCTTTTATAGTAAAGAGTATTTGAGTTTTAATTCTTAAATAGTCATTGTTGGATATGTATTCGTATATATATATATATATTACAAAATTTTAATTTTTTTGCCAAATTTAAAGTATTTTATATAAATTTTCCTTTTTCAGTAATATTCCGTATATTATACCGGTTTATTAAATTAAAACCCTAGTCTATTAATCTCTATAAGTTCTTAATTCATATAATAATATTTATTCCAAATTGCGTAAATCTAAAAGGGGCTCTTGCTATTTATATTTCTTTAATACAACTTTTATTATTTAAATTCCTATTAAATTTCGCTATTAAATCCCGGTATAACATATTCCTCTAAAATCTTTATTTAACTGCTAAAATATTATTATTATCCCGTCTGAATAAAACCTACTTATTTTAATTTATTCTTATTTTTTAAATATCCAGGTGCCAGCTAGTATATTTCAAAGATTAAAACTTACGCGGAAATAAATTCATTTTCTTTTATCGTCTGGCGAGGGGAAAATGTTATTTTTAGCACAGTCTTGACAACAGAGATTAAAGTTTGTTTACACTTATCATATCTGGATCTAGGCTATAGAATATTCTCGAACAATCTGTTAGGGGTAGTATAAATACTGATTGCTGCAACCAGAGAGGTATAGAGGTAGTAGAGAGAGAGAGAAAATGTGGTAGATGGGACTTCATTCTGCATTGGTATTGACACTTCAAAAGTAACCTACATTGGTCTATGGTAATGATTATTCGGAGTGATTTGCTGCGTTTTTATTGAGATGTTGTTGGAGTTTTTAAGAGCTTTGTGAGAGATTTAGTGAATTTACGAAGGTAATAAGTGTCTGGTAATATAATAAAGCGAAAAGGATTTCGTAGCGAGAGATGGGATAGCTTTTAGGCTAATTTGGATGGATCGAGTTTGGTTCTTTTTTATCATCGCTAAAGTGGAGCATTTCCCGTCTAAACTCAAATTATGAGAATGTCAGTAAAGTGGAATTGTTTTCAATCGACTGCATTTTTTATGACCTTCGAGTCTTTTATTCTCAACAACCATATCGGCCTGAACGCCTGTGTTTTTTATAACTGGAAACCCCCCCCCCCCCATAATCTTTCGATAATGCTTGCTGCTTGCCGTCAAATCGTCACATATATGCCGTAGAAAAATAATAAAAATGGGAAGTTGATATTTTGTTATAGTGTTATAGCATAAGATATGCCTATCACGTTACTAAGACCAACAACTAAAATTTAAACTATGAAAGTAGATGTGCAAAGGTACCCAGTCAGAACATTTATGTGTAGTAATATCAGTCATGAAAAAACATTTACCTTCATAATAAGAAAAACTATAACCGAATTATTGCGGCTGAACATAATTCATATAAGTTCTTTATATATACATAAATTCAATTCATTATATTTAAATAAAAAACTACATAAATTGCTGTTTTTTATTTTCATTGAAACATTTAATCTGAAATATTATTTCTACACTGAATACTGAGAAAGTCTGGACATATGTAAGGAATTAAGCTTTCACAACGTGTATTATGCATTTCTACAACAAATGGATATAAAGTATTTCACTTAAAAAAAATATATATATATATACTACTTGAAACATGTTCGTAAATTTAATCTTAACACAGGTTAACATAAAGATACTCTAAAATTCGAAATATAGTTTCTTTGTAACTCTTTGATTTCCTTGGACGTTTTCCGCGACATAAAATACTTTAAATCAAATTTCCATGTTTTCAGTAGTTCTTTAGAAATAAAGTTACGAATGTTTTCAAGAAATTTTACCTTTTTATTAAAGATTTCTAAAAATAATGAAAGTTCTAAGAAAAAAACATATAAAAGTTTCTATTTGTTTAAAAAATCGTTTTCTAGTTAAATTTGTAAATTATTTACAGATATTTATCCGGAAATAAATGCGACACAGTAAACATTATTTATTAATATTTTCATTGTCAATATACATAGGAATTTTTATTTTATTAAATAATTTTAAGTACAACCAGCAAGGTTTCCAATGAAGAACTGCAATTGAATTTTGAATACCACCATTTACGTAAAGGGATGTTTGCCTTATTTAAACACATAATTTATGAAATAAAAAAAAAGGCGAATATTCTTTTGCGAAAATAGAGGAATTAAAAATTCAAATATGAAACTTCGCAGGCAACTCTACAACCAGTCCTAATAAATGTGTATCCTAACAATTGAATAAGAGTTCTAATACACATCAGAACAAGTATAACCCACTAAGCAGGGATATTTTGCCTAAAAACGTCTATAGGGGACTACTTGCCCTCATTTTATCTTTCAAAAGCACAAAAATTCCAGCTGCTTTCATACAGAAATATTTTCGCCATATATGAAGAAGGGTACATATGTCGTAGGCTAATTGAGAAATCCGGCTCTTTGCAAACAGCCTAGGGTCTTTGCAAAGAGCCGGGCTAATTGGAGAATCCAACTCCCTTTTTCCAATTAGCCTGATATTTTTCAGGCTTATTGCAAAGAGCCTAGAAAGCATTAGGCTAATTGAAAAATGACCACTTATTATCCGATCAGGGTGATATTTTTAGCTCACAGGCTATCAAAGCCAGAGAGCTTACGTTCCCGAAGATTCTGTATGTACGTGTACGTGTGAATGTACGTACGTATGTACGTAACGCGATAACTCTTGATAGAAATATCCGATTTGCTTCAAATTTTTTTTTCTAGGTTCATTCTGATAAGGTGCTTCCCTGATTAGTTTTTGGGGTTCGTTGGTTAAGGATAAAGGGGGAAAAGGGGGCTAGTCCCCCCCCTTAATTTATATAAATGGGTTTTTCATGCAGAAATATGCGATTTGCTATAAATTTGGTATACCGGTTAATTATGTTAAGCAGCTTCCCTGATTACATTTGGAAAATCATTATTATGTATAAAGGTGGAAAGGGGGCAATTGCCTCTCCCCTTAATTTAGATAAATGCGTTTTTCATGTAGAATTATTCGATTAGCTCAAATTTGGTATACTTGTTTATTATGTTAAGGAGATGGCTTGATTAGATTTGGAGGTTAGTTAGTTAAGTATAAAGAGATGAAAGGGGGCCAGACACCCCCCCCTTAATTTAGATAAATGGGTTTTTCATGTAGAGTTATTCGATTTGCTCCAAATTTCGTATACCGGTTTATTATGTTAAGGAGCTTCCCTGATTAGATTTGGAGGTTTATTAGTTAAGTATAAAGGGAGGAAAGGGGGGGCTAGACCACCCCCTTAATTTAGATAAATGGGTTTTTCATGCAGAGTTATTCGATTTGCTCCAAATTTCGTATACCGGTTTATTATGTTAAGGAGTTGCCTTGATTAGATTTGGAGATTTATTAATTAAGTATAAAGGAGGGACAGGGGCTAGTGTCCCCTTAATTTAGATAAATGGGTTTTTCATACAGAATTATTCGATTTACTTCAAATTTGATATACCAGTTTATTACGATATGGCTTCCTTCATTTGATTTGGAGGTTTATTGGTTAAGTATAAAAGGGGGGAAAGGGGGCAATTGCTCCTCCCCTTAATTTAGATAAATGGGTTTTCATGCAGAATTATCTAATTTAGTTTTTTTTTTTTTTTTCTAGGTTATTATTTATCTAGGTTAGTTTATTTTTTTTTTCATTCTAATAAGGAGCTTTTCTGATTAGATTTGAAAGTTCATTGGTTTAGCATAAAGGGAGAAATGGGGGAGCTAATATCCCCCCCCTTAATTTTGTGAAATAGTTTTTTCATGCAGAATTATCTGATTTGCTTCAAATTTGGTATACCAGTTTATTATGTTAAGATTTGGAGGTTCTTTGGTTAAATAGAAAGGGGGGCAGCGGGGGCTAATCCCTTCATTTATTTTTCGAGGGGCGTTATTCTTTGAAATAAGAGCATAATATACAATTAGTGTGAATAGACTGTGAACTCAATGCCATCAGTTTAACTGGGCAATTTTCTTTTTATTAGGTTTATTAACGAATAACCCTACTCAAACCCGAAAAATAAATTACAACAGACCGTACCCCGATCCGAGCAAGACAAAATAATTTCAGTCTACATGCAACCCGACCCGAACCTGAGAGTTCCATTTGAAAAAACCCGAAATCCCGAACCAAATCTAATAACCGACAAAAATATTCCAAATATCCGTAACCGGATCCGAACAAGACAAATTAGTTTCCGTGGACATGCAACGCTACCAGAACCTAAAAATTCTATTCGAAGTCAACCTGAAACCAGTCCCGAACCAAATCTTAACTGACAAAAATATTCCAAAGAACTATAACCCGATGCAAGCCAGACAAAATAATCTCCGTTAACCGGCAACCCGATCCGAACCTGAAACTTCTAATTGAACTCAATCCGAAACCTGGTTGTGGTCGGTTTTCGGGTTGACTTCAAATGGAACCTTCAAGTTCGGATCCGGTTGAAAAAAAATTAAACTAAATTAGATAATTCTGCATGAAAACCCATTTATCTAAATTAAGGGGAGGGCAATTACCCCCTTTCCCCCCTTTTATACTTAACCAATGAACCTCCAAATCAAATGAAGGAAGCCATATCGTTATAAACTGGTATATCAAATTTGAAGCAAATCGAATAATTCTGTATGAAAAACCCATTTATCTAAATTAAGGGGACACTAGCCCTTGTCCCTCCATTATACTTAACCAATAAATCTCCAAATCTAATCAAGGCAGCTCCTTAACATAATAAACCGGTATACGAAATTTGGAGCAAATCGAATAACTCTGCATGAAAAACCCATTTATCTAAATTAAGGGGGTGGGGGTCTAGCCCTCCTTTCCTCCCTTTATACTTAACTAATGAACCTCCAAATTTAATCAGGGAAGCTCCTAAACATAATAAACCGGTATACGAAATTTGGAGCATATCGAATAACTTTGCATGAAAAACCCATTTATCTAAATTAAGGGGGGGGGGTCTAGCCCCCCTTTCCTCCCTTTATACTTAACTAATGAACCTCCAAATCTAACCAGGGAAGCTCCTTAACATAATAAACTGGTATACCAAATTTGCAGGAAATCGAATAATTTTGCATTATAAATCCATTTACCTAAATTAAGGGGGGCTAGCCCCCCTTTCCTTCCTTTATACTTAACTAATGAACCTCCAAATCTAATCAAGCCATCTCCTTAACATGATAAACCAGTATACCAAATTTGAGCTAATCGAATAATTCTACATGAAAAACGCATTTATCTAAATTAAGGGGAGAGGCAATTGCCCCCTTTCCCCCCTTTATACATAATAATGATCTTCCAAATGTAATCAGGGAAGCTGCTTAACATAATTAACCGGTATACCAAATTTATCGCAAATCGCATATTTCTGCATGAAAAACACATTTATCTAAATTACGGGGGGGGATAGCCCCTCTTTCTTCCCTTTATATGTAACTAATGAACCTCCAAATCTAATCAAGGCAGCTCCTTAACTTAATAAACCGGTATACCAAATTTGGAGCAAATCGAATAATTCATCATGAAAAACCGATTTATCTAAATTAAGGGGGTTAGCGCCCTTTCCCCCCTTTATACTTAAATAATGAGCTTCCAAATCTAATCAGGGAAGCTCCTTAACACAATAAACCGGTATACCAAATTTGGAGCAATTCGAATATTTCTGCATGAAAAACCCATTTATATAAATTAAGGGGGGGGGGGGTAGACCCCTTTTCCCCCTTTATCCTTAACCAATGAACCCCAAAAACTAATCAGGGAAGCATCTTATCAGAATGAACAAAGAGAAATTTTTTTTAAGCAAATCGGATATTTCTATCAAGAGTTATCGCGTTACGTACATACGTACGTACGTACGTACACACGTACATACAGAATCTTCGGGAACGTAATCTCTCTGGCTTTGATAGCCTGTGAGCTAAAAATATTACCCTGATCGGACAATAAGTGGTCATTTTTCAATTAGCCTAACGCTTTCTAGGCTCTTTGCAATAAGCCTGAAAAATATCAGGCTAATTGGAAAAAGGGAGTTGGATTCTCCCATTAGCCCGGCTCTTTGCAAAGAGCCTAGGCTGTTTGCAAAGAGCCGGATTTCTCAATTAGCCTACGACATATATACCAGGACACAGATATTTATGCAAAAAGGACGTGAGCAGGGACACGCGGAGCGCCGCGCTCCGCGAATTCTGCGGAGGCCTCGCGAGACATATAATGAGCCCGAATCCGCTACGGTGCACCGAACCCACCACATTCCTCTTTTCGATTTTTTTAAAAATTTAATCAATTTCCCTTTTAAATTTGTCCGGATTCATTTTTTTTTCTCTTTTCCTTACTGGCTTCAGCTAGCGTGTCTCGGCAAAAGGGATGTGGCAAGGACGCCGAAAGGATACTCGTGACGCCCCATTCCGCGATTCTGTAGCGGTTTACTTGCCCACACGCCCCCGGAGACTAATACTGAGCTCGAAGTTGCTGAGGTCGTCCGTTAGCTTCAGTGACCTAAACCGATCAGTTCCCGCTTTTCGATGTCTTTAATTTAATCAATTACCTTTTAAATTTAACAGATTTCAATTTTTCATTTTTTTTCTCTTTTCCTACCTGGTTTCCACTAGAGCCTCTCGGTAAATGGACGTGGACAAGGACGTCGGACGGAAACACGGAACGCCGCGCTCAATTTTAGATATAGGACCAGGCTTAGCCTTTTGTGTTTTTAGAAAACAAAGTTACAATTACAGTTTTTATAGAAAGTAAACTTATGCATCAAAATTTAGATCCGGATTATTAGTGATTGAAGATTTAATTCACTGGGCTTACCACATGCAAAATTCTTATTTTCAGATACTGTGTTTTGGACTTCAAGCACTGGGAAGTTTAACTCATCAAAATACCTTTTAATATGAATATTCAAATTGCAAAACAATACAGAGAAGATATTTTTGTTTATTAAGCTGGCACTCTGGTGTTTATGGAAATGAAATTTTAGATCTGCTTCAGACGAAGCTGCAGAAATAATACATAGATAAATATGTAGAGACATGTATTTCATCAACAAACCTCTTATTTAAAAAAAGATGGATGCAAAAATACTACAGATATTGCCATGTGAATGAAATATCTGCGGTACGGGGAGATACACTTACAATGTATTACCAAATGTTTCTTATAACTACCTACTTCTTAATAGGATTTTTTTTCAACAAATAAAAGGGCACTTTTTATTTATTCAAATTAAATTCAATCATATCTTTACTTTGTGTATGTAGGCATACAGCTACTTTTCTGCATTAGTTATTAAATTGTTCTCTGACTCCTACATTATATATAAAGAAATTATCCGACTAGATATTTTCATATGGATTTCCATATAATATATTAAAATTTTATGATTTAACAGATTAAATAATTATCTGAGTCATAATAATAGAAAATTGCTTACACAACTTTCCTAATATGTCTTCATTTTCAAGAGGTACTTAAAACTTCCAACGACTAAAATTTATGCTGGCTGGACTAATACCATATCTGCTATGTCAGTACACTCTAATCTAATTTCATTTATTTATTGCCTAAGTGGGACAGAATCACCAGACCTCAAGGGTCCGATGTAGACTCTGTTTGCCCCACACGGACTGCTCCCCGACACGCGGGGATTCGTTAACATTAAAAAAATAATAATAATAATAATAATATTATGTACAATACAAGCTCCTCCCGCCGGAGCACAGGCTGATCCCTTGCGACAAGGGGCGGATGAGCAGAGTGGGTGAGCGTTGAGTGTGCTGGATCACACAATAAGTTCAGTTAATTGTGGAGGAATAGCCACAAAGTTGATGGGTAAGTTGCAACACCATGCAGGTCTATGAGGTGAGGTTTGTTAGTTCCATTTTGAAATACATAAATTCGATTTAATTTGCCTATAAGAAGGGGTCTTATTAGAATAATGGAAAGAAAAAATTTTGTGAAGGATGCGGGGGCGTTTAATATGCAGGCTTGGGTAAGCGTGCAGTGATAGTAGCTATATTCTGGAGTGCCGACCTCGCCAAACTCGCAGAAGGGGGTGGCTCCCCGAAAGAAACGTTTCAAGTTTTCTTTGAATGGTCCATGGCCAGAGAGGAATGCTGTAGTTGCTTGTGGGAGAAAGTACATTTCTCTTCACACTATACGTATGAGATCGTATGTGTATCTACCTTTGGTAGACACATCCCAATAGATTTGCCACTCTGAGATGATTTTTTGATTACAACCTTCTGCAAATGTGTGAGGGGGGAAGGGGAAGGGTAAAATCTATTGATGTTCTAGCCGTTGCTTTTTTCGTCAACCTGTCAGCCCGCTCATTGCCCTCAATGCCAATGTGGGCCGAAACGTGGCCCAGAGCGACTTTGTGTAAGAGAGAGAGTAACTTAATTTTTATGTCAAGGACTAAAGGGTTCTTAGTTCTGTGCGCGACGATTGGCTGTAAGCCTGAAAGACTATCATTGTACAGACTGGTAAAGGGAGGTGGCTGGGAAGAGATCCAATCTAGTGCCCGCAGAATTGCAAAAAGTTCTGCTTGGAATACAGAGTTATCATCTCCGATTCTACAGGCCCATTCATGAACCACCACATCGTTCCGCATGGTGTCAGAATACTGATGCCACGCCCGGTTCCGTGCGGGATCCATCAGTGTATAAGTTTGGGACTCTTGAGGGTACAAATGAATATTTAGAAGGGTTGACTTGCATATGTGATGTTTCTTTTGCAGGATGCAGGAACCAGCTGCTGACTTTCCTTTGTATGTCTGTTTGTGAAAAATGCGCGTATTGTGTTTGTTTGTGATCGAGGTGAAGGATTCTGTTTTTGGTGTATTCATAATTTAGTGTTATTTTTATGGGAGGGATACCCGTAAGTACTGCGAGCGCGTCTGTGGAGATTGTTTTATACCACCTCGCCATTCGTAGTAGGAACATCCTTTGCAGCGAGGGAAGTTTGTCCTTGACTCCATTGGCGAGGTTTCCTCCCCAGACGCCCACGCCGTAGAAGATGATCCGCTCCACAATTGTGTGGTACCATATTTTTAACATGTTGGGCTTAATGCCCCAAGATTTAGATGTTAATTTGCAGCTATTATTGTGAAGTGTTGCTAAGCGTAATTTAGGTGCGTTGATGTGTTCCGTCCAGCTCCGATATTTGTCTTCTGTAATTCCTAACAAATTCATGTGTTTAACGTGTTTGACGCTGCGCCCGTTGATTCGCATCACGAGGTTGCGTTTTAGATCTATGGGTTTGTCAAATGTAAGTGCTTTAGATTTTCCTGGTGAGAGCTGGAGGTGTAGGTCGGTCAGCAGCTGTAGGAAAACAGGAAATGATTGACGCGCCGCAATTTCAAGATCTAGGTGCCGGCGACCAGAGAAGATAAAACTGAAATAATCGGCAAAGGTGAAGAGCAAAAAGCCTAATTTATCGAGTTCTTTTAATATTACGTTTGCTATGAGTAACCAAAGAATTGGTCCAAGGCAGGACCCTTGCGGGCAGCCTTTTTCTAGTTGGTGCACTGATGTGCCAGGGCCCCAGTTAATTAATATGCTTCAGCGAGAGAGATATGAGCCGATGGTTCCAGCTATATTTCCCGGACAGTCGATTACAATAAGCTGGAGTAAGATGTCCCGCCACTCCACGTTATCAAATGCACCTTTGATGTCAAGGGAGACTAGGGAGGTGTAGAGTCCAGAGCCTTGACTGGGGGCAACGGAGGACATGCTGTCGGAAAAAGCTTTTTCACAAGATCTGCCCTCTCTGAACCCGTATTGCCTGTGGTGCAGGGTATTGTGGTATTCCAAGTAATGTACTAATCGTGTTACTAGGAGTTTTTCTAGTAATTTGCCTAACGTTGGAAGAAGGCAGATTGGTCTATATGCACTGGATTCAGAGGGATCCTTCCCTTGCTTCTGGAAGTAGACTACCTCTCCCTGTCTCAGAGTGAGCGGGAAGTAACTGTACGATAGGCAAAGATTTGCCCATCTTGTGAATATATTTGGAATAATTTTCAATGTTACCTTTAGGATGCGAAAATCAATACAGTCGGGGCCTGGAGCTTTTTTGTCATGGAACGTTTGGCTTGCCTGTGATAGCTCTGCATTTGTAAAAGGGAGGTTGTCTGGAGCATTAAATGTTAGGTTATCATTATTGTTGTTAGGGTATGCTGAAGGTCCGAAAAGTTCTTTTGTTAAGTACTCGATATTGTACTGCTTGGACGCTCTAGACGAGGGCAGTTCAAGCTTAATTTCGTCTGGCCGAAAGATCTAATCTAAATTATTGATAACTTAAATTTTTGCATGTTATATATGTTACATTTATATCATATATAATGTAAGCCTTATTTAAGAATAAATACCGAAGGCGCGCAAAATCTTTAAACTATATTGGTTTGCAGCCCTTTCTCTACTCTTTCTCTGACTCCGTGTACCAAGACCTATTTGTCTCGTCGAACACGTGTCATGTACCACTGTAACCCAAAATATATTTTTTGTTAATTGCTACCTAGAAAAGTTATAATGGCAAAATTAGCATGGGGTCTTTTACAAATTTTTGTGTAAAATTTCATATTATCATTAAAAAAAGTAGCTCAACTATGTGTTCAAAGAACACTGAATTCGATGTTTCGCAGTCATGAAGTTGCTGACAGAAGACAGAGTAACCATTACTTATTAATATTTTCATTGTCAAAGTACATAGGAATTTTTATTTTATTAAATAATTATAAGTACCACCATAGGGTTTCCAATGAAATACAGCAATTGAATATTGAATACCACCGTTTTAGTAAAGGGATATTTGCTTTATTTAATTATATAATTTAGGTAATTAAAAAAGGCGCATATCTCTTTACGAAAATACAGGAATTAAAAATTCAAACATGAAACTTCGCAGGCAACTGTACAATCAGTCGTAATAATTATGTATCCTACGGAATAAATAAGAGGAATTGGAATACTCATCAGAACAACTATACCCCTCTAAGCAGGCATACTTTGCCTAAACATTTCTATATGTTAGTACTTGCCCTCATTTTTTATTTCAAAAGCATACACATTCAAAGTGCCTTCATAGAGAAGTGTTTTTCACATATATGAAGAAGGATATATCTGTCGTGATATATATATTTATGCATATATTTATGCAAAAAGGGACGCAGGCAGGGAGGACGGATGGACATGCGGAATGCCGCGTAAAATTTCATATTATCATTAAAAAAAGTCGCTGAAATCTACTATCAAAGAACACTGAATTCAATGTTTCGCTGTCATGAAGTTGCTTCCAAAAGAATTCTTGTCATTGCCCAATTTAGTACGAATTTCTTGAACTTATCATGGTATTATCGGGTGATGCTGAAAATTTGTTACAACTCGTTATCTTTTATGGTATTTTTGAAAGCTTTCGAGTTTAATGCCTTGAAATCCAGAGGAATGCGTTCAGCTTGGGATACACTATGATATTTTTATAAGGATGGTAGAAATTAGATCATTCTTCAGACCTAAAGCGAATTTTCAAAATTCCTAATATATAAACGAAGAAATGTTAAAGTATTCTAATGGTATTCGTACTGGTTGATTTTTAGAAAGGTAAATATAAAGAGACATGAGTATAATTTTTTTTATATTTAATATTATGTCAATATGATAAAAGACTATAATAATTAACGTAATTCTTAAGAGATTAAAATTTCTAATAAAATAACTTACTATTGATAGATCTTCATCTACAAACAAAACGAAATTTTACAATTTAATTTTATTATTATTATTTTTTTACAATTTATCAATACATTTGTTTTACAATTGAGTCAGTATAAAAATACAAATTATAAAAAACAAAAACCGGTAATATTCCAAACAATTTCAAAAGATTATTTCGCTAATAAAAAAAAAAAAAAAAAAAAAAAAAAAAAAAAAAAAAAAAGAATGGAAAAGAAAAGCAAATCTAGCCTTTAAACGGTATATTATGAAGTATGTGTAACCTAATATATCTTACAAACGGAAATTTTCTATGGCATTTATAATTAAATTTTGTGTTTAAAAACATCTGGATGGGGAAAAAAAGATGTATAATTAATAACAAGAAGTAGTAAAACAAAGTCTTCAGGCAATAACATGTTGATAATTATTATTTCAAATTCATTTGTTCAGGAGAAAGATACCAATTATACATGTAGGAATATTTTGTTTGGTATAAATATACTACTATTATAGGTGATAAAATTGACATTCAAAACAACCACAGGATCGAAATATTAGAACATTTCCTGTCGAATATCAATGAAATTTTCCGAACACTGTGTTAAATTTGATTTAATTAATGTAAAAGCGAATGTAAAATAAAGTATAATGAATTATAAAAGTATTATAATGCTTAATGACAAAATTTCCTGACATTTGTAATTTCTTCAGAACTCTCACTTGAGTTAGATTTACTGCAAACATTCAAAGCGTACACACATGATTTAAATTAATATATTGGGTTCTTCAGAAATTTGCCGATTCGTTCCCACTGCTAATTATTTTTACATTCTATTCGTAAAACTGTTTAAGAAAAATACGTTTTATACTATGTTTCTTTTGCAGACGTTGTCAAATTATATGTGAAAGATTTTATTTTCAAAAAGTGGTGCGAGGTGAATTTAAAAATATCACGTGAGTTGACAAATAATCTTCTGATACAAACTTCGACTGTCAGAAAAAAACTACATGTATTCGTTTTAGGCCTTCTGACCTTCCCTCCTACTCTCCGGACATTGCACCGCCCGACTATTCTTTGATTTTTTCTTTTTCAAAAATTCCCTTAGCCAAAAAATTGACTTTTGGAATGACATAAACAAGAAAGTAAAAATTATGCGTCAAGCATAGATTATGAAATATTTTCCAACACATTCAGAATTATGTAATAAAACTGCACTGTTTAAAAAAATAAAATATTACGTATAATTCAACTATATGGAAACGTATAACACATTTCAAAACATATTTTCAGCTATTCCCATCTACAATCGCAAAATTATCGGAATTTTTTCAGCAGCCCTGTATATGATGTATAGATTTGTATCTATTAACTACATGCATGCACAAATTTAGCTCACTTAAGAAATGCATGTACTTCAGTTAAAAATTCCCCTTAAGCAATTTCCTCTAATAAGGCTAATGGTACGTGAATACTTTTGTGCAGCCCTGTATATGATGTATGGAATTTATATATAACGAGTAACATGTAAAAAAATATGAAATTTAAAAGCGTGTACCGAATTTTAAACTGTACACTCTAGGAATTAATACTCAAAGGCAGTACTGTAACCGATTTATTTTGTGTGTCCCTGTAAATGAATAAAAAATGTTATTAATGTCCTGTTCTGAAGTGATCGTAGTTAAATTCGGTTACTTATATCAGTTTCAATGCATTTGAAATAGCATAATGTCATTAAAATACTCTGCAAACCTTTTTGTCGGGCACAGATGTCATATTCGCCTTACATTGGCGCGATTTTTTTTCGGTTGCCAATTTGGCGAAAACATCAACAGCATAAACAACATAATCCGGGTTACCACATCAAGCAAAATAACGACACTTTGGCGTCAATTAAGTACCCGTTGCGTATATGACATTGGCGTCAGAAAAAAATCGCGCCAATATGGGGCGAATATGACATCTGTGCCTTTTTGACGTATTCCTACGCTTTCTTCGCATGATCGTAAGCTACATCTCCATTTCGGATTTCCAGAACTCATCCATAATTTCATTTCATGGTTGTTTGAACACAACCTTTTATTATGCAGAATTCCAAATTTCTGAAACAGTTTTATCGCAACTTTCTCATCATCTGCTAACTGACAAATGGTAAAATCCATCTCAGCGTCAGCAGTAAAAGTAAATTATAATTTTATTAAAAAAAAAGCATTTTTATTTCGAATAATAGCAAATTAAAAAGCTTTCCAAGGTTAAGGTTAAATAATAATCATTCACGTAATTCACGTTTCATAAATAACAAATCACAATGTTTCGCATGGTTTACAAGAAAAATCCTTTTCACGTTAAATTAAAAAGCTTTCCAAGGTTAAGGTTAAATAATAATCATTCATGTAATTCACGTTTCATAAATAACAAATCACAATGTTTCACATGGTTTACAAGAAAAATCCTTTTCACGTTGAGGGCTGAAATAATTGGCGCATTAGCATACATTTTGGCATGCTGTCCGTATAACGGAAAAGTACCCTTAATTTTGGCGAAATACTGGAAATAGTGCCAAGTTGGCGCCACTTTTGGCGACAGAGAGACGGGTCCCCCATTGGTAACCTCCCTTATAGCGTCATAAAGCTCTGACCAATCAGATGCATTTCACGGTATCTACGCAGATTTTTTTATTGGTCCATTTCCAAATCAAAACTTTTTTTAATATGTAGAAGGAAAACATCCATTATAATACAAACAGTCAAATTTCATGAAAACAATTTAACAAAAAGAAGAAAAAAAAGGTTAGATATGGCGTCACATTCTATCAAATCTTTTCAACGCGTAATCAAACTCATTGTAAACATATGGCTCCTATATTTTGCTTACTACTTCGATTGTATACGACAGCCATATCTTATAGCTATACGTTATCGTTAAGTGTTGTATTGGTTTAGATTCAGTTCTAACATTTTCTGTGATTTATAGCAAAAACAGAGCGGTTATTTACATGTTCAAAAAAAATCTTGACAGATGTCTTGATTTAAAATTTATGGAAAATGACATCATTTCATCTAATCATTGTAGATTTAATTTCAATAAAATTTCAAATTTTCCAAATAAAATGTTAGTAAATACTACCTCATTTGGATGAATTTTTTTGAATTTTCCTCCGTACTGTGAAGATATTGTATACTTCTGTTACGCGCGCTAAAGAAATCATGTATTTTAATTTTAAAAGTTAAAAAAATTACCACAATGTGTCAAAAGAACATCCTTTTTCTGAATTTAAATTTCGCGAGTTTCAAAATTAAAACTAAAAATGTGATTTTTTTCATAAACTTCAAGTTAAGGCTGTTCTTAAATCAAATTAAGCTATTTCCTGACATATTTTGTAATTGATTTTTGTTCGGAAACGCATGATATTGACAGGAGTTCTTATTTAGAAACTATGTAATAGAAAGATAGTTTTCATTTGTTGGTAAAGGTATAAGATCTTTCAGTTGGTGTTTTCAACTGAATTTCGGACGCAACAGTGCAATAAAGGATAAAAACCGGCCGTCACGCAACCACAATTGCTCATAACTCGATAAGTAATTTATTTATGAAAAAATGAAAAACACATTTCAATTCCAAATAGCTTTAATAGTCAGGCCTACAAATTTTAAGCCTTTACGTTTAATGAGTCAGAAAATGTATCAGAAAGTTTCGCGTTGTTGAGCAGGGAACTGGAGAAGCACATTAAGCATTTGCATGTTAGTATTTTGTAATCAAGTTGCATGCCAGATAGTCGCTTAAAACATAAGTCATTCTATATTGTTTTAAACAAAGGTGCGTGCCATAATAGGTGTCAGGCACACTCATTAAAATAAGAATACCCTAGCGCACAGCCCCATTACCGAAGATAAACCCGTCAATATACTTATAAATAAAAATAGTTCTGCATTTCCATTTAACTAATAAGACTAATCCTTCATAATTGGGTCCACATGATTATATAACTTTCCTTTATAATTATATGACTAAGCAACGGAAAACAATATGTTACGCACTAAAATCTTCCCTAAAAAACTAATAGTGCAAGTCGCATGGAAATCCGTTCTGAAGAATTCAAGTTATATGCACCCGGAACGAAATTCCTATTTGAATTTTATATACTTATCAGGTTATTTTGAGTAGTTTGATTTGATATCTGTTAAATTCGTGTTTTATTTTATTTTATTTTTGACGTTTTAATTTCGTTTGCCAATTTAGTTATTGAATATTACGCGAAAGCAAACAAATTCTGAATTATTTACAATGTTTTTGAACAATTGAGTTAATCTTTTGTATTTGGGTTGCAAGCATATTTAAAAAATATGCATGCTTAAAAATTATTTTAAAACCCATAAAAAATTCGTAAATTGAGCTAAACATTACAAACAAATATCACTGAATGTACTTTTGTTTTCTGTAAAAAATGAAATTGTGTGATGTTTAAAAGTTAGAAAAATTGCAGTAAAGGCACATTTTATGGGTTACAATTTATGGGCACTGACATAGTGTTTTTACTTTATAATGTAGATAATACCATACAAACGAGAATTTCACTAAATGCTGCGCGATTTGGGGGAATTTCTTTTTTTCGTATTGTCAGGAAAATCACGTACTTTTCTCTTATACCCGCCAAAGAAAACCTGCATTCTGTTATTAAAGCTCAGGGATTTTACTATGGTTGCAAGACAATAACGCCATGTTTTTTGATTGTCTTTATAACGATTTGTGGATGGGGAAACACAAATTTCAGTTATTGAGATTGCCGTATTATTTCGTTTTAATTTATTTTACTAGGGAGGATAATTATAATTGGCACGGGCGAAGTCGGGTAGTTCTGCTAGTCTAATTATAAAAGAAGCTCTTTTATAGTAAAGAGTATTTGAGTTTTAATTCTTAAATAGTCATTGTTGGATATGTATTCGTATATATATATATATTACAAAATTTTAATTTTTTTGCCAAATTTAAAGTATTTTATATAAATTTTCCTTTTTCAGTAATATTCCGTATATTATACCGGTTTATTAAATTAAAACCCTAGTCTATTAATCTCTATAAGTTCTTAATTCATATAATAATATTTATTCCAAATTGCGTAAATCTAAAAGGGGCTCTTGCTATTTATATTTCTTTAATACAACTTTTATTATTTAAATTCCTATTAAATTTCGCTATTAAATCCCGGTATATCATATTCCTCTAAAATCTTTATTTAACTGCTAAAATATTATTATTATCCCGTCTGAATAAAACCTACTTATTTTAATTTATTCTTATTTTTTAAATATCCAGGTGCCAGCTAGTATATTTCAAAGATTAAAACTTACGCGGAAATAAATTCATTTTCTTTTATCGTCTGGCGAGGAGAATATGTTATTTTTAGCACAGTCTTGACAACAGAGATTAAAGTTTGTTTACACTTATCATATCTGGATCTAGGCTATAGAATATTCTCGAACAATCTGTTAGGGGTAGTATAAATACTGATTGCTGCAACCAGAGAGGTATAGAGGTAGTAGAGAGAGAGAGAAAATGTGGTAGATGGGACTTCATTCTGCATTGGTATTGACACTTCAAAAGTAACCTACATTGGTCTATGGTAATGATTATTCGGAGTGATTTGGTGCGTTTTTATTGAGATGTTGTTGGAGTTTTTAAGAGCTTTGTGAGAGATTTAGTGAATTTACGAAGGTAATAAGTGTCTGGTAATATAATAAAGCGAAAAGGATTTCGTAGCGAGAGATGGGATAGCTTTTAGGCTAATTTGGATGGGTCGAGTTTGGTTCTTTTTTATCATCGCTAAAGTGGAGCATTTCCCGTCTAAACTCAAATTATGAGAATGTCAGTAAAGTGGAATTGTTTTCAATCGACTGCATTTTTTATGACCTTCGAGTCTTTTATTCTCAACAACCATATCGGCCTGAACGCCTGTGTTTTTTATAACTGGAACCCCCCCCCCCCCCCCCCATAATCTTTCGATAATGCCTGCTGCTTGCCGTCAAATCGTCACATATATGCCGTAGAAAAATAATAAAAATGGGAAGTTGATATTTTGTTATAGTGTTATAGCATAAGATATGCCTATCACGTTACTAAGACCAACAACTAAAATTTAAACTATGAAAGTAGATGTGCAAAGGTACCCAGTCAGAACATTTATGTGTAGTAATATCAGTCATGAAAAAACATTTACCTTCATAATAAGAAAAATTATAACCGAATTATTGCGGCTGAACATAATTCATATAAGTTCTTTATATATACATAAATTCAATTCATTATATTTAAATAAAAAACTACATAAATTGCTGTTTTTTATTTTCATTGAAACATTTAATCTGAAATATTATTTCTACACTGAATACTGAGAAAGTCTGGACATATGTAAGGAATTAAGCTTTCACAACGTGTATTATGTATTTCTACAACAAATGGATATAAAGTATTTCACTTTAAAAAAAATATATATATATATATACTACTTGAAACATATTCGTAAATTTAATCTTAACACAGGTTAACATAAAGAGACTCTAAAATTCGAAATATAGTTTCTTTGTAACTCTTTGATTTCCTTGGACGTTTTCCGCGACATAAAATACTTTAAATCAAATTTCCATGTTTTCAGTAGTTCTTTAGAAATAAAGTTACGAATGTTTTCAAGAAATTTTACCTTTTTATTAAAGATTTCTAAAAATAATGAAAGTTCTAAGAAAAAAACATATAAAAGTTTCTATTTGTTTAAAAAATCGTTTTCTAGTTAAATTTGTAAATTATTTACAAATATTTATCCGGAAATAAATGCGACACAGTAAACATTATTTATTAATATTTTCATTGTCAATATACATAGGAATTTTTATTTTATTAAATAATTTTAAGTACAACCAGCAGGGTTTCCAATGAAGAACTGCAATTGAATTTTGAATACCACCATTTACGTAAAGGGATGTTTGCCTTATTTAAACACATAATTTATGAAATAAAAAAAAAGGCGAATATTCTTTTGCGAAAATAGAGGAATTAAAAATTCAAATATGGAACTTCGCAGGCAACTCTACAACCAGTCCTAATAAATGTGTATCCTAACAATTGAATAAGAGTTCTAATACACATCAGAACAAGTATAACCCACTAAGCAGGGATATTTTGCCTAAAAACGTCTATAGGGGACTACTTGCCCTCATTTTATCTTTCAAAAGCACAAAAATTCCAGCTGCTTTCATACAGAAATATTTTCGCCATATATGAAGAAGGGTATATATACCAGGATACAGATATTTATGCAAAAAGGACGTGAGCAGGGACACGCGGAGCGCCGCGCTCCGCGAATTCTGCGGCGGTCTCGCGAGACATATAATGAGCCCGAATCCGCTACGGTGCACCGAACCCACCACATTCCTCTTTTCGATTTTTTTAAAAATTTAATCAATTTCCCTTTTAAATTTGTCCGGATTCATTTTTTTTCTCTTTTCCTTACTGGCTTCAGCTAGCGTGTCTCGGCAAAAGGGATGTGGCAAGGACGCCGAAAGGATACTCGTGACGCCCCATTCCGCGATTCTGTAGCGGTTTACTTGCCCACACGCCCCCGGAGACTAATACTGAGCTCGAAGTTGCTGAGGTCGTCCGTTAGCTTCAGTGACCTAAACCGATCAGTTCCCGCTTTTCGATGTTTTTAATTTAATCAATTACCTTTTAAATTTAACAGATTTCAATTTTTCATTTTTTTTTTCTCTTTTCCTACCTGGTTTCCACTAGAGCCTCTCGGTAAATGGACGTGGACAAGGACGTCGGACGGAAACACGGAACGCCGCGCTCAATTTTAGATATAGGACCAGGCTTAGCCTTTTGTGTTTTTAGAAAACAAAGTTACAATTACAGTTTTTATAGAAAGTAAACTTATGCATCAAAATTTAGATCCGGATTATTAGTGATTGAAGATTTAATTCACTGGGCTTACCACATGCAAAATTCTTATTTTCAGATACTGTGTTTTGGACTCCAAGCACTGGGAAGTTTAACTCATCAAAATACCTTTTAATATGAATATTCAAATTGCAAAACAATACAGAGAAGATATTTTTGTTTATTAAGCTGGCACTCTGGTGTTTATGGAAATGAAATTTTAGATCTGCTTCAGACGAAGCTGCAGAAATAATACATAGATAAATATGTAGAGACATGTATTTCATCAACAAACCTCTTATTTAAAAAAAGATGGATGCAAAAATACTACAGATATTGCCATGTGAATGAAATATCTGCGGTACGGGGAGATACACTTACAATGTATTACCAAATGTTTCTTATAACTACCTACTTCTTAATAGGATTTTTTTTTCAACAAATAAAAGGGCACTTTTTATTTATTCAAATTAAATTCAATCATATCTTTACTTTGTGTATGTAGGCATACAGCTACTTTTCTGCATTAGTTATTAAATTGTTCTCTGACTCCTACATTATATATAAAGAAATTATCCGACTAGATATTTTCATATGGATTTCCATATAATATATTAAAATTTTATGATTTAACAGATTAAATAATTATCTGAGTCATAATAATAGAAAATTGCTTACACAACTTTCCTAATATGTCTTCATTTTCAAGAGGTACTTAAAACTTCCAACGACTAAAATTTATGCTGGCTGGACTAATACCATATCTGCTATGTCAGTACACTCTAATCTAAATTCATTTATTTATTGCCTAAGTGGGACAGATTCACCAGACCTCAAGGGTCCGATGTAGACTCTGTTTGCCCCACACGGTGTGCTCCCCGACACGCGGGGATTCGTTAAAATAATAATAATAATAATAATAATATTATGTACAATACAAGCTCCTCCCGCCGGAGCACAGGTTGATCCCTTGCGACAAGGGGCGGATGAGCAGAGTGGGTGAGCGTTGAGTGTGCTGGATCACACAATAAGCTCAGTTAATTGTGGAGGAATAGCCACAAAGTTGATGGGTAAGTTGCAACACCATGCAGGTCTATGAGGTGAGGTTTGTTAGTTCCATTTTGAAATACATAAATTCGATTTAATTTGCCTATAAGAAGGGGTCTTATTAGAATAATGGAAAGCAAATTTTTGTGAAGGATGCGGGGGCGTTTAATATGCAGGCTTGGGTAAGCGTGCAGTGATAGTAGCTATATTCTGGAGTGCCGACCTCGCCAAACTCGCAGAAGGGGTGGCTCCCCGAAAGAAACGTTTCAAGTTTTCTTTGAATGGTCCATGGCCAGAGAGGAATGCTGTAGTTGCTTGTGGGAGAAAGTACATTTCTCTTCACACTATACGTATGAGATCGTATGTGTATCTACCTTTGGTAGACACATCCCAATAGATTTGCCACTCTGAGATGATTTTTTGATTACAACCTTCTGCGAATGTGTGAGGGGGGAAGGGGAAGGGTAAAATCTATTGATGTTCTAGCCGTTGCTTTTTTCGTCAACCTGTCAGCCCGCTCATTGCCCTCAATGCCAATGTGGGCCGAAAAGTGGCCCAGGGCGACTTTGTGTAAGAGAGAGAGTAACTTAATTTTTATGTCAAGGACTAAAGGGTTCTTAGTTCTGTGCGCGAAGATTGGCTGTAAGCCTGAAAGACTATCACGGTACAGACTGGTAAAGGAAGGTGGCTGGGAAGAGATCCAATCTAGTGCCCGCAGAATTGCAAAAAGTTCTGCTTGGAATACAGAGTTATCATCTCCGATTCTACAGGCCCATTCATGAACCACCACATCGTTCCGCATGGTGTCAGAATACTGACGCCACGCCCGGTTCCGTGCGGGATCCATCAGTGTATACGTTTGGGACTCTTGAGGGTACAAATGAATATTTAGAAGGGTTGACTTGCATATGTGATGTTTCTTTTGCAGGATGCAGGAACCAGCTGCTGACTTTCCTTTGTATGTCTGTTTGTGAAAAATGCGCGTATTGTGTTTGTTTGTGATCGAGGTGAAGGATTCTGTTTTTGGTGTATTCATAATTTAGTGTTATTTTTATGGGAGGGATACCCGTAAGTACTGCGAGCGCGTCTGTGGAGATTGTTTTATACCACCTCGCCATTCGTAGTAGGAACATCCTTTGCAGCGAGGGAAGTTTGTCCTTGACTCCATTGGTGAGGTTTCCTCCCAGACGCCCACGCCGTAGAAGATGATCCGCTCCACAATTGTGTGGTACCATATTTTTAACATGTTGGGCTTAATGCCCCAAGATTTAGATGTTAATTTGCAGCTATTATTGTGAAGTGTTGCTAAGCGTAATTTAGGTGCGTTGATGTGTTCCGTCCAGCTCCGATATTTGTCTTCTGTAATTCCTAACAAATTCATATGTTTAACGTGTTTGACGCTGCGCCCGTTGATTCGCATCACGAGGTTGCGTTTTAGATCTATGGGTTTGTCAAATGTAAGTGCTTTAGATTTTCCTGGTGAGAGCTGGAGGTGTAGGTCGGTCAGCAGCTGTAGGAAAACAGGAAATGATTGACGCGCCGCAATTTCAAGATCTAGGTGCCGGCGACCAGAGAAGATAAAACTGAAATAATCGGCAAAGGTGAAGAGCAAAAAGCCTAATTTATCGAGTTCTTTTAATATTACGTTTGCTATGAGTAACCAAAGAATTGGTCCAAGGCAGGACCCTTGCGGGCAGCCTTTTTCTAGTTGGTGCACTGATGTGCCAGGGCCCCAGTTAATTAATATGCTTCAGCGAGAGAGATATGAGCCGATGGTTCCAGCTATATTTCCCGGACAGTCGATTACAATAAGCTGGAGTAAGATGTCCCGCCACTCCACGTTATCAAATGCACCTTTGATGTCAAGGGAGACTAGGGAGGTGTAGAGTCCAGAGTCTTGACTGAGGGCAACGGAGGACATGTTGTCGGAAAAAGCTTTTTCACAAGATCTGCCCTCTCTGAACCCGTATTGCCTGTGGTGCAGGGTATTGTGGTATTCCAAGTAATGTACTAATCGTGTTACTAGGAGTTTTTCTAGTAATTTGCCTAACGTTGGAAGAAGGCAGATTGGTCTATATGCACTGGATTCAGAGGGATCCTTCCCTTGCTTCTGGAAGTAGACTACCTCTCCCTGTCTCAGAGTGAGCGGGAAGTAACTGTACGATAGGCAAAGATTTGCCCATCTTGTGAATATATTTGGAATAATTTTCAATGTTACCTTTAGGATGCGAAAATCAATACAGTCGGGGCCTGGAGCTTTTTTGTCATGGAACGTTTGGCTTGCCTGTGATAGCTCTGCATTTGTAAAAGGGAGGTTGTCTGGAGCATTAAATGTTAGGTTATCATTATTGTTGTTAGGGTATGCTGAAGGTCCGAAAAGTTCTTTTGTTAAGTACTCGATATTGTACTGCTTGGACGCTCTAGACGAGGGCAGTTCAAGCTTAATTTCGTCTGGCCGAAAGATCTAATCTAAATTATTGATAACTTAAATTTTTGCATGTTATATATGTTACATTTATATCATATATAATGTAAGCCTTATTTAAGAATAAATACCGAAGGCGCGCAAAATCTTTAAACTATATTGGTTTGCAGCCCTTTCTCTACTCTTTCTCTGACTCCGTGTACCAAGACCTATTTGTCTCGTCGAACACGTGTCATGTACCACTGTAACCCAAAATATATTTTTTGTTAATTGCTACCTAGAAAAGTTATAATGGCAAAATTAGCATGGGGTCTTTTACAAATTTTTGTGTAAAATTTCATATTATCATTAAAAAAAGTAGCTCAACTATGTGTTCAAAGAACACTGAATTCGATGTTTCGCAGTCATGAAGTTGCTGACAGAAGACAGAGTAACCATTACTTATTAATATTTTCATTGTCAATGTACATAGGAATTTTTATTTTATTAAATAATTATAAGTACCACCATAGGGTTTCCAATGAAATACAGCAATTGAATATTGAATACCACCGTTTTAGTAAAGGGATATTTGCTTTATTTAATTATATAATTTAGGTAATTAAAAAAGGCGCATATCTCTTTACGAAAATACAGGAATTAAAAATTCAAACATGAAACTTCGCAGGCAACTGTACAATCAGTCGTAATAATTATGTATCCTACGGAATACATAAGAGGAATTGGAATACTCATCAGAACAACTATACCCCTCTAAGCAGGCATACTTTGCCTAAACATTTCTATATGTTAGTACTTGCCCTCATTTTTATTTCAAAAGCATACACATTCAAAGTGCCTTCATAGAGAAGTGTTTTTCACATATATGAAGAAGGATATATCTGTCGTGATATATATATTTATGCATATATTTAGGCAAAAAGGGACGCAGGCAGGGAGGACGGATGGACATGCGGAATGCCGCGTAAAATTTCATATTATCATTAAAAAAAGTCGCTGAAATCTACTATCAAAGAACACTGAATTCAATGTTTCGCTGTCATGAAGTTGCTTCCAAAAGAATTCTTGTCATTGCCCAATTTAGTACGCCCTCATAGCATGCATGGTCACAGTGACGTCATTGTGACGTCACTGTAAGTCACTGTGGTCACGTCACATCTGTGACCAAAATGCCACCACTCAGTGATGTCACATTGTGACTGAGATGTGAACTTCTTAGAAAGCTTTAAAAAATTACGAAAATTCTTTAAAACATGTTATTTACTGTAAAATTATATTTTTCTGGCAATTAAGAAAAAATGTGACGTCACTGTTATGTCACTGCCATGTAACGTACGTCACGTCACATATGTGACAAAAAAAACCACTATATTGTAAGTCACAGTGTGACAAAAATATGAACTTCAAAAATCTTTGAAAATGAAGAGAAATATTTTAAGCAGTCACGAGTTATAGCGGCATAAGGAATGAAAATATATTAGTGGATAGCAAATGGTAAATTCTGTCACTAAAGGGGAGAGGGGGGGGGGGGGGGGCATAATAAATAAAGTGCACGATACAAGCATTAATAAACTAAATTTTCAGGCTATATTTTATCCATTTGATATCTAAGACAGTGAATGTATACTTTTTCATGATTTCAATTTTATCTAGCATTTGGATAATATATTTAGAATTAGGATTATTAAATTTATACACTTTACATATTTAGTTTGCTGGGAGGAAATTTCTTTCTTTCTTTCTTTTTTTACCGACCAGGATTATTCGAAACACTTCTGTGGTTTCAAACTAAAAATTTTCTATTACAGTTAAATCTGCACCTTTTAATGAGCACGTAGAAAGAGTCTTCAGAGTTTAGTCATCTATGCATTTCTTGCTTTAGAATATTTTTATAATTTGTATTCAAGTCATAAATTCTACTTCTTTCAGACTTTTTAAATAAAATTAGCATTTTCCGAAAATAAAAGAAATATACAAAATTTGTGCAAAACAAACTTTACTTTAAAAAAAAGAAGAAGAAAAAAAAGGGGGGGGGGTCGTTAATACCATTAAATTTATTTTTACACCTTTTAAAAATTTAAACAATGTTTTATCTAATAAACTCTAATTAAGAATATTATTATTATGATTATTTAGAAAAAAGGAACTTTACAATACATTTAACTTGAATTATTTGGTACGGATAAAAAGAAAAGGTTAAATATATAGGACATGTCTTCAAATACAAAATTTTAATTAACGATACTTTCAGAAAATTACTGCGCATTCAAGTTCAATATTTCTTGTATACAAAAACAAATAATCTGTAACAGAACACCTGCTTGAAAATCGTCTGCCCACAGAAAAATAAATATGAGAAGACGCGGGAAATTGTTCACTGTTTTTAGAACATCACCAAGTCTACAACACTTTAAGATAAGGAAATGACCATTTTAGGATACACGATATTAATGGAACGTATATGTAAGTGTTATTTAATTTAAATATTTTGTTCCTGATTTGTATATTATGAGTTAAATAGTTTTATGTTATATTTGTAAGAGACTGATCTTTATGTCAGAAGCGATATTTTTCAATTCGATAACTGTAAAGAAAAATATCTTAATCTGCCATGGCTTGAAAAAAAAAAAATCTGCGCAGAGACTGATTCAGGCTTAAGTTCATACTGGAATTAATATAAACATTAATTTACTCTTACTTGAGATTGAAAATGTATGGAACGACAATGATTTGGAATTATTTTATCGGCTTCTTACTATTTTTTGATTACTAACACTTATAGTTATTATTATTTTGGGGTTAAATATGATGTTCGATTATCATGAGATTACGAAACTGTTTCAGATTAGAAATTAACATTATACTGGGAAAATATATTTTTACATATTACAGTAGTGAAACATTTGAAAGAATTTTCTTTTAGTGCTAATAATATTTTAAATTATCTTTTTAAATCCTAAATCTTCAAACCAATGTTTTCAGATTTAACATTTGCCAAAATTATGAAATAATAGTAATTCCTTATACCATACGGAAATATTTTTGAGATATTGTTAAATCTAATAGTGCATTTAATTTATTTATTGTATTTTGCTGTTGTTTAATAGTACAATTATAAATACTAATTATTATTTTTAGTGTTTTTCAAATTGGTATATTTATTTTTTTAAATTGTATGTAAGAATTTTTGTGCTTGTGATTTTAATCAAACATTTAATTATAGACATTCTGAATCGGTTATTAAATTTTCTTCTATTGTAAATTCATTTTCTACGTTTATGATACACATAATTATTGGCACTAAAAAGTAAAATATGATATTTAAGCATTGAAATAAAGTGTTTTTCATGCCTGATAGGAAGTTATAGATTAAACTGCTTTAGTATATATTTTTTAAAAGTTCATATAATACAGGATACATAAGGACATAAGTTGAAAAGTGCTTATGACTTAGGTTTGTCTCTGCGTCTAGCAGTCTGTCCGCACTCTAACTCCCGAAAATATACTCGGATTGCCCTGAAATTTTTGGATGTTATTGACGTTTACTATAGCACGGTACCTATTTGTAATGAAGTTTGTAGCATGCTTTGTTCATTTACAGGGCCAGCCAAAAGTTTTCCGTTACATTACGGCCTATGGAAAAAAATCGTTTCAAATGATTTTTAATGATTTTACGCACGCTTTCAAACATAATAAAATTTATATGCATTTATGAAGGGCACTAAAATATGCATTCTGTTGACTATGCGATGCACAGAATAGCTATTGTTCATTTACATGGCTAAAAAAGGAATTCAAATACATAATGATATAGGGGTGGAGGGAATTGTTTGCAGCATACTTTAATTATGTTAATCTATTTCATATATAATGAAATTGATGTATGTCGCTTAGGTTTACATACTATAAATTATTTCATTTATAATACGAATAATACGTATATAGCATTTACAGGGACACCCAAAATATTTCAGATACTATATTGTATCCGAAGTACTGTTCATTAGCGATGTTTGCTGGAAATGTATTTTTAATTATGATATGCGCTTTTATGATTCACTATATTTATGCATAGTATCGTGTATATAAATGCTATAATTCCTATACAAGGCTACACAAAAGTATTCGTAAGGATTACTGGGTATGGGCGCAAATTGCTTAAAGGTGGTTTTTAAATGAGTTATGTTTTTTTTTTCGCTGAACTGCATTTAATTTACCAATAAATGTTTGTAGAATATGGATAAAATGATACACAGGGTCACGCAAGGAAATGGATACAAGGCCGTCTATAAATGATAATTTCTGGAAATGTGATTTCAGCAGTTTTAAGAGTGTCTTAGTTTGAATTAAATTTTAACTAAATAGTAGCGTGTAATAAAGATTCTAGGTAAACTACAGGGTTGTACAAAAGTATTCAAGTATCTTTCCTTACATTAGTATAAATTGCTGAAAAAGAATTTCAACCTGTTAGGCGTTTTCTTGCTAAACTAAATTTTCCCATTATATAGTATATATACACTTAAAAAATGGGTACTCAAAATTGAGTAAGAAGTACCCAATTTTAAATGCGTCACATACTCAAAATAGCTCCGATCCAAATGTACTCAAAGTTGAGAAACACATGTATTCATTTTTTATTCCATGGTTGTGATGAAATATGAATCGTTATGCACTCCCCCCCCCCCCAAAAAAAAAAACAACCTAAAATTTAAAGTAAAAATGTACTGACATTTATTTCCCGTTCAAAGTTCTTAACAAGAAATGTTTAATTGATTATTTATTAAGAAAAACAGCAAAATTCTTAGCAAGATACTCAAATCGAATATTTTTATGACAAGAGCATTATTGCCAAGTACTTTTAAATTATTTTTAAAATGTTGTGCATTATTTAATATTTACATTAATAAACATCATTTATGCCGCTATGCCGCTATAAATGAAATGAACCATTACAGGGTACAAAACTATTCGTTTGTTTGGGTTTTATAACATGTGATGTTTCAAAATAGAGAAAGCATAGGTTCATTTTTGATCCAAAAATATTCAATTCGATATGAGTACGTCGGATTACTCATTTTTGAGTACTTCATTTTTTTTTTTTCAGTGTATCAACCTACAGATCAAATACAGGGCTGTTCAAAAGAATTGGAAAACATATTTGGCTATGGACGGTAACTGTTGAAATCAGTTTTTTAAATGTTTTATGCGTTTTCTGAAATGTTTACTTAGTTATCTTATTTACGTCATTTCCCTAAATTACGATGTCTTGTTAAAGCATTCAGAAAGTGTTGGAAAGTATTTTATAATCTATGCTTAACGCATGATTTTTCTTAATCGTTTTTTTTTTCTATTTCCTAGATCAGTCTTTTCCTATAAAACATACCAAATCTATTTAGCTCATATTCACAAAATACAATATACACGGGAATAAAAAATTTAAATAAATATCGCTTATCATGCCGCTCTATAAATAATAGTTGTATTAATATCCGTTAGTCTCCATGTTCATATTTAATAAAGCAATGACAAATAACAACAAATTAAAAAAACTTACACATTCTAAATATCAAGCTTGAACTCAATATCAAGCATAGAACTTAATAAAAAAATATGGCAGTTGATAAGCATTATTTTTTAAGTGGAAAAATTTAAAATGTTTTAGAAGAATAGGACTCCAAAATAGCGATATTTTGCTAAAAAGTACGGTAAAAAGATAAGATTTTATATTTACAGCAAAAGTTTATTTTAAAATTCATCGCTGTATTAATACTTAGAAATTTTTCCAGAGAGAATCATTCGCCTTATATACAATATTTCAAATGAAAATCAAATATCAAATTAATTGCTTAAAAGGCGCAAAGGAGTGAAAAAGATTCCATGCCGGGACTCGAACCCGGGCCATCAGTATAGCACACTGACATTCTACCGACTAAACCACATGGAACGACGCCCAGCCTGTAAAATTTCTCACTATTACATGTTGGCAAGGCTACAAACGCAGCACAAGATGGAATATTTATCGTGAGCCACCGACATGGGGTAAACACGAAACTTAATTAAATCCAGCATCGATTGAAACTATATTAATAATTGGAAATTTTTCCAGGGAGAAACATTCGCCTTGCATACAACATTTCAAATTAAAATTGACTTTTAAGCAATTAATTTGAAATTTGATTTTCATTTGAAATATTGTATGCAAAGCGAATGGTTCTCGCTGGAAAAATTTCCAAGTATTAATATAATTTAAATCGATGCTGGATTTAATTAAGTTTCGTGTTTGCATCATGTTGGTGGCTCATGCTAAATATTCCATCTTGTGCTGGGTTTGTAGCCTTGCCAACATGTAATAGTGAGAAATTTTTCAGCCTGGGTATCGTTCCATGTGATTTAGTCGGTAGAATGTCAGTGCACTGTACTGATGGCCCGGGTTCGAGTCCCAGCATGGAATCATTTTCACTATTTGCGTCTTTTAAGCAATTAATTTGAAATTTGATTTTCATTTGAAATCACAGTGTTTATGACAAGTTCGTCACAAATGACACATATTTCACAAATTGGTCACAGTGTGACTTCAAAGCATTGTCGCTTTCGTCACAGGTTCGTCACAAAGTTAATGCCAAAATAGTCACAAATGACACACTTTTCACAAATTTGTCACACCGTGACTTCACAGAGTGGTCACAATGTGACGTCACAGACGACCTCTAAAACGGCCATAACGACCTCGCATTCTAGTCACTATGACGTCACATCGACGTCACGTGACGTCACATCGACGGTCACAAAGTCACAGTGTGACTTCACAACGACGTCGCCGTGACGTCACCATGCCTTACGGGCGAATTTCTTGAACTTATGGTATTATCGGGTGATGCTGAAAATTTGTTACAACTCGTTATCTTTTATGGTATTTTTGAAAGCTTTCGAGTTTAATGCCTTGAAATCCAGAGGAATGCGTTCAGCTTGGGATGCACTATGATATTTTTATAAGGATGGTAGAAATTAGATCATTCTTCAGACCTAAAGCGAATTTTCAAAATTCCTAATATATAAACGAAGAAATGTTAAAGTATTCTAATGGTATTCGTACTGGTTGATTTTTAGAAAGGTGAATATAAAGAGACATGAGTATAATTTTTTTTATATTTAATATTATGTCAATATGATAAAAGACTATAATAATTAACGTAATTCTTAAGAGATTAAAATTTCTAATAAAATAACTTACTATTGATAGATCTTCATCTACAAACAAAACGAAATTTTACAATTTATTTTATTATTATTATTTTTTTTACAATTTATCAATACATTTGTTTTACAATTGAGTCAGTATAAAAATATAAATTATAAAAAACAAAAACCGGTAATATTCCAAACAATTTCAAAAGATTATTTCGCTAATAAAAAAAAAAAAAAAAAAAAAAAAAAAAAGAATGGAAAAGAAAAGCAAATCTAGCCTTTAAACGATATATTATGAAGTATGTGTAACATAATATATCTTACAAACGGAAATTTTCTATGGCATTTATAATTAAATTTTGTGTTTAAAAACATCTGGATGGGGAAAAAAAGATGTATAATTAATAACAAGAAGTAGTAAAACAAAGTCTTCAGGCAATAACATGTTGATAATTATTATTTCAAATTCATTTGTTCAGGAGAAAGATACCAATTATACATGTAGGAATATTTTGTTTGGTATAAATATACTACTATTATAGGTGATAAAATTGACATTCAAAACAACCACAGGATCGAAATATTAGAACATTTCCTGTCGAATATCAATGAAATTTTCCGAACACTGTGTTAAATTTGATTTAATTAATGTAAAAGCGAATGTAAAATAAAGTATAATGAATTATAAAAGTATTATAATGCTTAATGACAAAATTTCCTGACATTTGTAATTTCTTCAGAACTCTCACTTGAGTTAGATTTACTGCAAACATTCAAAGCGTACACACATGATTTAAATTAATATATTGGGTTCTTCAGAAATTTGCCGATTCGTTCCCACTGCTAATTATTTTTACATTCTATTCGTAAAACTGTTTAAGAAAAATACGTTTTATACTATGTTTCTTTTGCAGATGTTGTCAAATTATATGTGAAAGATTTTATTTTCAAAAAGTGGTGCGAGGTGAATTTAAAAATATCACGTGAGTTGACAAATAATCTTCTGATACAAACTTCGACTGTCAGAAAAAAACTACATGTATTCGTTTTAGGCCTTCTGACCTTCCCTCCTACTCTCCGGACATTGCACCGCCCGACTATTCTTTGATTTTTTCTTTTTCAAAAATTCCCTTAGCCAAAAAATTGACTTTTGGAATGACATAAACAAGAAAGTAAAAATTATGCGTCAAACATAGATTATGAAACATTTTCCAACACATTCAGAATTATGTAATAAAACTGCACTGTTTAAAAAAATAAAATATTACGTATAATTCAACTATATGAAAACGTATAACACATTTCAAAACATATTTTCAGCTATTCCCATCTACAATCGCAAAATTATCGGAATTTTTTCAGCAGCCCTGTATATGATGTATAGATTTGTATCTATTAACTACATGCATGCACAAATTTAGCTCTCTTAAGAAATGCATGTACTTCAGTTAAAAATTCCCCTTAAGCAATTTCCTGTAATAAGGCTAATGGTACGTGAATACTTTTGTGCAGCCCTGTATATGATGTATGGAATTTATATATAACGAGTAACATGTAAA
Source organism: Maratus speciosus (assembly GCA_963932465.1). Taxonomy (NCBI): domain Eukaryota; kingdom Metazoa; phylum Arthropoda; class Arachnida; order Araneae; family Salticidae; genus Maratus; species Maratus speciosus. The sequence continues at coordinate 143,796,440 of OZ010789.1, read as the reverse complement.
AAAAATATGAAATTTAAAAGCGTATACCGAATTTTAAACTGTACACTCTAGGAATTAATACTCAAAGGCAGTACTGTAACCGATTTATTTTGTGTGTCCCTGTAAATGAATAAAAAATGCTATTAATGTCCTGTTCTAAAGTGATCGTAGTTAAATTCGGTTACTTATATCAGTTTCAATGCATTTGAAATAGCATAATGTCATTAAAATACTCTGCAAACGACTTTTTCCCATTTACCATAATGTAATGGAATAGTTTTAAGTAACTCTGTAAACGAACTATTAAGCCTACATACTTCATATACAATACTAAACATGCTTTGGTGACCCTAAATAACTTTTATCAATTGCATGAAAATCCGAGTATATTTACGGGAGTTAGAGCGTGGACAGACGGACAGACAAACCGAATGCATAAACACTTTTCAACTTTGTTGGAAAGTGTTAAAACGCAACTCTATAAGTATTTTGCCATCAGTCATAAATGTTTTCGAAAGAAGGCATTCTGAGACTTCTGGCCAAATCTGATGATTTTAAATTTTCCTTCAAAATCGGAACAAACTTTCCTGACAAATAAATATGTGATACAAGTGCAATATACATTTCTGTATAATTTTCTTTTGACTCAGGCTGTGCGTTTGAGTATTTGTGATATTAACAGTAATATATACAATTAAAGCAATACATACTAAGTAAAAAAATATTAATATATCCACAATACGTTACTTTTTACAGCTTGTAACTCTATTAATTTAAGATACATGCCTAAGTAAGAAAAATAACATGGATAATTCTTACTCATCTCAAATAATTCTATTATAATTTCATTCTCGGAGAAATCTTCCCTAATAACCGAGTATTAGAGGGACATTAACAACAACACATTCACTCAAATACAATCACGTTTAAAAATAAATCTAAAATAAATAAAAAATGCTTTATATATTTCAAGTTTAACATTTTCAATTAATTTACATGATATATATGGGTATAAAAAAACATACGAATAATCCTTATTAATTCGTAATCCTTTCACTACATTTCGATCAATGAAGAAATAGACATTTAAAAAATCAATTAGTTTTGGAATGTGTTGCTATTTATTTGTGAAGAGACCAGCAGCGTTAAGCTTTAAACAGATAGAGTTGAATATAAACGACGACAAACCAAATAAATTATCTGTTTCAATTTTCAATGCAGGGTGGTAAATTTAATTAAACTTTTCTCTGCAAAACACCTGAAAGTAATTATGAATTAGGAAACAGACATATAATTAATGATATGAATAAATAAAGCAAAGGTATTTCTGCAATAAGCGTGAAGGTAATTAGCATTTAAATTTTCGCTGTTCAGGTAAACCGCATTAATTGAAAGTTTATGTACGAAAGAAATTGCGGAAAACATTTTTCATTAGGGTAAAGTAATTTCCGCTTAAATGATATTGTAAAAATTTTAGAACTTGTTTTATTTAATATATGCTTTATATTAGAGACTATATGTTTTCTTTTAGTGTATCTAATTATAAAATTATATTTTTACTATATTATTTATTTTTACTCTAGTAAAAAAATAAATAAATAAATGCATCTATATACATTGTTTCATTAGAAATAAATCAAATTATTTATTTCTAAAGACGAAACAATTTGATTTTACATTTATATGTAATTAATAATATGTATGTAATTTTATGTATGTAAATAATATAACGTAAATACAATTTAAAACTTTGATAAGCAGGATCATTAATGGAATTTAAAATAGTCATTATTTCTACAGATCGACAAAAAAAAAAAAAAAAAAAAAAAAAAATAATTTTAGTTTTCGGCTTAAACTCAGAGTTTCGCCAAAAATTCGTTTTCCTCTAAAATGATGCCTAAATTCGCCCCACACCGAAACTGGACAGAAAGAAGAAATAAGAATTCCAAAATTCTTCTTTCTTCTTTCGGAAATTTTCAACATTACTCATTGATTTGAGCCGTACGGCTCAAATGAAACATTCTCTATTTATTGCTGTGACCTTAACTGTTTATATTTATCAGTCATGACTGACTCAAGACGTGTTAGTGCAAATTATAAAGCAAGTAATGCGTACATAATTAAATTTTTAAGACTATTTTCACATGCTCGTTAGAAAATATAGACAGTAATAGAATTCTTTTATTTGAAATCACAGAAGTGTTTCGAATATTATTTTAGAAAGTTTTACTATAATAGATGGTTTTTTACAAAAATCATTATAGTAGATAAATAGAAGTATATATATCTAAAATGTTTCTCATTTAGATGAAATTTGTATAATTAGAAAATCATTCTGTATCATTGATGAATTACATACATTTTATTTTGTATTAAAATAAAAATGCTGTGGTCAGAGGCATAGACAGCCAACTTGAGCCACGCGTTTAATTAATTAACAATATATAATAAACACATATGCTTAATTAGTAATTGTGCATATTTATTAATTTATTAATTACTTAATTTTTTCTAGACATTTTCGTTTTCGTTTTCGGCCGAAAATAAAAATATTAAATAATTCGGTTTGGTTTCGATTTCGTCTTAAAAACCTATTTCGGTCAATTCTTGGTTTTTAACTATCGATATTTAAGTAAACATTATCAAGAAGAAGATTTCTCTGAAATAATAAATAACTTTTATGTAATCTGATAATTAAGGTCTAGGAACTTTACATAAGATCTCCATAAAAAGAATAAAATATACAAAACTGAAATGATTAGAATTACTTATATTTGACCTTTGAAATTGATCCAGATTGATCCTGACAACATAATCTTTCCATAAAAACACTCATATTATTCCTTAAAACAAAGTCAACATTTACTCGGAAGCACTTCCGACATGGTACGCATATCAGAAAAAACCACTGGCTCTCCAATCCTATCTTCACTTCCATTCACTTCAGGTTGGACAGTTGGTCTCTTCACTTCGATTTACTTAAGTAAGAAAAAACGTTAGTATGTTAGTTGCATGACAGTTTGGAAGTCACTTTAATGACTTTAAATAAAATTCATGCAGGTATCAGACTTCAGGTTGTGCATACATTTTACTGAAGCGTAGTCGACGTAAGGAAAATGGTGCATAGTAAATTGGGTCTATAGTCCAGATTCATATCGCTTCTAGTAATCTTGAAACAACATGCTGCAGACCATGGAAGAATGGAAAGAAGAGCAAAATAGAAAACAGTGTGTTTTTCGACGTTGGAAACAGATCACAATAAAGAACTTCATCAACGGATGTTAACTGTATACGGAGAATATTGTATACTCTTCACAGTGGTCTTGGGTGAGTATTGTCCAAAGGCAAACACCGATATAATGCATTTAAACAAAACGTCGATGTTATTTTGCGCCTATGTATCAGCGTTTCCATACTCTGCACTCGTGTTACGCATCGTTAGTACACATCTACAGGAGGTTCAATGATTTATTGGTAGGTTGTGACCGATGAACTTTAATTTAGGTACTTACAACAGTCGACTACGCGTGCCATGTGCATTCTATTTCTGTACGAACTTTGTTACCATCGTAAACTAGTCTCCCACACCTTGCTGCTATTGTCCGATACGTAAGACTCCTTTGGATTTTTATAATACAAAATTCTAAAACATTAATTTTCTGACGCCAGTTTCTATGTGTATTTTGATTGTACAGTCGTGGGAAAAAAAGTAAACACCCTCTGCTAACGCTATGACAAATTACCGTAGAAGAAAGTTACAGGCGCCAATTGATTGGAAATAAAGTCTACTTTTAAATGATGTATATAAAATTTGCTTAGGGGGCCATCTACACATCAAAACGAACATAAACTTTGTATTTTCAATAGCAATATCCCAGTTTGACACTATAAATAAATTCTACATCCTTCAATTAGCCTAAATCCAAATTTTCAAGAAATGCATACGATTAGTTTCCGAGAAATTAATAAGGAGTCATCATACTGTTAGAGTAGTATCCAAATTAAAGTTTGGTACTCGATTGTTGAAATGCTACATAATGGCTATGTCACTTGTATTGATGTATTATTTCTTGCCAATATGACCATTTCGCTCGCTTAATATGTTTCGCCTACTGCAAGTCCAAATATTTCAATAAAATGAGTGAAATATATTTTTTCAAATTATGCTTTTCTGCACATCATAGGCGGTCCCTTAAACCATCATTTTGCCATTTTTTAATGATAATTCAAAAACTATTTGAAAGAAAAATTTAAAATTGAGAATTTGCATAAGCCAGGATATAACAAATATAAATCTATCAAAAAAAATGTAGGTTCCAATTCATATTTTTTTAGAATATTAATTTCATAATTCATAATTTATATTATATCTATTTTTTTAATTACAAATTCATTGTATTCATGTATGGGTATTTTTAGTATTATAGCCACACACAAAATTATCTTATTAGGACTATAATTTCAGGAAATATTAATAAAAATGTGAAAAAGTAATTTAACATTAGAAGCTCTAAATTTTGAATGTTTATAATTCAAAAACTTATCATTCAAATGACTAGAAGTCTCGTTTCTAGGCATAGTTTGAAACGAAGATTAAAAATATATTGTCAAAATTGGATATGTCAAAGTTATGCACTATTTAAAAGTAGACTTTATTTTAAATGGATTGGTACCAGTAACTTTCTTCTACTATAATTAGTTGCAGATTTTATAGGGGTGTTTACTTTTTTTTTCCACGACTGTATATATGTATTTTGACAGTTTTCAATAAAGATAAAATAAGTCTTTGGACAGTTTTTTTTTTTCAATTTTACATTATCCAATTATTGATAATATAAAAGTTATTTAGTATTTGTTGAAAAAATTATGTTGAAAAAATTAATAGCCTGTTTTAAAACATAAGAGGCGTACGCAGTTTTCAAAAAGTAAGCTATTAAGAGCGAGATAATTTTGACGGGCAGATAAATTTATAAATATCGATTATAAGAATCACACTGTGTGTGATGTGAAATTGTGTTTCGTTTGAAATTTTGCTGTTTATTTATGAGCATTTGACATCAAGTGGACGTAATGAGTCTGGTTTTCTATCTATGCCGTAATAGCACATATTTTTCTATTTTTATTTTGACTAAGTATTAAGCTCAGATCATTTAATAAAAATAATTAAAAAGCTATTAAAAGCGAGATAAATTTGACGGACAGATAAATTTATAAATATTGGTTATAAGAATCACATTGTTCGTGACTTGAAATTGTTTTTTCATTAGAAGTTTATCTGTTTATTTATGAACATTTGACATCATGTAGGCATAATGTGTCTGGTTTTCTATTTATGCCGTAAAACACATATTTGTCCATATTTATTTTTATTAAGCATTAAGTTCAGACCATTTAAAAAAATAATTATAGTTCATCAAATATTTCCAAATGTTTCATTACAATTATTTTTCTGTAAATAGTTAAATATTTTTAGAAAATGTTTTTTGTCTTAATTTTCCAGAATCTTCTATTTCAATTCAAAAACTATTAGATTTATAAACACTCAAATATCATGGCACAAGATAGTAAATGAATACCAAATGTCTTCAAATCAGTAGGCAAAATTATTTTTGTACTTAAAAGATGAATATCTACTAAAACAGGGACACAAATTCACTCACATTTTGCCTAAATAAAAATAACCCAACAATATGATGCAAGTTAATCCTTAAAATCTTAAACTATTTAATTAAATCTGAATCGTTTTCCTTTCATCATTCTTACATTTTTTTTTAAATAACTGCTGTGGTCGGAGGAAATATTAATTACAAATAAAAATTGTTTTTATTTTTTATTCAAACTTTGCTATTAAGTTTTTATTTCAAATTTATAAATGAACAAGTTGAATTCAAATAAACAAAAAAGTAATATTGTTACTAGGAGACATTTTATTAAAAATTAGATAATAAAACATTACCTAAATTAAAACATCAAACAATAAACCAAAGAATTCTTGAAAGCTAAAATCGCATTTCACATATCCTAAAAGTGTATGCAGAGAATCAATGTGGATGCATGACTCACAGATATAGTCAAAATTAAAATAGTTATTCTTTGTTCTGTCAGAAGTTTAGAATTAATTACGAAAATATTGAACTTAAGTGAAGCATAAAATAATCTTCTTAGAGTAATGAAATACATGTGTTCCTCGCATAGATTCTTGCATTAAATGTTCGAAGTTCTGAAAATAAATTCCAAACTATTCCAATTTATTAAGATAACATCATTTTTTACTTTTTTTTTCTCCACTGCTTTATCTAATTATAAGAGAGTTTTCTTCTAGTACGCAGTCTTGGAAATATAGTTTCACTATTATTATTTTCAAGCTTCTGAAATGTTTCCATATGAAAAAAAATATAATTAACAATAAAAGTTTGACCTAAAAATGTCTTTTCGTACAGTAGTGGAAATGTAAAAAAAAAAAAAAAAAAAAAAAAAAAAAAAAACACCTGAACCATTTACTAATTTAACTAATGTAAACAAATAGTTTATTGACAATTTTCTGTAATAAGCCATTAAGGCTGCGCCTTCTTATATTTAACAAAAATGAAAAACAAAAACATTTTATACATACCAATGAGTAGTTAAATTAAAGACAGCGATATTAATTTTTTTACATGAAAAATTTAAAAACAAAGAAAACATTATTATAATTAAGCTCTTACTTGTGAAACGTATTAAAAGATAAAAATAACGTTACTTTTATAACGCCTTGTTTAAAACTCAATATTTAAAACACGTTATATTTTAAACCATTTTCTTACAGTTTTACCAAACACTATATTTTTCATTTAAACATGTATATATTTACTCTTGACTATTAAAAATGAATGAAAACGTAAAGATAATTAAATTATAACATGCGAAAAGCATTTATTGGTGTAAATTATGCCATATGTTAAACGATATATTTAAATCATCATATTTAAAACGATTTTTTTCAGCGTCTAAAATAAAACTTCTCTTCTAAAACGCTCTAAACGTCGGAAGGCAAAGTTTTTTTTAATAAACTATTTTATGCAAGCTGATTTTAAAATGTGTAATTGATATTACGGAATCAATTACGAAAATAGCCCCCAGTTGTCGCCACAACCATGAATGAGGCCTTGGGCATCGAAAAATCTCCAATTAAACAGAAAATGGCTGAGAACCCGATTACAGAAAATTGCCGCTGGTCCTGATAGTATCATTTAATCATCCTTAATCTGGTAATATTTTTAAAACAGGGCAAATTAGTGGGCTTTTAGAGCCTGCAGGTTGTGGCCGGTGATTCAAGAGCGTTGCTCGTATGATGAAGAGGTTCCTAGTTATGTAAAAAACTGTAAATAAATATTCTTTAAAAAAGCTAGAACAATATTATATTTATTATTAGTGTTATTATATATATATTCCATATATATATTCGATTTAAATCTTATTAATTAATTCGAAAAAGTATATTTATCTGCTTTTTTTATGTTTTTCCCATCGACAAATTATCTGCTTACAAAATACTTTTATATTATACGTGAAAAAAAATATTACCCTGTTAAACAAAATAATAATAATTTTCATCCACCAGAAATTGCTCATATTTCAATATACTTATTAATATTTTCCAAATTGACTTTGACATAAGAGATTACCTTATTTCAAAACAATTTCCATAATATGAAACATTTATAAAATAAAACCTTACATAAACATCGTTAAAAAATATGAAACGCTGTCATGTTGTAAGTTTTTTCCAGAAAAGTAATTTAGCTACAAAAAGCAATTTACATTAGAAAGGAGAAATAATAAAATTGTAGACAGAATACAGTAAATGTTGCATTAAAAATTTCAACATTTAAGACATTAATGAAGATTACACAATGTTTCTTTCGACATCTTAAATTTAAATATGCTGGGTTGTTTATTTTAACATAACGCTATAATTTAATCTGTATTTACGACAATAAAGTTGGCGATGTCTTGTTATTTAAATTTTGAATAAAAAATTTATTTATTTTCCTTTTTAATATTTTGTATATGCACTAATTTATAGAGCCTATTTTACAAGCAAAACGATGCAATAATTTGCCTAAGATTTCCTTTAATTATACTAATAATTGGTCTAAAGCCTGTTGCGATTTTTTTTTTTTTTTTGTATAAGTTTTTTTAATATTAATGTTATGCTGATAAAAGGATATATGAAATTATTTTATTAAATTAACAGAAAATTCAGCACAGATCCCAATTAATTTTTTCCTTAGAAATAAAATGTGCATTGAAAAAAAAAAAAAAAAAAAAAAAAAAAAAAAAAAAAAAAACGCTTACATTACATATTATACATTACATACCATAAATACCTTTGGTACATCTGACACGTTGCAATATTATGATTGTTTAATTTATATTTATTTATAAATTTTTAAAGAACATGTGAAGGACGAGGAAGGAAAACGATGATAGTCAATTTTATTTTACATATGATTTATTAGTACAGTTGTCAATTTTAGGCTTTTTTGTTGCAACTGAAGTTTAATAAAAACTGCTGATTTCTTTAGCTGCAGATTTCGATGATTTAATAAGTAAAAAAATACTATTAAGTTGTAGTTGTCAGAAAAAAAACATAAAAGTTGACATATTTTTGTATTAGCACCATCTGTTAGAAATTTGCTATCGCTTGGTAAATGTGTATCAAGAGGAAAAGTAAGATATTGATGAAAATGAAGTAAAATAGTTAGAAAGTGAAAAGTTTGCATACATTTATAATGATTTTCTAATAATTCTATTTACAAATTCTGAATATTTATTAAATCATTCAAATAATGTTTAATAATATACAGAGTGGTCATAAAAAAAAAACATATAAACCCCTAGCGGCTTATTCGCTCAACTAATCGAAAGAAAATTTCAGATATTGTTATTTGAAGGTATGCTCTCAAAATGGTGATGATTTGAAACAATATATCTCTCACGGTTCTAGATACTGTGAAACATTTCGCAATTTTCGAGTGGCGACCCCCACATTCTTTCCTGCGCAGATTCATCAGCGCTTTGAAAAACCATAAATGATGTTGGAATGTTAAACATATGACGAAAATTGTCAGCATAAATAGCATTTTAAAGTACAAATGACAACACAGAGAAGGAGAGCACTGGCGCACTGTGCATATCCCACGGGGATAGACAGTAGAAGCACCAGACGCAGAACACCATACGCAAAGCAATGCTTGAGGAAAACTTTAATAAGCAGTGTGGAAAGATTATTTCTTCAATCAGGTGTTCGAACGTGTCAACAATATAACACTTACAGGGAAACAATGACGTGAATTGATAAAGCTTTTTTTTTCTGAATGGGGAAAATGCTGCCGAAGCAGTGCGAGTTTATCGGGAAATCCATGCGCTACGACAAAGCACGTAAAAAACGTGCGTCGTAATCACGTAATCACGTCTTCGTAATCACGTCGTCGTAATTACGTAAAATCTGTAAGTGATTTGGTAAAATCACCTGAAGAAACTGGATGTGCAGTGCATGTGATAGACCGCTATTAGCTCGATCATCTGTTTCTGTTGAAGTTGTTGCGGAAGTGCATAATATGATTACTACATGTCCCTTGCAAACTGCAAGAACTGTTGCTCGGAATTTGGATGTACAAAAACCACAGTCCTGATGATTTTGCACTGTATTCTGTAGATGTTTCCGTAGCGATTCCAGAACGTACAGATGTTGCAACATGGAGATGAGCAATAGCGCATCGACTTTGCGAATTATTTTCTCATTAGATATGTTGAAGTTAGCAGGTGGCTGCTACCGATATTATGGACATGTGACGCACATTTGCCCTTAATTGTGAACGAAATCTTTAAGAACTGCAATCACTGAGATTGTGTGATGCGGCACCTTAAGCACATCGTTTTCGGTCTGTAGTTCTTTGAAAAGCTCACTTCCACATATATAGAAACGTTCTCCATCACAAGTGTTCGGTATATAATAATGTTGCAGAATTACAGTGTTCGAGAATTGCAGCAGCGAAATGCAGTTAATGGCATTGTATGGATGAAAGGTGGAGCTCCTTCACGCGGCGTTACATGTGTTCGAGAAATGCTACAACAGCACTTTGGTGATAGATTCATCTGCCGTAACTTTGCAGAATCGTAGATACGGCGACCCCTCGATCCCACTCCGATGGATATCTGGTTCTGGGGTTATGTGAAACAGCATGTGTACACATCATCAAATTCAGAAGATTTGTCAGAATTGAAAGATATGTTTGATTCACATATTTGGAGCTCCTGTAAATTTTTTCTATTTAAAATTTTATAGCTAGGTGTGTTGTTCTTTTGTTTGACCGACTGTTGAGGAAAGTTGGGAGTTACCGTATACTACAGTGAAATCAAATATCCCAGTTTTGACACAATTCAAAACTACCTGCAAAAGAATGATTATGATTTATATATTGCAGATAAATATGGGAAACTCTTTTTTTTTTGTCAATTTATCAAATTATAATGATTATAATTATCACCTTGTCTCTAAATATTAAATACTTAGAGATGTAATTGAAATATTATTACTTCAGTTCCTTAGTTAAAGTTCTAATATGAAATCTATTATTCTTTTAAAAAATATATTTTTTTCTAATTTCCAGAATCCACGCGGGTTTACTTGGTGCCTCAGAGGTGGCGCTATATGCTTTTTTAACCAGGTCCATTTCTAGTATTAGTGACTTCACAAAGGAGAACCTCTTCGTTATTGTATCTCAGCAGAAATATTAGATAAAGAGAAATGTTTTGAATCTCTACTCTTATAATTTGCGATTACATAAATAAAAGTTGTAAATTTCATAAGGATAAAATATGATAATATATAGGAATAATAATAGGAAATAAAATAAAAAGAATTAATAAACTTATTTTATAAAAGAAAACTAAAAATATTCAATAAAAGAAATGCTAAGATTAACAGAACTGATTGATCACATTAACTTACTTCTTCCTAAGAACATTATTTTATGATAACATTAACGTATATTTTCCTAAAAACATTATTTTATGATAACATTAACTTACATTTTCCAAAAAAAAAACATTATTTTCTGATAACATTGACTTACCTTTTCTTAAAAACAATATTTTATGATAACTATACGTAGCAAAAATATAATAAACATGACAAAAAAAAAATAAAAAAAAATAAAAAAATAAAATAATGACGTCAGTCCCCCTCCCCCTTTTTACCACTACATTCCATAATTAAACTAAAACGTAATAAATGTCAATCTAAATTGAGATTTTTTTTTTCGAAATGTTTACAACAGACCACTCCTTTTGCATTAGAATTAAAACTATCATGATGTAATTTTCCTAAGGGGACAAAGGACCTTAAAAACATTAAAAATCATTTCTGTTATTTTTTTATAAATTTTACTTTATTTATTGTTCAAGGTAACATTATATGCATTTATCCATTTTATTATTCCATTTATCAAAAAAAAATTTTTTTTTGAGAAAAAAATGGAATGTTACGTGTTGTCTTAGAAATTTTCAAAATGCCCTTTGCGCATTCCATATCAATGAAAATACACAATGTTTTTTTTATATAAAAGTTTGGTTTTTATATATAAATAAAACTGTGCATCAAATTTTATATATTTTTTAAAAAAGGTAAAAAAAAATTCATTTTTTTTTTGTAAATTTTAGTTTAAATATTACTCAAGGGTTCATTATACACATTATGGCATGCATTTATCACAAAAAATTTTAAAAAAAATTATTTTTGAGAAGAAAAATGGAATTTTACGCGTCGTCATAGAAATCTTCGAAATGCCCCCTGCGCGTTCCATATCAATGAAAATCCCCCATTAATTTTCATGAATGTTTGATTTATATGTATAAATAAAATTGTGCATCGAATTTTATATATATTTGAATATTTAAAAAAAATGAAAAAATTTGAATTTTTTTGGAAAAATTTAAAAATGTAATATTTTTTTTTACCTTTATATTCAAATAAATGAAGTTTGATGCACAGTTTTATTTATGTATATAATCGAAACTTTTATAAAAAATATTGGGGATTTTCATTGATATGGAACGCGCAGGGGGCATTTCGAGGATTTCTAAGTCAATGCGTAAAATTCCATTTTTTTTCTCAAAAAAAAATTTTTTTTGTGATAAATGGATGCCATAATGCATATAATGAACCCTTGAATAATATTTGAAGTGAAATTTACAGAAAATAAAAAATTCATTTTTAAGGTTTTTAAGGTCCCTTGTCCTATTAAGCAGAATTTCTTTTTTTTATTATTATCGGAAATATGTATATTGCTTTTCATTGTCGTAGCTAGATTTGGATCAAGGAGCACGAAATTTCAAAAACACATTTTATAGATATATTCAATACTTACATTAATAGTTATAATATATTCTATAGCTATTTATAGTGTTATAATCTAAATATAATGAAAAATGTTATTAATTATAACATAAAACCATAAATAATATCGTAACACCATCATAAACAATCCGTAAGAAAGGACTAAGTACGTGGAAAACTTTCAGTAACTGGGATGTAGTTTGTGACATCACGCATGTGAATAGCTCTTAGAATTAGGCCTGTTACAAAGAAAGCTGACAGAGTCAAATCAGAGGCACCAGTTTACCACACTTAAGGGGTAATACAAGTTATTTTATTTTTTTTATAAATAATTATTTATTGTTAAAAATGCTAATCGTATATTTTAAAACTCATTATGGTACAAGGATTAGAGTAGGTTATGTACGAAAAGTTACATTAAACGATATAAGGACACTTGTTTTAAGAATCAACAAATAATGAGTTATGCGGTTTTACACTCTTTTCACCTACTTATATAAGAAAACATTTTTTTAAACCTTTTTGTTCTCTAAAAAAAAAATCCTGGCTTTTGTATATAAAAAAATGCTACATTTAACACTTATTACGAGGCAATTTTTGAGCCAGTAAGTTCTAAAACCTTTAAAAAAAAAAAAAAAAAAAAAAAAAAAAAAAAAAAAAAAAAAAGGTTACCATGAACTTCTTATACTTTATTTAACATCGCGAAAAAATCAAAATATTAAAAGATTGTACAATCAAAACAATTCTTTTTAATATGTTGTTATACCATAAATATAGAATATTAAAATCAAAGCTACTCTTAAGAAAACGCTGTACATGCTTTATCAAACGTTAATTTTGTGTATCTATATTTTAAAGGACAAATGTGACCATCGGTAACGCTGACGTCATTTTGAGATTAGCAGATGTTGACTATTAGATATCGATTTTCCATTAGTACAATTTTTTTTAACTGCTAAACTTTGCACATTTTAAATTCCTGCACCATCGTATAGGGGAAAATATCCACTTCCAAACTCACAGTGTCTTAATTTGCTGGGTTTTTTTTTTTTAATTGAATTTAAAGTAATTTTAAAGGATGGTTTTTGTAATTTATCTTCATCGCGTGCAGGCGTTATTACGGAAGAAAAATAACTGATTTGCTCTTAAAACAATGTAAATATTTCAGTTTTTGTTTCGGGATAATTTTCTATAATGAAATTAAAAATACATCTATCTATTATATTGAAAAAGTTATTGTCTGTTTGCGTTTTACAGCTACTCCTTCTAGAGTATGGAACACTGGGAGATAAAATTAACGTCAAATATCCGCAGTAATCCGAGAATTTCAAAAGTGGTTTTAGAATTGAAAATTTGAATCGAGATATTAATTTTTTTTCAAAATTTAAACTACATTTCAGTAATGATGGCAACTAAATTATTTAATTTTTGTAGATAAAAGAGGGAAAAAGAAAAACGATAGGGATTATTTGATACTTTCTTTGACGCCATTGAAATTGAAATTATCTTTTATTTGAATTAAAAAGAAAGCAATATTGCGATTGAGTTATATTTTTCAAGGTAATTTGAAGAAAATTTATTTTCACATATTCAAGTTTGAGGAATCCGTTTATTTTAGAAAGCGAAATATCGTGTATCGACTGGAACATTTACACAAATCCCACTGACTTAAAAATAATCCTCTCATATATATACATATATTTCACTTTTACTTTCAACCAAGGAGGTTAAGCAAAAACACATTTAAGCTCCTTGCCTTTAAGTAAATAAATATTATCGTATTATAATATACATACCCCTAATTACATCGAATGAATTTAAAGAAGTCACACATTTTTTATGTCATTATTTCAATAAATTGGGGATTTAGATGGCGATTAATTTTTTCCACAAAATTGCTTACAGCCGGAATGGTGCAGCGAGAAAAATACAATTTTGGAAGCATCTAATTTAATTCATAACCAGGAAATATTTTTAATAAATTCTTTCAAATGGCGTCAGTAGGAATTATTATTCACTAATGTCATTTTATCACTCGAATTGGTAAAAACGTATACATTAAAATTAAACAGAATGTAAAAAGAATATCGTGATTGAATTACGGTTCCAATAAACTTTGAAGAAATAAACACTTTTCATATAATTAAGCTTCAAGAATAAATTTATCTTAAAAAGAAAAAAAAAATCTGTCGAAAAATTGGTATACAGTAATTATTGTAGTTTTTTTTAATTATTATATTCAACTAATGAGGTAAAACAAAAGCTTAATTTATCTCCTTGCGTTCGCTTAGAGAATTATTGCTCCCTTTATAGAAAATACATAATTTAAAGAAGAAAAATAAATTTTCAATTATTTCCTTAAATTGACGAATAAAACTTGTCACAAATCCGTTAAAATCAAAATGTTTTAGTGAGAGAAATTGCCTTTTTTGTAAGCGTTTATTTTAATTCATAAACTTGAAAGGCATAAATATAAAAATTTTATAAAGTAATGGCAACGCCAGCACATCTGTATGGTTCGGAGACGGACTATTTATACCAAAGAAGGATCCAGAATATAGGCTTCAGAAATGAAGTTTTTAAGATCTGCAAAGGGATGCACAAGAATGGCCAGGCTTACTAATGATTCCATATGCTCAGACTTAAAAATATACAACATCAACCACAAAATAGTAGATTATCAGAATAAATGGAAGAATCACGCAGAGCGTATGAGTAATGACTGATTTCCAAAAAAGTTCTGAATTACAGACCCAGTGGTTACCGTGACTGGGGTAGACCTACGCTCCGATCGATTGATCAATGGAGCCGGAACAGGCTGATTTAGCCTAACCCATGCCGAAGAAGAAGAAGAAGAATATGATGATAATATAAAAGGTTTTTGAATGAATTCGTCAAAGGAACTTCTGGCTTGGAAGAATGAAAAGTTTTTGGAAATAAACAAGTCATAGAGGAACTGTATTTTTATTGAGAAAACTTTTGACTTAAATTGTGAATATAATTATTTATTTAAAATATTGTATTTAATGAAATTAATATTATTATTGCCTTGTAAATTTACAATAAAGTTATATTTCATTTTTCCCTGAAGAATCGAATGATTTCATGTCATTTTAAAGCTACACATCGTCTGAGTACACGACATCTCGGCCACGCCGTTTCGGTCTTGAAACATTTCAGTCCCTGTCCTTTTCGTTTCCGATAAATTTCGGTCCCTGGCCAAACCGTCCCCCAGCCATTTCGGTCCTTGGCCATTTTGTCCCTTGCCATTTCGGTGCCCACCATCTTATAACTCGGATGCTAATTGTTTTTGGCCCTCCACACGCTGTAATTTTAACATTATTTGAGCCCTTTTTTAAATTTTTTATCACCCATATTCCCCAAAATTTTATAAAGCGCTTAATATAATAGTCCGATAAATTTAAACTTTTATAACTCGTGATAATGAAATCACAGCGAGCTGAAACATTGTTAGATTGAACAATGTGATATAATTTTCCAGGGGACATTGTCTTTTTACAATTATTATTATTTAACAGAATGATTTTTTAAGTTTTATTATTTATTAATAATATCAGGTACTTTATATATATATTATAAACCAAATATCATATATATCAAATTATAATATATCAATTTATATATCAAACTTACATGTCAATCTGAATATTTACGCAAGTTATAGCACGGATGGCGAGACGAATTCTTAAATAATTTTCAACCATGTTGGAAATTGTTAAAAACTCTAGATCTTTTACTTCATAGGAAAGCGCCACAGCTCTCCCTGTGCCAGTTTACAGACTCTTTAATAAATAGACAATGAATTGGTACAAACCAGGGGCACCAAACCGCTCCCATTTATAAAATTGTAGTTTGCATGATAACAGGAAGAATATTTGTTCATTAATAATAATTTATTCACGCAAAAACAAAACAGGATAATATGACTGATCGCATATTTTTGAAAAAAAAAATATTTTTTTCTCTTACAACACGAAAGCATAATATGAATGCAAATTACTGCCCCTCCTTGAAAGGTTAAATTTGGAAAGCTGTTTGTGCCGTTCTTTATATCTTTAGTAATTGTGTTCAATTTTTTTTTCTTTTCAGTGACATTCTACACATTTATTTCTCTTTGAACATTCATATTTTCTGTGCGAAACTGTTATTTCACTCAATTTTCCATTCTTCAACCATCTAATTATAATTTCATTCTATAAATCGATTTCATATGAGTCATTCTCCCAAAAGAGTACATTTTTAATAAAAATAATTTCCGTAAAAAAATTTTGTTTTTCAAGAAAAATTTTATCATTTTTAGAAATTTATCATTTACTGCAAGTAAAAATCAGCAATGGCCCAGTCACATTGTATTTATTATTTTTTTTTCAGAAACACAATTTCTATATTAACATCATTCACGGAGGTGAACTTTATGGTACAGTTATGTTTGCGTAGTGCGACAAAGCGTAAAAAACTATTTATTCTATTAGATATATAACTAAGGGCAATTCTATATAAGAGTGCACAGTGAATTTATTTGGAATGGATATACAGTGAATTTATTTGGAATGGATATAAAAAAACACAAGAATACATGATGAATATATTTGAAATGAATATATATATATATATATATTCATTTCAAATATATTCATCATGTATTCTTGTGTTTTTTTTATATCCATTCCAAATAAATTCACTGTGCACTCTTATATAGAATTGCCCTTAGTATATATATATATACACATAAACACAAAAAAAGTGTTCTGCTATCTGGGGCTTCTTTCCATCACCTATCTTTTATATATTATTCAATCCTTTTCTTTCAAAGTTTTAAAACAATTTTTTTTTATTTACAGTCATTGTAAATTCTTGTTAAGCATTTTTCTCTGAAATATATATTTTCAAAATTAACAGATTCACGGGCGGTGAGGAACATGCTCTAAATATTAGCCTACATATTTTTTTTCTTTATATCAATACTAGAAAGGTAGCCCGTCAAAAATGACGGAAATTTAGATATAAAGATATATACAACTCTTGTGCAAGAATATGAGTTTTCTCATTTGTTCCGCAGTGATAGATGAAAATAACACATTTTAAGAACGAAACACATTTATGAAAAACTGTGTACAGTAGAAGACCACTAATCTGCACAATTCCAAGTTTTCTGCAGATTTTTGCGGTCATGTCTATTCAGTCTTTGTTTACATTTTTTTTTAAATCATATATTGGACAATTTAGATTATTAAACCTTTAAAATAAATAAATTACTCACTTGAAGTAAGGTAAAAACTATTAAATTATCGTATACGATTTCATAAAATGGTATTATATGGTATTATATGTGTGTGCTTCACGATCTTGGTTACGACTTTGGCGAAATTGGCTGCAACTTGTCATAATTCTAATAGTGTGGGCCTCTATAACAAAAAAGTAACCAGTTTTTAGTAAAATTTCTGATATAAAGTAGTTTTCAAAAACTTGTGTAAAATTGCAGGCCGTTCTCATGTTATGCCAGTCCTGGGAATAATATTTCTAACACTGAAGAGTTTCCATGTATATGTGGAATTTAGAAAAGCTTCTCCAAAAGAAAGGTCCTGAAATGACATTGTAATTCCTCTAACTTCAAAGTTTAATCGGGCCCTGATGTTGTTTACTGAAATCTAATAAATACAGTTATTTTGAATATTACAACAGAATTAAACAGCTAAACTTATTTAACTTAAACTCGCTGTTACTTCCCGATGTTATTTTTTAGTATTAAGAAAGAAAATTATTTAAATTTTTCAAATCATGCACATTTATAATTTTTTTTTCGTCTTTAATAACTAAATAATGAAAAAATATGCTTTTGTTCTGATCTCATAAATACGACAATAAAATAATGTAACTAAGAGACATAGCAAAATTAAATCTTTGTGATTTCAAACCATAAACAAATGATACCGCCACCATTTTACATACTATGACGTTCTTAGAATATTGTCCATTGATTGTTGGAGAACTTACTTTGTGAATCATTACCTCAATGATTTAATATTTTTTACGGTTCACGATGAATGAATCACTTGTGTTTGTTTAGGTTTATGGAATGAGATATTAAGCCGTGAACCCAATTTCATTTAAAGTTATCCAAAATATATGTATTTTTAATCGAAATTAAAAACAATGCTTTAATCTCGAAATAAAATGTTTTAGTTTGTATAATTGGTTATTTCTGTTAATTATTTATTTAGGTACTTTTCCATTATAGCGCATTTAAAAAAAAAAGCTTGGCGTAATTCGGGCATCAGAAAGTGTTGCCAAAATATACAGCTATGAAAACAAATCTAATGAACTTTTATTTTTGTTTATATATGCACTTATATACATAAAAAAATCGTTTCTAAATATATATAATATTTTTTTATATACAAATTACGGCACAGATTTCAGATATGAACCGGGATACCTATGTCGTTATAATGGTGTTATTTTGCCGGCTATTGTTTTTTATTTATTAATAAATTGTTTAGGCACAGATGTCATATTCGCCCCATATTGGCCCGATTTTTTTCCGACGCCGATTTGGCGAAAACATCAACAGCATAAGCAACAACATCCGGGTTACCATATCAAGCAAAATAACGACACTTTGGCGCCGGTTAAGTATACATTGCGTATATGACATTGGCGTCAGAAAAAAATCGCGCCAATATGGGGCGAATATGACATCTGTGCCATTGTTTATTTACTTTTATTTTCTGTTTTTAAATTATATAAACTGTTTTGTTCTATAGTTATTATTCAAACTTTTATTTATTTATAGTTATTTCCTTTTCAAAATCATAGCAAATAATTTAAAAATATATAAGTAACTGGTATTCGAAAGCGAGATTTCTGCCGAATTGGCGTCAGAGAAAAATCACGCCAACCCCGATGCGTATATGACATTTGTGCAAAAAATACTTCTGTTTCTTTATAAAAATGGATAAATAGTTTTGGAACAGATGTCATATTCGCCCCATATTGGCGCGATTTTTTTCGGTTGTCAATTTGGCGAAAACATCAACAGCATAAACAACATAATCCGGGTTACCACATCAAGCAAAATAACGACACTTTGGCGCAAGTTAAGTACGTGTTGCCTATATGATATTGGCGACAGAAAAAAATCGCGCCAATATGGGGCGAATATGACATCTGTACCATAGTTTTTTTTACATTAAATAAATTGTATACATATGCAAAAAATTGCTTGTGAGTATAAAGCAGTAAATAGGTTGTCAGAAAATACGTTGGCAAACTTCTTTCTCGCCAAGAAACTTTTCTCCGAAGTATTGTACGTACATAAGTAATGATTGCTAGAAATGCATTTTTAATTATGATATGCGCTTTTATGTTTCACTACATTTATGCATACTATACCGTGCGTATAAATGCTACAGTTCATATGCAGTGCTACACAAAAGAATTCGTAAGGGTTCCTGAGTATGAGAATAAATTGCTTAAAGGTGGTTTTTAAAGGAGTTATGCAGTTTTACGCTGAACTGCATTTAGATTACTAAGAAATGTTTGTAGAATATAGATAAAATGATATACGGGGTCACGCAAAGAATTGGATACATAACCGTCTATGGATGATAATGTCTGGAAATATGATTTCAGTAGCTTTAAGAGTAGCTTAAATTAAATTTTAGCTAAATAGTGGCATGTAATAACGGTACTATTGCTATGGACGGTAACTGCTGAAATCAATTTTTTTTTTAATTATGCGTTTTCTAAAATGTTTACTTAGTTATCTTATTTACCTTATTTCCCTAAATAACGAAGTTTTGTTAAAGCATTCAGGATGTGTTGGAAAGTGTTTCATATTCTATGCTTAACGCATGATTTTTCTTTCTTCTTTAGTCTTATTTTGCATTTATTTTATTCTTAATTTTTAGTCTTATACTGCTTTATAGAAACTTTGGCACAGTTGTCATATATCCCCCATATTGGAGCGATTTTTCCGACGCCAATTTGGCGAAAACATCAACAGTATAAACAACAACATCCGGGTTACCATATCAAGCAAAATAACGACACTTTGATGACAGTTAAGTACCCGTTGTGTATATGACATCTGTGCCGAAACTTTAATATTTAATGTTTAAACTCTTCGCTCCACTCACCTTGCATATAGTACAAACTATAACACGGATAGCGCAAGATAATAGACAGTTTGATACATTTCCACTGTAGGGGCTTTGGCATTTTTAAAAAAAAGTTTGGTGTAATTTGGGCATCAGAAAGCGAGATTTGGGTACTTTTCCGTTATGCGGATACCATTGTCGCCAAGCGTAATAGTTGGCGCAAAATGAAAGTCACGTGAATTAAGGCATTTGAAAAATAAAAGAAAAAATATTGTCGTACTAAAGTGAGCATTTAAAAAATGTAACATTTGAAAATTCCAGACTTTTACGAACTATTTCATTAAATCACAAATATATACTTAAAATAATTGAACAAATAACTGTTATAAAATAAAGCAATAAAATAAAACTCATATTAAACTGCTGGCATAAAATTACAAATATCTTTTAGCATTTTGAAATAATTGGCGCATTAGCATACATGGTACTTTTCCTTTATATGGACAGCATGCTAAAATGTATGCTAATGCGCCAATTATTTCAACCTTGATCGTAGATTTTTATTGTAAACCATGCGAAACATTGTGATTTGTTATTTATGAAACGTGAATCACGTGAATGATTATTGTTTAACCTTAACCTTGGAAAGCTTTTTAATCTGCTATTAATCGAATTAAAAATGCTTTTTTTTTTTTATAAAGTTGTAGTTTACTTTTACTGCTGATGTTGAGATGGATTTTATCATTTGGCAATTACCAGATGATGAGAAAGTTGTAATAAAACTGTTTCAGGAATTTGGAATTCTGCATAATAAAAGATTGTGTTCAAAAAATCATGAAATGAAATTATGGATGAGTTCTGGAAATCCGAAATTGAGTTGTAGCTTACGATCATGCGAAGAAAGCGTAGAAATACGACAAAAAACTGTACAGATGTCATATTCGCCCCATATTGGCGCGAATTTTTTCTGTCGCCAATATCATATAGGCAACGGGTACTTAACTTGCGCCAAAGGGCTTGATGTGGTAACCCGGATTACGTTGTTTACGCTGTTGATGTTTTCGCCAAATTGGCAACCGAAAAAAATCGCGCCAATATGGGGCGAATATGACATCTGTTTCCAAAAAACTTGGTTTAAAGGATCGCGGGTGACTTTTCTTAATGCTTAGAGGTTTATATATTTATCGTGCAAAGAGTTGACATCGATTGAGTTTTGTGAGCTGCAACTTGATATGAACCACAACACAACAGTGGAATGGAATAGTTATTCGAGAGAAGTTTGTGCAAATGCTTTATGTTCTCGACCAAATAGAAAAATCGGTGGACCTAATAAAATTATAGAAGTAGATGAAAGTCATGTATTATTTATACAGATTGTTGGAAAGGATATAAAACAGATGAACTGCTAAGTGCTGGTTATGATCATTTCACAGTAAATCACAAATACAATTTTGTCGACCCTAATACTGGATGTCATACTCCAAATGTTGAAAGATTATGGGGCATCGCAAAATGGCGCAACAAAAGACATCGGGAAGCTGTTCGTCATCATTTAGAGTCGTATCTCATAGATTTTATGTGGCTACGCCTTCATTCAAAAAATGAAATGTTTACTGCAATGCTGAAAGATATTTATAATTTTATGGCAGCAGTTTAATATGATTTTTTATTTTATTACTTTATACTATAACAGTTTTTTGTTCATTTATTTTAAGTATATATTTGTGATTTAATAAAATAGTTCGTAAAAGTTTGTAATTTTCAAATGTTATATTTTTAAAATGCCCATTTTACTATCGAGAATGTTTTTTCTTTTATTTTTCAAATGTTTCAATTCACCTTATTTTCATTTTGCGCCAACTATTGCGATTGGCGACAATGCTGTCCGTATAATGGAAAAGTACCGCATACATTTTGGCATGGTGTTCGTATAACGGAAAAATATTGAGAATTGTTGTCAAATCATATAAACAGCTATGAAAACAAACTTGATGAGTTGATGAGTGTTTTTTTTATATGTATATTATTCATGTTTTTATGTACAAATTACATCTGTTTCTGTATAAAATTATTGAAACGGCTTTTTTAATCGTATAAATAAATCGTATAAATATCGATAAAAAAAATGCATGTGTATATAAAATGAAACAGTGGATAGGTTCCGGGAAAATGTTGCCAAATTTCTTTTTTCGCCAAGGCACTTATACTGGAAAAGTACCTAAAGCACATTAAAATCGCGCAGTTAGGAGCTCATACAGTACAGCGTCGTCTATTGGCGGTTATTTTATTAGTAGCATCGGGAGGAAGATGTAAAGATGTACTTTAAATTCTCACCCATAGATTTTGAAAAAATATCTTAAAAGAGCGGAGTTTAAATTAAATTTTGGTGACCTCCTTTATGAAAGATTAATAGTTATAAATGGGAATTTCACCAAATCAGCCAGCTATTGCCAAGTTGGCCAACATTTGGCGCTACTGTGGTAACCCTGCATTAGTATTTTTCAACAATTACTCATTTCAATGAGGTGGTCCTACCGGAATCGTGAGGGACACACAGAGACTTGGATTTTATATAAATAGATATGTTGATATAATTACATAAGCAATTTATAAGCAAATATTTTAGTGTTGATTTAGTCACCTTTATTTACAGTTGACGGATGTGAGAATCTCCATTAACCACTGTTGCTTTTTTGTAACAAATTTTAATACCTGTGTATAAAAACAAATTTCTGACTTATAATTTAACAACAGAAAACATACTGTCAATCTTTAGCATCATGGGAAACAAAATCTGATGTTAATTGTCTTATTTTTTAACATGAAAATGCTACTTGATGTTTGGTTCGTGGAGGTGAGAATTTATTGTATGACACTCCTTTCCGTACTCAGGAAACAAACAAAAATACAGAGAAAGTAATTAACTATGCTAAGTTAGTATAATATATACACTGTAGATAGTAGTAGCTAGAATAATAATTATTTTATTATTTTATTTCAATTAAATAAGTAATCAATCATTTTCCTTAGTAACATTGGGTGGGTGACATGACACGGAGGTAAGATCTCACATACTGTGAACTAAGAAATAAAAAAAATATAAAGTAATTATAAAAAATGTATGCACGCTACACATTTAGTCTTCTTTCACTTTCAATAGAAACATAAATTAATTCAAAAATGCTCATGTCAAATACTGAGAAAGGATTTGTGACTAGAACAGTACACTTTTTTGAGAATGACTCATATAGCATTCAAATGAACTTCATATTTTGTAGAAAAACATATATAAAATATACCGTCCGTTATATTTTACTGTTCACTTTTCCAACATATTTACATATTAGATGTTTGTTACTTAAATTAAATTAAATAATGTAGTTAAAAATTAAATTAAATAATGTAATCTAAAAAAATACATTTCTCAAATCTACTTCATTATTTACCATACACTGTAAAAAAAATTCCGCAACGTTCCTGGGAAAAAATGGGCAGCTGAGTTGCCCATTATTTCCAAGAAACATTTCTTGAAAATGACTGGAACTTTACTGTATATGTTAAAAACTTTCTACAGAAATGCCAGTAAGTTTCCTGCGAAATACCAGGAATATTTCTGTTGACAGCAAAACATTACTGACATATTCAAGGCTGGAGTAGCACAAGAGCGAAAAATGTCCAGACCAGGGATCGAACCTGGATACTTGGCGTGCCGTGCCAATGCCTTACCTGTTAGGCTATCCGGACCGATACCTGGCTGACATAATTCACTCTGGATGTTCGTTCCCTTCATTATGACATTACTGATATTTCACAGCATGCGGGATCCGCAGACGATTTTTACATTTCCAGTTGACAATTTTCGCTTTATTATCATTATTTGTTAGAATGAAAAAATATTTTGAAATTGACATCAAAATTATTATTTATAATTTACACGAAAAAATAAATTTTCAGTTAAAATTCAATAAAGTAAATATATATGTGATATATTGTTTCTGAACTTTGCTTAAAATATAAAAATATATAAATGTAAATAATAATTAGAAAAAAAATCTAGACATAAAATATTTTGGATTTTCGTCAGTGATTATGTTAGTTTACAAGTTAGATAAAATACATATAAATTTTCATGAAAAAAAAAAAAAAACCTAAACGTAATTGTATATTTTTTCCGAAAAAAAAAAAAATTCAAATTTGCAGCAATTCAAAGTGTCAAATATATGTCAAATTTAAATCAAATTGTAATAAAGTGTTAAAATATAAAATTAATTAAAAAAGAAAAAAAAAAGTCAAGAGGTAGCATCGAACCCGGGCCGTACGGGTGGCGTGCAAGCTTTCTGCGTCCACAACAGGAAAGACACGTTGAGAGCTGCAAACTAATGGGTATTTGAAACGTATGCTAAAACTCGGCATCTAATTTCTGAAAATCTAAGGCCCATTTGAAGAAATCCTTTCACAAGAATAATTAGAGATAAGAACTCTAAAACATAATTTAAATTAATCAAAATAGGTGAGAATCATATTTGATTGTCCCCTGGTTAATGCAGATCCAAATAATAGGTGTATTTTTTTTTTTTTTTACACAGTCTGCTCGTTAAAGATTTCACAGACAAGTACGAGAGATAATCTCTTAGTGATGTCACAGAGTTATTGTATTTTCATCTGAATTATCTTGACAATAGAGACGTAAAGGATTATGTCGTCTATTGATTTATTTGCATTCCATATTGATTTTTTTACATTCATTTAAGGAATTCTTTTTCGACACTCGCGCGCGAGCAACGGATTATAGCAAAAAGAATAATAAATGGCGGCCGCAGCGTTTTGCTGTTTCCAACTTTTGGTTCAGGAACGTTTCAGATAAGAAAACCAGAATTTCACAGGAAAGAGCTAAATTATTCTGAAAACCTGAGAAAAGGCGAAACGTTCCTGGATTTTACATGGAACGTTACCATTTTTTTTTACAGTGTATCTTCGGATGCACCTTTTTATTTATTGAATAAGCTGGTTTCGTAAGCTTAGATTAACGCAAAACTTAAAGCTGTTTACAACTAGAGTACGTTAAATATAGAAAAGGATTTGATTTCCTACCTTCTTTCCCATGTTTTAACATTTCGATGAATAATTATTCTCTGTAATATAACAAATATGTAGAAAAGTTTTAGATGAAACAACATTGTGTTTCTGAAATTCCTCATCATTACGTATTAAGTATACTTGTGCGTGATAAAACACATTTCTTAATATTTCATCAAAACTTCTAAAACATTTAGATCGAAACAAAATACATTTGTCAGGATAAATGCAGAAATTATGTAGCACAGACTTTAACTAAATATTCTTCCTTAATGGAGCAATCGTGTTCAGAGTAAACATATTTCCTAAAATACCATTTATTTCGTTGATTTGTAGTCTATTTTCTATAGCATATTAAAAAAAAAATTAGACATATTATAAAGTTTGGATATTTTAAGAATAGTAAAATTTTACCTTAACACTATACGTGCGAAAATATTAATAAAACTTTCCAGATAAAAATAATTAATATTTACATACAGATTTGAGCAAAAATCGTAATAATAATTAAAAATATAGAAATAATTGATTTATAAAGTAAAATACATTTTCGAACAATATTTCCATAAATTACATTAATTAACTAAGTCATTCTAACATGTATCTATAAATCAGTCAATTCCTATAAAATATATATTTTACAGTAAGTATATTTTTTGAGTAACTATAACAATGAATATTTAAGAATTTTTAATTCGATTTTTAGCAATGTTTCGTGTTCCAAAGTGCTTTTTTCGACATTCGTGAAGCAATTATGGTAATAATGCTTCAGTTCACTATAATAATTTTTTTCCTCTGCAATTTTTAATTTTCAGCGATTGTTTGTGAGATTGTTATTGTTTTCTCGAGCTTCCAAACGATTTTTTTTATCTACATAAAAATATTTCTTTTCAGATTTTTAAACATTATTCACAGCGATTTTTGGATTTTTAGCTATATTTAACATTTTTCGTGGCTCGCGGCGATTTTTTAGGCATTCGTGAAATAATTCCTGTTACAATGTTTTAACCCACTGTAGTAAATCTTTAGCTATTTTAAATGTGATTTTTAGCGTTTTTCGCGTTCCGCAGCAATATCTTCACATTTGTAAATGGAATAAGTAAAGCTTTAAACTTTTAGCCTGATATATTATATTTTGCCCCCTATGATTTTCAATTTTTACAATTTTTAGAGGTTTGGTGCCATTTTTTTTTACTGTCGCAAAAAGAATTAGTTGCCAAACATTTAGCATAATATAATAAATTTTGTGGTCTGTAATTTTGGATGTTTTAAAGTTTTTCAATGCAATGTTTAGTGTTTTTCGCTTCCCTCGCCGATTTTTTTATATTGGTGAAATAATTCTGGTTACAATGTTTTAGCCCACTGTATTAAATTTGTAATCTGCATTTTTGAATCATTGGGATACTTTTATGCGATTTTAAGAGCTTCTTTTCTTGCTTTTTACAGCGATTTTTCCACGTTAGTAAACAAAAAATCTAGTTTTAATTTTTAACCCAATATAGTAAATTTCGTCCCCTTTAAAATGAAATTTATTTAGAATTTGTACATTGGTTTTGGAATTTTGAACGATTTTTTAATGCGGTTATTAAGGATTTTTTCTGTTTCGTGGTGAGTTTTTGACATTCGTATAAAGAATCCTACTTTAATCTTCTAGTCCAATATAGTAATTTTGTCTTCTTCAATTTTAGAATTTTCAGCGATTTTTTTGTGATTTTCATCATTTTTCGTGATTTTCTTTCATTTTCCACATTAGTTAAATGAATCCGGCTTATATATTCCAACTGAATATAGTAAATTTTGTCCTATTAGGTAGCTTTCATTACAAAAAGCTACCTATTGCAGCCGTTCGGAGGAAAGCGATATCAAAAAATTTTGGTATATTTTCATCGATCATGACCCCCAGACCCCGAAACCACCCTCCGTTCAAAAGTTGATATATATATATATATATATATATATATATATATATCCATATATATATATATATATATATATATCTGATCTTTGTCATACTGTAGCTCTCGTATTTATGAACCGATTTGGATGAAACTCGGTGTGTACATAGTACATACAAATATCTCGACCGAGTTCGTTGGCCAGCTTCATCCGCCATCTTGTTTCAAAATGGCGGCCATTTAAAAAAAATTTAAAATTTAAAATTTGAAATGTGGTACCAAAAAATTTAAAATTGAAAAATATTTTTTTTCTTATGTGTTTGACCTTGATACAAAGATTCCGGAGCATTTTTTGTTTTGTCTATATCTTAAAAAATGGCTGAGTTATAGCACTTTGAATTTCCAGCTTGACTGATATCTTGAAACGACCTGATTTTTGTCACACGATAACAGGCGTATTTATGAATCGATTTCGATGTACCTTGGTGTATACATAATACGTATCAATGTCTCGACCTAGTTCGTTGGCCAGCTTCATCCGCCATCTTGTTTAAAAAAGACTGCCATTTAAAAAAAAAATAAATTTTAAATTTAAAATGAGTTATCAAGAAATTGAAAAATGAAAAAGATTTTTTTTATGTGTTTGACCTTGATACAAAGATTCCGGAACAGTTTTTGTTTAGTATATATCTTAAAAAATGGTTGAATTATAGCACATTGAATTTCTAGCATGGCTGACATTTTGAAACGATCTGATATTTGTCACGTGATAACACGCGTATTCATTAACCTATTTCGATGTAAGAAGGCATGTGGATAGTATATCGTAATGTCTCGACCAAGTTCGCTGACCAGCTTCATCAGCCATCTTGTTTCAAAATGGAGGCCATTAAATTAAATAAAAAATTATATTTAAAGTAAGGTGCAAAAGAATTAGAAATTGAAAAAGGTTTCTTTCTTAAGTATTTGACCATGATATAAGGATTCCGGAGCATTTTTTTTTTGTCTTTTAGAAAATGGCTCAGATATAGCAGTTTGAATTTCTAATGTGGGTGATATTTTGAAAAATCTGATTTTTTGCCTGCGACAGAACTTGTATATATCAACCGATTCCGATGTGAGTGAGCATGTGCACAGGAATTACTAAGGTCTCGACAAAGTTCACTTGTTAGGCTCATCCACCATGTTGTCTTAAAATGGCAGGAACTTCAAGATATCGCCGAATTTGGCAACCAAATATAAGTTACTTTAAATAAAAGCAGCTTGGATAAAGATGACTAATTTCGTGAAATTCTCATTCATAATGATTTAATATTGATAAAGATTAGGATTGAATCTCCTATAATCGGTTTCCACTAAATTGAGGTTGGTGTGTTTGAATAATATAAGCTTGCTTTTTAAAAATAAGGAATATGAAAGCTACCTCTTCCTCCCGGCACTGGCCGGAAGGACTTTTTTCAATAAAGTTTATTCGAAATTGATTCCAAGTTTTTTTTAATTTTGGACGAGTTTATGTTGCGATTCATAGGTTACTTTTTTCTTTTCTGGCGGCCTCGGGTAATGCTGGCGATTCATATAGTCTTAAATAGAGAAAGCAATTTACATATTTCATTCTCATGCAGCTGACTCAGCAAACTCTCTCACATATGTAGGTGCAAATTCAATCATCTGGAAGACATAGGCAGGCAACATTGAATAACGTGTTATTAGACAGACTATAATAGAAGCACAAGAATTTATAAATTTTAATAAAATTTATATTTTAAAACGTATAATAAACAGATCCTATATGGCATATTTGCAGCGCAATTATACAATATAAACTGGGTCGTATATTACGAAAGTCGACAATACTTGAAAAATAATTGCTATATATGATATTCGTTATAGTCGTACAATATTAAAAAGAGAAAAAAAGTATTAGAAAGATACGTACTTTTTATTCCTTAAAGAAACTTGACCAACCGTTTTTAAAGCTTTGCAGTAATTTAGGAAAATAAAATATTTTTTTTAACATATCATTTAAAAATTGATTCTCACAATTATTTTTCAGTCGTGTATAAATGATATTTTCCATTAATTTTATGTCCGTCGTAATATACTTGTATGTTTTTTTTAGATTATCCACAATAAGTTTTTATATTTAATGTCCCTAATTTATTGTTTTGGTGCCGCTTTTCATTAGGAGTCATTTGATTTAAAATCGATTTGCAACTTCAGAAATAATATTTTCATGTTTTCATCTGTTTCTTGATTTTTTACTTCTGAGTTGCTATCATTGGTAATGTCAGTGTAATATTGTTAGTTATGACACTGTTTTCATCCAGTCTGTCTCATAGAATAATGTTCCCAGGCTCAATTTCTGGAGAGAAATCTAAATTATTTTCCGTCGAAAAAACACTTCATTTTTTAAGAATTTTTCAATGGGTTTTCCTCACTGCATAAGTATATTTTTGTCTATTTTGACAATTTTTCGTGCGTAAAATATACCAAAATTGGGAGCTGAATAATTATTTTAAAACGCTTGTGTGCAGTGCGATTTTCTGCTTTACAGAATCCTCCTGTGCAGACGAAGTGTACTTGTAAACGAGCCATAAAGGCTACACACTTTATTTTCAACTATCTCTAATCGTCACTCAAATTCAGTACTGGAGAAAATTGGGAATGGATTTTCTATACGAATATATTATATTCGTGTGTTTGCGTAAAAGTAGTAGAATTCTTAAAAACAAGGAACGTAGAAGATAAATTTTTCACCTGGTACAGGACAGGAGGACTTTTTTAAGCCTCGTATTTATTTCACCTTTTAAAGTATTTATGAATTGAAATAATAAAATATACTGAATAACTTATTCAATAATAGATTTTCTTTATTTTAATAGACATTAAAGTATATCTTTTATACTTCTTAAAATTTTAACAGTTATATTTGTCATGAGTTCCACTTATAAAACGGTCCTATGTTTTGTCGCAATATATATTGCCTCTCGATAATTATTTAATTTTAATAACATATTTAACTATATCAACTCCCCTTCTTCACTTTTAATTAATTTTGAACTTGTCATAAAAGTAAATCGTATAATCTAAAATACGGTTAAATGTTATATTTTTGCAATGGTATATTTAATTTTTAAACATCAAACGTTTCGAACAGTACTATTTCCAATCATTGTTTACATAAAAGATTCATTTTTCGTCAAATAAAGAACAATATGAATAAATATATTTTTCACTGTTCGCTGACTGTTTGGAATATGAAGAAATCCCGAAGCACGCTTAAGGATACTTTCATTAATATTTATAATCTTATTTTAATATCTGAAGTGAATATTACACAGCATACAGTGTAGCTACAATATGTACTTAGGATAAATAACATTAAATGTTACTCAAAATAATAATGTATGTTTACTGAGATCGTATTATTTGAAATAATAATAAATTATATGCATGCGTATTTACGTTTATTATAAAGACCGATAAAAGAATACATATCCTCGTAATTTGGATATAAACAATATTTTTTTCAAATAGTAAATTAGACACAATTAGAACATTCCTGCGATTAATTATAACATGCTTATTTACGATGCACATCACATTTATAATGTTTTAACGGTATGGCTATCTTGTAAATGTTTTATAGAAATTATTTATTTTGTTCCCTAAGTTGGAAGTAATTCAAAACAATTTAAATGTTAATATTTTGCAGCATAAAATATTTTACGAAGCATAAAACATTTGCAGTTATAAAATATTTTGTGAATAATAATAAAGTTTTATTTAATGTAACTTTCAGTAAAATTAAAAATGCATTATCATTTTTAATGTCTGAACGATATATTTAATCGCTGTTGTCTGTTTCATAGAACATTTAATATTATAAATATCTACCGGGTCTCGAAGCATATAAAATACTTTTTGTGTTCCTACCGGTATCCTTAACAAACAATCTCTGTGTAAAATTCTATTACATATACAATAGAAACATCAAATGAATTAGTAATTTTATTTTTTAAAAAATGTTATTTTCATTATCTCTAATTTCAAACTGATAGTTGAGTACTCGAAATATAAAAATAAATATAGTAGATTTAAAAGTCTTTTACAATGAATATGTGATAGTAAATGGCGTTTTGAAACTGCCGGCGGCTTTCAGACCACTTTCTGGTTTTCTCAAAATTGTTGTTTATATTTTATTAAAAGGATTTAGGCTATTTTTTAAATGCTTGTAATTATTTTTATAAATACATTTTTTTCAGTACCTTAATATTGTTAGTGTGCACACTTTTTACGTCTTCATATGTAAAAGATAAGAAGCTTTAAGTGTTTTCTGTAACAATTTTGTGCAAAAAGTAAATTGTTCGTTGAAGAGACTGTACCTCCCAAGGTATTTGTTTTACAATTGAACTAAAGAGTTTCTGACAGCATTTTATAACTGCAAGCGTCATCCAGACGCTAGGAATACAGTGACCTGGACAGTCCAGCATTTAAAAATTAACGAGTGATCTAAACTTCTATTTTACATGAGTGCTGGTCCCCATCGTGAGAATTTAGCGGAGGACACTCGAGACAGCCTTCCATGACGGATTGCTCTCTAACGATTGATTTACAAGCTGGTCACTATGGATGTATTCGGTGTCGCATAGGGCAGTGCTCCCACCCTTGCTTTGAACGAATTGTCGGCGTCTCATACGGTACCCTGTTTGTCACTCCTTGTTATATTTTCAGATTAGAGAATTTTTCTCAAAGGCATTGTTAATATTCTATGATTTCGTCATGATCTAGACGATGTTATTCTACGTCTTGAGATGGGCTAGTAATCATCTCCTCTTCAGTGTCTTCGCATGAGCCAGTAAACACTTAAATTTTTGGAAAGTCTCAGGATGACCTACGTTTTGGCATTTTCGTGTAATGACTTATATTTTTACTAAAGGATACACAGATCGAAAATAAGTTATTCGAATTATTAAAATATGATCGAACAAATACAAGTGAATTTCTGACCAATATTTCGAATCATTAAGAACTAATTTCACTTTCGTGAATTTAATGAACTTCAAATTTCAGCATGCATCGTTGCTATCTAATCAATATTTTAACTACACTGCTCAAACAAATTAGGGGAGCAAGCAAAAAAGTGAAGAGAACAGTGCAAGACAGCCATGTATGGGCATAAAATGGATATTACACGTGTATCAAAGCGCAGTACAGAAAAAAAGACACAAAAAATTATAAGGGAGCTTTTATTCTTTGAAAAGGTGAAAAGAACATGAAAAGAAGGTTTAGAGCAACAATTTGGTTTCATGTAAATGATAAAAAAAAAGTATTGTTTAGAAATTATGCAAAAAGTTTAATATAGTGTGTGGTCTCCTGGAACAGGAAAGACTGCCGCACACCTGTTTTCTATGGATGCAATGAGGTTATCGATAAGACTTTGGGGAATACTGTTCCACTGCTCAAGAATGGCAATCTCCAAGTCCCGTACAGTAAAAGGAGACCTCAGTCTCGCAGCAATGCGTCATCTGAGTATCTACCTAACATGCTCGATTGGATTTAGGTCAGAAGAGCATGCTGCTCATTACATACGCTGTATTTTTTTAGCTTCAAGCATGTTTTCCACAAGACGAAATGTATGAAGTCTGGCATTATCATGCATGGAAAAGAAGAAATCACTAATTGCTGCAATATAATATATGACATGAGGTCTCAGTATCTCGTCTGTATAACTTCGGACCGTCAAAGTGCCATTCCCAATGATATGCAGGCCCGTACGTCCACCTATGCTGATTCCAGCCAATTGCATCCACCCACCCCGTCTGTAATGTGATCTTTCACGAACGAATGTGGGATTATTTTGAGTGACTCTTTCTCTCCATGCCAAAACACATCAGATGTCACATCCAGACTGAATCGGGACTCGTCTGTAAATCGAATTTTACTCCAACAACGTTGCCTCCAAACTCGATGTTCAGTTGTCTTCCTGTGGCCAAGAACAACAGTGTTTGCAGCTGAGTAGCATTGTCCGTTCCGTCTCGAAGATCTGTTAACAAGATATATCGGTCATCAGTTTCTGTGTTAGCACATTTTCGACCTTGCACTTGTCGATGACTACCATTCCATGTGTCTTGGAATCGATTCCACAGCATTTCATAGACACTTCTTGCGACTCCAACAGCGTCCACTACATTTCATTGTGTTTCCACATATTCAACTGTCCCGATAACACACCAAGCCATGGATTGCGGTAAATCATGTTGTTGTTTCATTTTCAAGCCACCTTTTCTCAAAACACAATCTGAGCAATTGAACTTTACAACTGAGGCGGTTAAACAGACGTTTCTGCAAAATCCCGATTTCTACACTTATCTCCTTTTTCTAGTTTTTGACGCCATAAACTTTAATTTACATGTGAAGTTTTCTTTATCTGTTTTCTACAACACTTTAAATTATGCATGTTTTATTTTACGTTACTTATCGGTGTAAATGTTTGCGTAAATTCTTTAAAACCATGTGCCCCCCCTAATTGTTTTGAGCAGTGTAGTTAAACTTTGATCGTAATAGGTCCTGTATATAAGTTTCCTGGCCTTTTTTAATGAAATATAAACACTGTAAAAAATGACAGATATTTTTTAATCTACGATAATGTACAATAATCACGAACGCAAATTTATAATAACCTGTTCCAAGTCACCCAAAATTAGAATCGAAACATAAGGCTCAAAACAAAGCGTGGTGACATTACTTTATGTTTGTTCAAGACTATTATGCGCGTGTTTCTCACCATTTCTGTGTCTGTTAAGAAAAGAAGTAAAGGATAAAGAAAAATAACTGAAGCGAAAGTCTATTGACTTTTCAAATACGTGCCCATAAAGATTTTTTTTTATATATAAATTTCTGGTATGTTTAAACATACGGAGAAATCTAAGAAATAGGTTTTATATAAGTCATATACGAGTATTAGTTTACAATTCTTCCGATAAATTTCTTACACAATGGAATGAGCTGTATTTGAACTATGTACCTCTATCTTTCAGCTCTGTGCTACTTGTGCT
The DNA here is from genome assembly GCA_963932465.1 of Maratus speciosus. Taxonomy (NCBI): domain Eukaryota; kingdom Metazoa; phylum Arthropoda; class Arachnida; order Araneae; family Salticidae; genus Maratus; species Maratus speciosus. The sequence continues at coordinate 143,761,930 of OZ010789.1, read as the reverse complement.
TGAATACATTACCTCAATATTTGTCACTTTTACTCTGTAACATTTCTTTACTAGTTTTCCCTGTAGATTAGGTCGCAATATGGTTTGTAAACGGTTTAAAAATTGTTTATATATCTAATCGGTCGACTGTTTTTTAAAATAATAACATACTTTTAAAAATAATGGTATGGGTTTATATTTGCGAAATGGGTGCTCAATCGGAGAACCGTTTGGAAGTTATTGAGCTCATTCACGCACATAATTCATGATTACAATACTTTCTTTACACTATGTATGGTGTGTTCGGTAAATGAAAAAATATTACATTCGAGACTTCGGAAAACTCAGTAGCTTCAAGTGCCCAAATTTCTAATTCTTCCCAGATAGCTTTTGAAACGCTGATTAGCGCGTAAGCAGGGATGCCAGTTTGGCCTACATTTTAATTCAGAAATTTCGAGTTCATACCAGAAATAAAGAATACTATTTTATTGTTTATATTAATACATGGAAATTATTCCAGAGGGAAGCATTCGCCTTACATACAATATTTCAAATGAAAATCAAATTTCAAAGTAATTGCTTAAAAGGCGCAAAGGCCAACATAGTGAAAAATATTCCAAGCGGGGGATCGAACCCGAACCATCAGTATAGCACACTGACGTTCTACCGACTAAACCACTTGGAACGATACCCAGCACGGAAAATTTCTCACTATTATATGTTGGCAAGGCTACAAACGCAGCACAAGATGGAATACTTAACGTGAGCCTCCGAACTGGGGCAAACACGGAACATAATTAAATCCAGCATCGATAGAAACTATATTAATACATGGAAATTATTCCAGAGGGAAACATTCGCCTTACATACAATATTTCAAATGAAAATAAATTTCAAAGTAATTGCTTAAAAGGCGCAAAGGTCAACATAGTGAAAAATATTCCAAGCCGGGGATCGAACCCGGGCCATCAGTATAGCACACTGACGTTCTACCGACTAAACCAATTGAAACGATACCCAGCACGGAAAATTTCTCACTATTATATGTTAGCAAGGCTACAAACGCAGCACAAGATGGAATATTTAACGTGAGCCTCCGAACTGGGGCAAACACGGAACATAATTAAATCCAGCATCGATAGAAACTATATTAATACATGGAAATTATTCCAGAGAGAAACATTCGCCTTACATACAATATTTCAAATGAAAATCAAATTTCAAAGTAATTGCTTAAAAGGCGCAAAGGTAAACATTGTGGAAAAATATTCCAAGCCGGGGATCGAACCCGGGCCATCAGTATAGCGCACTGACGTTCTACCGACTAAACCACTTGGGACGATACCCAGCACGGAAAATTTCTCACTATTATATGTTGGCAAGGCTACAAACGCAGCACAAGATGGAATATTTAACGTGAGCCAACGAACTGGGGCAAACACGGAATATAATTAAACACATCATCGATAGAAACTATATTAATACATGGAAATTATTCCAGAGGGAAACATTCGCCTTACATACAATATTTCAAATGAAAATAAATTTCAAAGTAATTGCTTAAAAGGCGCAAAGGCCAACATAGTGAAAAATATTCCAAGCCGGGGATCGAACCCGGGCCATCAGTATAGCACACTGACGTTCTACCGACTAAACCACTTGGAACGATACCCAGCATGGAAAATTTCTCAATATTATATGTTGGCAAGGCTAAAAACGCAGCACAAGATGGAATATTTAACGTGAGCCTCCGAACTGGGGCAGCCCCACCAGTGGCCGAGAGGTTCTGCTCTCGAAGCTGGTAGACGGGAGGTGCTGGGTTCGATCACAATCGCGCCCGTCGGCCTAATCGTTCGGAGTTTTCGTGGTTTTCTTCGAACCTTGGTTCTCCAAGCGTTAATACGGATTAGGTTCCCTTAGAAAGACCTCCACGGAAGGCACTCCCCCCTTAAGGCCTATATCCCACGTGCTGATAATTGGCCGACATAAATACAACCAACCAACCAACCGAACTGGGGCAAACACGGCACATAATTAAATCCAGCATCGATAGAAACTATATTAATACATCGAAATTATTCCAGAGGGAAACATTCGCCTTACATACAATATTTCAAATGAAAATCAAATTTCAAAGTAATTGCTTAAAAGGCGCAAAGGTAAACATAGTGAAAAATATTCCAAGCCGGGGATCGAACCCGGGCCATCAGTATAGCGCACTGACGTTCTACCGACTAAACCACTTGGAACGATACCCAGCATGGAAAATTTCTCAATATTATATGTTGGCAAGGCTAAAAACGCAGCACAAGATGGAATATTTAACGTGAGCCTCCGAACTGGGGCAAACACGGCACATAATTAAATCCAGCATCGATAGAAACTATATTAATACATGGAAATTATTCCAGAGGGAAACATTCGCCTTGCATACAGTATTTCAAATGAAAATCAAATTTCAAAGTAATTGCTTAAAAGGCGCAAAGGCCAACATAGTGAAAAATATTCCAAGCCGGGGATCAAACCCGGCCCATCAGTATAGCGCACTGACCTTCTACCGACTAAACAACTTGGAACAATACCCAGCACGGAAAATTTCTTACTATTATATGTTGGCAAGGCTACAAACGCAGCACAAGATGGAATATTTAACGTGAGCCACCGAACTGTGGCAAACACGGAACATAATTACATCCAGCATCGATAGAAACTATATGTTGTAAACTATATGTTCGCTTTCCAACATATTAGCCTTTGCGCCTTTTAAGCAATTACATTGAAATTTGATTTTCATTTGAAATATTGTATGTAAGGCGAATGTTTCCCTCTGGAATAATTTCCATGTAATAATATAGTTTCTATCGATGCTGGATTTAAGTATGTTCCGTGTTTGCCCCAGTTCGGTGGCTCACGTTAAATATTCCATCTTGTGCTGCGTTTGTAGCCTTGCCAACATATAACAGTGAGAAATTTTCCGTGCTGGGTATCGTTCCAAGTGGTTTAGTCGATAGAACGTCAGTGCGCTATACTGATGGCCCGGGTTTGATCCCCGGCTTGGAATATTTTTCGCTATGTTGGCCTTTGCACATTTTAAGCAATTACTTTGAAATTTGATTTTCATTTGAAATATTGCATGTAAGGCGAATGTTTCCCTCTGGAATAATTTCCGTGTTTTAATATAGTTTCTATCGATGCTGGATTTAATTATGTTCCGTGTTTGCCCCAGTTTGGTGGCTCACGTTAAATATTCGATCTTGTGCTGTGTTTGTAGCCTTGCCAACATATAATAGTGAGAAATTTTCCGTGAGGAGTATCGTTCCAAGTGGTTTAGTCGGTATAACGTCAGTGCGCTATACTGATGGCCCGGGTTCGATCCCCGGCTTGGAAAATTTTTCACTATGTTGGCCTTTGCGCCTTTTAAGCAATTACTTTGAAATTTGATTTTCATTTGAAATATTTTATTGTTTATTTATTAAGAGACACTGTAAAAAAAAAAGATGTAATTCTACAGATGTAAAGTCACAGAAATTTGTACAGTTACTAGAATTTTACCTGAACACTGTACGAAAAAATATGTAAATCTACAAAACTAGTTTTTGTAATCCTATAGAAATCTGTTGCTTTACAAAAGAATATACTAAAATTGCAGTAATCTTACTACAATTGTATCTGTAACCCGGGTTGCAGTTACTTAAAAATTTCTAGGTATCCCAGTTTGCTAAAACATTTTTAGTATTCTTACAGATTTTTTTATTTACAGTGCAAAAGTGTATCTGCTACACTAAAAAAATCTGTAAAGTTACTAAAGTTTTTCTAGGAAACTGGGATTCCTAGAACTTTTTATGTAACGGCAACAACAAAAATTCACGTAACAGACGCACTTTTATGCCGAAAATCAAAAAATCTGCAAGGTTACTAAGACTTTTTTAGGAAACTCGGTGCCAAGAACTTTTCATGCAACTGCAACCAGGGTTACAGGTAAAATTTTAGTAACATTACTGTAATTTTAGCAGATTCATTTGTAAAGTTACAGATTCCTGTAGATTTACAAAAACTAGATTTGTAGATTTGCAGATTTTTTTGTACAGTTACAGATGAAAGTTTAGTAAGCATGTAACTTTGCATCTGTAGAACTAAAGATTTCTTTTTTTACAGTGTACGTGATTTGTTCTTGTTGCCGTTACATAAATAGTTCTAGGCATCCTAGTTTCCGAGAAAATTTTCATTAACTTTGGAGATTTTCTTTTACAGTAATGTAAAGTAAAAATCGAATTCTTTCTGTCACGTGCACCACGCAGACAATAGCAATGCGACGTTCCCCAGAATTGAGAAATTTTACAGCACTCTTAAGGGAACCGGGTAAGCGAAATTGAACCCAAAAATCGATTTTTACTTTTTTATAACATTAAATAGTTCAAAGTTTTATATTTGCAACGATGTATTGCACATGTTTATATCTATATATATAGTTGGATTTTTTCATTCTTTCTAAGAGCACTTCTCAGCAGTGGGCACCTTTTTTTAAATTCAGAGTTCTCGATTGGCACCATTTTTCTGAAGTGGTAAAATCCCCATTGTTTTCACCTTAATTAATATGTTATTAAATAAGGCGAATTTTACTATTTCAAAAAAGTGGTGCCGATAAAAAAAAATCAGAATTTAAAAAAAGTAGTCCACTGGCAACACTGCTTCACAGCTTTAATTGACTTTTTTTCAAAATTTTGATTTTTCAGGATTGTGTTCCCTTTTTTCAATATCTATTAAACTTAAGAACTCAGAATTTTCTAAATACTTATATTATAGTCCATACTTTAACACAGTGATTTAATGATTTGTTGAGAATTATTTATTTTAGGCAGTGAAATCTTACCAAAAATGCTAATTTAAAAATGTCTTTCATTAAATAATTAATCATTTATTTTCAGTTTCACTTAGAAAGATTGTGGTCTTTTAAAAGTCGTAAAGCATGTTATTCAAACGACTCTAAAAAATCTAGACCTCTATCTTTCACCATTTCTGATAAAAAGTTATATAAATTTGGTGTATTTTAAAATGGCCGAGATAGAGCTTAGCCTGTCCCCTTAAAGACACAGCTTGTAAATTGTAGACTAATTGCGTTGGCAGCCGATGTGCCATCAATTTTTTGTTGAAAAATACAATTTTTTCCCTCCAAAATAAAATCTTCCCTTAATTCTGAACTGCGGAATTTAAAAATTATTTTAAAAAGTTATGTGTAATTAGAGTAAATATTTAAACTGAACATGGTTTACCAAGTGCCGTTTAATGTTATTTTTAGTATATAATTATTATTATTAATTGATGTTATCTAAGTATATTCATCCTTCGATTTATTATAACAAATGATACATAATAAATGCACAATTATTTGAACATACATGCAGCATCTGTATGTAGATCAATACTAACATTGTGGCAAATAATACATTTCTATTAGAGTTCTTCAAATGTTTTCTAAAGTTAAATTTGGAAAAAGTATGTATTAAAATAAAAATTACACTAAGAATAAATCGAAATTGCCAGCGAAAGTCCTCCTTCACGAAATTGTGCACTGATTAGTCAAAATGACTTCAAGCAGTATTAATAGAGTTCTTTCTTCTAGAAATTTGCATCCGAATTATTTTAAAGTACTTTTCCTTTCTTCATGGCGAAAAAAAAAGAAGTTTTTCGGAACGAAAACGTAAGTGATCAAAGCAATCAGTGTAGATGTTTTCTGCCTTTAGGCATTATTTAAATGTGGTGTTATTTACAAAAGGGGTACATATAAGACCATTTTTCTTTCAAAATATTGCTTAGATATTGATCAATGAATGATGAGTTATACGAACAAGGAGTTTTTTTTTTATGTATAGTTTATTTAAATTAACATATACGTAAAGCAAAAAGTAAGGAGATGAAAGAAGAACAGTCTACATCTACAGTCTGGATTTCAAAAACGGCAAAAAAGACAATCAATGTACAAATACATAATTATTTTGGAAATATTATTCAGGATTTTTTACAACAAAAATGAGGATCTCTTATCATTTACAAACTTAAATTCTTCACAAAAAACAGTAGTTGAATATTAGATTTTTTAGAGATTTTACTTACTAAACATTTGTCTGAGTTAAAATACATGAATAAGTGAAAGAGAAATTTTTCCAGAGAAACTGAAATAATCTACGGTCTAGATACGTGATTTTAAAACATTAGCAAAAGTTTTTTAACATTTTCTTCCAAATATATTTAAATCTATTAAACAACTTTTTATAATTTTTTAATTAATTTTCAGTAGTGAAATTATGCTTGAAATTATCGAATATATAATACGCATTTTATCACATTGCCAACTAAGCGTAGAACCAACAGAGTGAAAAATGTCTAAGCTGGGAATTGAACCCGGTATCCTTGGAATAGCGCTCCAAGTGCTCTACCATTTAAACGATATCCACCTTAGCATATCTCGCTCACATATGTTGGAAAGACCGCAACTGCAGCTCAAGACTATTCCGTCTTGTGCTGCAGTTGCATCCTTATGAACACATGCGAGTGAGCTTAAATGGTAGTGCACTTGGAGCGCTATTCCAAGTATTATGGGCTTGAAAATTTTTGACTCTGTTAATTCTACTTTTAGTTAATAATATGATAAATCACGTATTATATATTCTACTTTTTTTTTATTTATGATATTTACGTTAAAATTCGGTAAACATTTCATTATCAGCCTAAAAATTTCAAACTAATTTAATAAATCTTTTAGTTAAATAATTTAACACATACTTTATGTGCATAATTGTTTATATGAACAAAAAATACATAATATATAATAATTTGATATGTGTGAAAATTATAGACTCTTTTAAAATTAATGGGGAAATATAAAAAAGTGCGCTTCTGATATTTAAAATATGTCCTTTTCAAAAAAATTATATATTATCCATGGATTATCCACAAGCAAATATTTACTATAAATTTTAAGCTTAGTTAAAAAGTATCTCATATATTGAAATAAAACTACAGTTCAAATTTATTAAGTTAAAAAACAAGAACATTTTATAAATAATAATATGCCGTTTTAGAAAAAAATAGAGCATCAAATGTTATATAGTTGAATTTTAAGGCAAAAAAAAAAAAAAAAAAAAAAAAAAAAAATGAATTTTTTTCGAAAAATTTTCAAATTTTCAGTTTTTCAATTTTCTTTTTATTTTTTTGTAAATTTCATCTTAAATATTATTCAAGGGTACATTATATGCATTATGGCATGCATTTATCACAAGAAAAATAAAAAATAAAATTTATTTTTGAGAAAAAGAATGGAATTTTACGCGTCGTCATAGAAATTTTCGAAGTGCCCCCTGCGCGTTCCATATCAAAGAAAATCCCCAATATTGTTTATAAAAGTTTGGTTTATATATAGAAATAAAATAGAGCATTGAATTTTACATATTTGAATTTAAAGGTTAAAAAAAAAATTTTTGAAAAATTTTGAAAATTTTTCGAAAATTTTTTGAAATTTTGAATTTTTTTTTTAACCTTTAAATTCAAATATATGAAATTCGATGCTCTATTTTGTTTATATATATAAACCAAACTTTTATAAAAAATATTGGGGATTTTCATTGATATGGGAGACGCAGGGGGCATTTCGAAGATTTCTGAGACGACGCGTAAAATTCCATTTTTTTCTCAAAAATATTTTTCTTTTTGTGATAAATGCATGTCATAATGCATATAATGTACCCTTTATTAATATTTAAGGTGAAATTTACAAAAATAGAAAAAATATTTTTAAGGATTTTAAACTCCACTGTCCCCTTAAGATGAGCATGGACCTTTGAACAAAAATCAACACGAAAACTGAAAAATATTTTTGTGCATATTATTATTCTCCAGTTTGTTTTGAGCCATTTGCCACATGCAAATCTACATGTAAATTCGATTAGGTTTCGCAAAATTACAAGCGTTTGAATTTTGTACGAAAACAATTTATCTTCTATATAATATATTTTAAATCTTTTTTTTTTTTTTTTTTTTTTTAACCATTTGGAAAAATGGCTATTGTCCTCGTCAGATTAGGAAATCAAAAGCATATCTGAAGGTTTTTATTGGTTTAATCATCATTTTATTTGTTATACAGTAATCTGTATTTCCCTTTACTTTCAACAGAGATGGACAACAGAGTGTTGCCACTATGACAAAAAAGTAATAAAAACTACAAAAAAATTAATAACTCAGAAACAAATTGAGATACAGCTTTCAAACAAATTGCATTTAAAAGTACATTTTTTTTCTATACTACGATATAAAAAGTAATAGTATGGGATGATTAGAAGTTTAAGAAATAAATTTCATTTAAAATTGACCGTCAGATTTCTTGGAAATCTGACGATGGAAAAGCCTTTTCCCGAACAGCCAATGATATGCTTAGATAATACGTAAGTTTCAGGTGGATAATACGTACGAGTCGCAGGCGATTTCTGTCGCTTGCAATTTGTACTTGTAATAACACTATTAATGTTTAATTCATGGCGTACGTAATGGCGTACGAAAAAATCATTTTCCAATTGGTCGGTGTAATTTGTTAAATTGCTTTTTTTTTTTTTTTTTTTCAAAAATGATTTTTCAACGTTGTTAGATTTCTGAAATTCTCCGTGCGTCATAATTCTTGATGAAATTTAATGAAATTTATAAATAAGAATCCTGATATATCTTACAAAGAAACCGTGTATGCATTTTAAAATTCGACTTCATTAAGATAATTAATTTTGATTTTTTAATTTATTAGCAAAATTATGACGCATGGAGTATTTTAAAATTTCGTTTTATAATGTTAATTTTTTTATAAATCTTAAAATTATATTAAGATTGGAAATATCCCTTAAATTGTTGTATATACTTATGGTGAAACGTATATTTCCACAAAAGTTCATATCTGTATGATGAAAGAAAAAATCACATAATTTTAATTACTAATTGCCACATTGGCACAACAGTTTTATGAAAATACAATAGTTTTATGAAAAATTCACTTTTATTAAGTACACGAAAATATACTTTTACTTGTTTCAAAAAAATTTTCTTTCAAATACTCGTGTCATGCAATTATTTCAACATTTTATGAATACAAGTACCTTGCCCCCGAAAGAGTGAAATCCAGAATAAAATAAGGTTTAAATATACGAAAACATTTCAAAATTCTACGATACAGATGACACAGGGATTATATCAAGACAAGTTCTTTATTATACAAAATTAAGTTGATGGAGATTCCTTCCACAGAGCTTTCCAAAAAGAATATCACTTAAATAATATCTTTTAAAACAAGCCTACGATCTATAACTTATCTTTAATAAAAATCACTTCTAAACTTAATTATTGACTTTAAGCTAGAAAAAATTAATATAACAAATTTGTAGGTCTCAGGTGCAAGTAAAGATTTTTTTCTCCACAAAAGCAAACATGGAATTCTCTGAAGGCAAAAGACGAGGAATCCCCTGATCATAGATCTCTAGATCTATAAACCTGACAAAATACTAAGTACTGTTAACGGATACTCTTACAAGCGTATCCGTTGTACACCAACGTTCGATATTTTCAGTTAGTCTATTTTTTATGTTATTTTTCAAATATTTATGTCCGTTATCATATTCTTTTCTAAGTAATGTCTGATTAAATATAAGAAATTTTAACAAACATCTTATTCAAAACATATATATATATATATATATTCATAATAACAAAATATGGTGGTTATACAGTTTATATGTATTGTTAACATTATTTGTAATATTTTATTTTGTGTAACATCATTTTATCATCCTGATGACGATCGCAGAAGCAATTCGAAACGTATATTTTTATAATGTTTATAATATCACTTATAAGCTATATGGGCCATTTAACAAGTTGTATTTAATTTGAATAAAAAGTTTTCAAGTAGTTATACAGTAGGGTGTCATATTAAACGACCTTATTTTTAATTTGTCTACAGGCGAAAATATTGTTCATAATGTTTAGATATTTTGTGGAGGACATAACAAAGTTATGGGATTATGTTTAAGTGAATAAAGTAGTTTCACATTTCGCCACCAGAGGGCGTTTTTTAAAGAATTACACATTTAGCATGTATTTCCGATAGTTTATAAATTTTGTTACAACCAAACATGTTTCACTTGACGGTCATCATTTTCATATACCATCTCAAATGTTCCACAGTTGGCCGCCGTTTGTTCCGGGAAATGCGAAGAACATGTCGTGAAATACTCTTTTTAAGGTACGGTGAAGTAAATAAATGAAATTTCTAAAATATCGCAATTGAACTCAAAAATTACTTCTGTCGGTGAAATTTAACTAAATAACGCAAATGTATGCTGGATGTGTAACTGTTAGAAAACGTCCTCTAGCGACAAAACTTCGAACTACTTTTTCCCGCTTAAACAAATTTCTATCCCTGTATTTTGTCTTTCACAAAGTTTCTTTGTGAGGAATAGTTTCGTCTGTAGAAATTTGTATATAGATGAGAAAGGCAAAAACCTAATTATTTATACTTAAAATATTAAAATTATTTTGAATCATCACAAATTTTATCAATGTTACATTACTTTTATTAGTGTATATTTTATCATTATACAATGTTATATTCTGAATACTTTATTTAATTCTACCAATTTAAAAATTTGCACAATTAGTTTTTATATGTTATGTCTGTAAATTAATTTTATGATAAATCATGTAAAAGATTTAATGAATGTGAAACCTTCGAACGTTTAATGCTTCTTTTTTCCTTAAAAATTTACACTTTTCTTTCTGATTTCAACGCCATCTTGGTCAATGCTCGATTAAAGTTCAGCATTGATCATTCTGTTCTTATAACTTTCCATAACTTTTGAGTATATCTGTAGGCATTTCATTCCAAATATTGTTTACATCACAGTTAAACACTGAGTTATACTAAATATATTTCTTACATTAATTTTCTTTTCATGAAATATTTAGTTTACTTACTGGCTGTTCTCAAATCCAAAAGGGCAACTTAATGACATACATTTTAATTTATTTTTATTCGAAATGCGTGAAACTAGTAGTTGTTGCTGTTGAGAAACTAAGTAATACAGCTGTTTTTTTTTTTTTTTCGTTTCTTTGCAAATGCAATACATCTTTCAGAAAATAGTGTCAAAGTGGGCGATTTGAACGAATTTCCGCGCGAAAGGAGAACAACCACCCAAGAAAGGATGAAAAACGTCTTTGTCACGTGACCAAAATCACTTATAACTCATTAGGTAATTAATTGATCAAAATACGGAAAACACAATTCGATTCCAAAGCGCTTCCATGGTCAGGTCTTCCAATTTTATGTCTTTCCATTAAGCAATGAATTTGTAAATGTGTCGAAAAGTTTTGCTCTTGTTGAGCAGAGCAGTTGTGAACAGCCTTAAAATTGAATTTGATTTGTTTGTTTGTCTGCAAATGTTTTAGATGCATCAATCAAATAAAACTGTATTTTTATAGGACCAAACAGTCGTTAAAATAAACCCTATTCTCAAGAGAGAACTCCCTGATACTCATTATCATTATATAACCCTAGTCTAGAAAAATATAATTTTTTAATTATTACTTCATTTAAATTATACATTTTCGAGTTTGAAATATGAGATTAAATACATTCATACCAAATACTTACAATTTTAAAATAGATATTATATAACGTTGTTGCCTTAAGCATAAAAAAACTCAACCTTAAGTTTTTAAAATTTCTTTTTTACAATATATAATACGGAGAGACAGTTATAGAGCACAAGAAAGAAAACATTTCATTTTGGTATAAAAATTATAAGGTCTAATTTATGTAATTACACACTGAAATAAATTTATATATTCCATTATCACCATCGTGAAAAATGATGAAAGAGAAACATTGTACACTGCCTAAATTTAATAAGATAAGATAATTTTTTCAGGTGGGAAAAAGTGTTTGTTTAAAACTTTGAAAAAAACCCCACAATTTTTCTGATAAAATTAATCTTCTGTTACTTTTATTTTATATTTTTAGAACATTCCTTGGCCTTGACAGCCATTATTTAATACTATTTTTGCCGGTGTCAAAAGCACCTTTAAAATTTTTATTTATTGCAAATTTATTTTCTATATTAAAACTGTCACACGCCATTTTTTAATATTTTTAATGCTTATTTTCAAATTTTATATACTTTAAAAATTACAAACTTTATAACTATAAACAAAATGTTGAAAAATGTAGGCTTGAAATAGTTAAAAATGCTGTTTAAGTCTATATGACAAATATATATATATATATATATTTCTTTTAGTATTTCAAATTAAAAAAAAAAGCCTTCCGGCCAGTGCCGGGAGGAAAAGGTAGCTTTCATGTTCCTTATTTTAAAAAAGCCAACTTATATTATTCAAACACACGAAGCTCAATTAAGTGGAAACCGAATGTAGGAGATTCAATACTAATTTTTATCAATACTAAATCATTATGAATGAGAATTTCGCGAAATTAGTCAGCTTTATCCAAGCTGCTTTTATTTAAAGTAACTTATATTTGGCTGCCAAATACGGCGATTTCTTAAAGTGCCTGCCATTTTAAGACAACATGGTGGATGAGGCTAACCAGTGAACTTGGTCGAGACCTTAGTAATTGCTGTGCACATGCTCACTCACATGTACTATGTACACACCGTGTTACATCCAAATCGGTTCATAAATACGAGAGTTACAGTGTGACAAAGATCATATATATATATATCAACTTTTGAACGGAGGGTGGTTTCGGGGTCTGGGGGTCATGATCGATGAAAATATACCAAAATTTTTTGAAATCGCTTTCCTCCGAACGGCTGCAATAGGTAGCTTTTTGTAAAGAAAGCTACCTAAAAATCTATCCTTCTATATATAAAAAAAAGTTTTGATTTGGAAATGGACCAATTAAAATCTGCGTAGATATTCCGGGTAGATCGCATCCAATTTGAATGCTTAAGCATGGCCTTTGATCGTTAATATTAAAAAAAACTGTTGCATACAAAAATATGAAAATCGGTGGTATTATAGAGAAATGTTTGATAAACACGCTGATCCAGACAGTTTTCAAATTGAAGAATTATTTTAAGAGATATTTAATGCTAAAATTGGACAAAATCGTTTCATTAAAAAAGTTTTATTGGAGCAAAAACTATACATGAGAATTTAATCATTTTTAGATCATTTTATACGTTATAAGTTCCCGGTGTGCAGATTGCATTTATTTGTCTTATTTGACTCATTTTTTGTGGTTTTGTTTCAATTTTTAATTCAAATTTTCAGCATTTCGAGAGATATTTTTACAAACTTTAGAAAATGTTATTAATTTAAACTGTTGCCAGTTGCATAAACAGCACAAACAATAATGTTTACTTCAAATTAAAAACTTATTTACACGTGACTATTACAAACAGAAAAAAAAACTTTAAAATTAGAATTAAATGATTACATGCGTTAAAAGCAGGAAAATTACGTCATAAGAACCATAGACACAGATGTCATATACGCGTATATTGGCGCAATTTTTTTCCGACGCCAATTTAGCGAAACATTAATAGCATAAACAACAACATCCGGGTTACCATTATTAAGCAAAATAACGACACTTTAGCACCAGTTAAGTACCCGTTGCGTATATGAAATTGGCGTCATCTGTGTATCGTCATCTCAATATGACATCTGTGTCGAACCACATTTGCACTTTAATTTTTAAAGAGAAACAAAATCTTAAAATAAAAAGAATCATTATTATGCTTGAAAACTTGTAATTTGAGGAAATTACGTCATATTTAAAATGGCAAAAAATATAGCAAAACAATTTAAATTGAAAAATATATTTGCGCGAAATATTTTGAGATAATATTTTTAACTATTATCGTGAATTCGAAGACAGCACAAATAATATTTCCTTCTAACAACAAAAGTATTTTCACGTGAATATTAATAAGAGAAATAAAACTTTGGTGTAAATTACGTCAGATTTGAAACGATACATTTAAAATGAATTATTTAAAAGAACTATCTTATAGCGCTGTTAAAAAATATCGGGAGACAATGACACTGTTTACTTAATTCATTTTACATTAGCTTATTTTCAAATGTTTAACTAATTTTTTTTAATTAAATACGAAAACAGCCATTGTATCTCTTAACAGCAGCAGATTTGGCCTTAAAAATCCCCAATCCAAGGAAAACGAATGGAAACCCGTTTACAGAGTGATCGCTACTGTTTTTTTTTAAATTTTAATTCAATATTTTTAAAGCCGATCAAATTAGCGTGCTTTTTGGATTTTGGTGTGCCTGAACGGGGGTTGGCGAGCGTAGCTCGTAGGGGGCAGAGCCCCTAGTAATGTAAAATGATATTTTATTTAATGTTCTTTCGTAAAAAAGCAGGCAAAATATTAAAAAGGACAAATTAAAAAATATATATAGTATAATGATTATTCAATATAGTTTCTTAATGATTCGTCTGGAGAAGGAGTTTTAATTAATAAACTAAAAACATACTTTATATTATTTTTTAAGATACCATGTCTTGCCATTTTTTCATGCCAAAAACGAGGATTGATATTAAATAAAATATATATTCCTAACATGTTTATACGTCTCAAAAATTCCCTAAATTCGTTCATAGATGTATCATTCAAATAAGTATTTGTATTTACATGAGAAAATTAGGTTAAAAAGTATTAATGATACACATATTAACTTTTCAAAGTATAAAAAAAAAACTCATAAACCGACTAAATATTTATCGATCATTCTGGTAAGGTTATTCAATTTGATTCATAATACACCTGGAGAAATCATAAAATTGAATTTTTAAGAGAAGACAAGCCTGGGACAATCCTATAGGAAATATGCAAGCTTTAAGACCCGTTTCCTCGTAAACTACCCGACCGGTTTTGACGAAATAATTTGGAATCCATATTCATTATATTATGCTCAAGATTTATGGCAAACAAATTTTTTCTGCGACTAAAACTTTTTATTTTAGAGGAATGGCCATTTTTCAGAAATTTTCTATTTTCTGAACTTAATTACTTCTTTTAAAACTGTCTCTCACATATTATCTTATATTTATACTCTACCACCAATTTTTTTTTTATCGAATTCGCTCGGGAACTTTAGGCGTTAATGGGGTTTTCAGCTGAAAAGTACAATTTTTCGGAGAGCTAAAAACTTAGACACTTCTAACTTGTGCGACTTTCTTATACAGTTTTATCAAAAACATGAATTAAAGCATATATAAACAATTGGATAAAATTTTGTTACATATAATAAATTAGCATAAAATGTTAGAGTAAAATTAATGTGAGTGGGCGTGACGTCGGAGTCGTGTCTTCCCTTAAGTAAAGATCCATATGAAAATTTCTCGGATACACGGTTTGGCACATTTCAAGTTCATATGTTTCCAAATCATTCCTAACGATGACAACTTCAAAACCAAATGGAGTAGTGCGTAAACATTTGCATGAATTCTAGATGCTGTGAGAAGCATTACGAACTTTTGCTTTCGGAGCGCGTGGGTAATCCGAAAGATCCCTTAAAATATATAAGGTATTTGTGCACACGGTAAGGTACTGGGACATTTAATGGTCTAAAATAAATTGTAATGTTTGCTTATGTGTTTCTTTTATAAAATAGCAATAAAAAATGATAAAGCAGCGTGCACTTTGCATCTTATATTGAATGGATGATAAACCAAGTAGTTAAGATTGTTAGCCGAGAGTTGCCTGTTTGTGAAAAACTTCGGGAAATTGTACGTTTGATAGGTGAACAATACGAAAGCAGACACCCCGATAATTTGGAGAATATACGAGTACTTAAGCTCATAAAAGAAAAAAAAAAGCTGATACCTAATACTTATTTGTACGCAACGATAGCACGTAACATTATAGTTTTAGTAATAAATAACCTGAGTACGAAAACTGATGCATGGCATTATTCATATTGAATTTAAACAAAACGAGAGCTAAAATATTCCGCTTTTATAGTACAATCAAATTATTTCAATGTTAAACTTCTATTTGGAAGTGGTATACACTGGTAAAAAAGACCTCAATTTTTTTCATAATACAAGAAAATAAAATATAAGCTCTAACGGAAATATCCAATACCATCTTCAGGTTACCCAATATTCTAAAATACAGTCTCTATCTTCAGAAAACTTTCAAACCAATATAATAAGGGGAATTAAAGAAGCATTTAAAAAATGTTTATTTTTATAGATAAAATAAAACTGAAAAGTATAGAAAACATCACTCACAAGTTGGAAGACTTTTGAATGAGCCTAATGAGATTTATATTTTAAAGGTTGGGTTGGGTTGGGTTGATTTTTGACGACCAATTATCTACACGAGGGATATAGGCCCAGGGGAGAAGTGTCCTCCGTGGGAGTCTTTCTAATGGGACCTAATCCGTATTTACCCATGGAAAATCCACGGCTCGAAGAAAACCACGAAAACTCCGAATGATTAGGCCGACGGGCGCGAATGGGTTCGAACCCATCACCTCCCGTCTACCAGTTTCGAGACCAGAACCTCTCGGCCACTGGTGGGGCCATATTTTAAAGAGTCTGTTTACTTAGAATAATTATGTTGAGGGCTATGAATAAATTTCTCAGTACATCTTAATTTTCAATTGCTTTTAAAAATGAATAAATATACATTATTATGTTTATTTTAAATACTTGCTTTAAAGATTTCTTTTAAATTTATTAACGTAATTTTCCTTAACGTTTTCTTGTTTTCTAATTTTTTCTTAATTTTCAAAAACTTTAAAAACAAATTCGCAAGTGCATGTAAATACTGGTAATTAAAAACTAAAAAAGCATTAATAAGGGATAAAGAAGGGAAATTTATAAATGCAAATTTTCTAATTTAATATTTTCTGGTGAAATGTAATGACAATTTATAAAAAAATAATTTTTATAATACGTTGAACCATAGCCTGTATGTTTTTTGGTATTTGAAACGTTTGGTCATAAGACGAAATCATGTATTCTAAAGACATTCACAGAAGATACATGATGGTGTGGATGACAACAATTGATATTGATAGTGTGGCATTTAAAAAAACAACTTATCATTTAGAAATAATCCGTTAAAAACCACACTGCATGTATTATGGATAAAATTATCTAAATACTTTTGAAAAACTTGTAAGGAACCAGTAACTTTGTTACAGAGGCTCTATAGTGGTTTGAAGATGAACATGGTGTAAGACGTAACTCTATACTAGAGTCACTCTATTTGTCCGCGGTGCATTTTTAATTAGGAGTTCACTGTTCCGCTAGTTAGCGGTAACAGTATGCAAATTTTATTTGCTCAGTCTGCTGTAGTATAAATAGGGCAGCGAAAATATGTTAAGCAGTTAGTTAGTCAGTCAGTTGAATCAGTCAGACGTTCGAGTGAAGTGTTAGTTGGCGTGAGTAGTTTTGTTTTCGGAGAAATGGCCTGTGTGGCTGGAGCTTAGCCTGAGAACAAGAAAAGATTTAGAGGATGAAATCTAGATGTGGATTTGAAGCGTACGCCGCCATCGCAACTTAAGCACGCTCCTGAGAAATTAAGTTTACTTGAGTTGACTTTTTAGTTTATATTTAATAAAGATCGTTTTTTTTTTTTTTTTTTTTTTTTTTTTTTGCTATCGCGGAGTGATGGCGAAATTTATAAGATCTTGTTTTCCAAGCCCAAAGTCCCAAAGTTTCAATAAACGCATATTTTAACCCTCAATATTCTGACCATGACCTATTATTCCAAAGCCAACTAAAATTATTCCTCCACACATGGTACGACATAAAACCATTACGCCACAAACTGACGCTAATCTATAGCTTGTAATCATAATTTATAAATTACAATAAAAAAATCACGCATCAAGCAGAGATAAAACAATTTCTTTTTATTGTGACATCTTCATCTTCTTTAATTTGGAAGATTACCCCGAATTATGTAGCAGAAATTGTCGACGCTTACAATAGCTTGTCATAGTATATATTCATAGATTATGAAGAACTCCTATTAAACCTATTAGAACTCCTATAAAATTTATGAATTTTGCTACACGTGAAATAATATAGAACCTTTCAAAAAATTATTATTAACCATACAAAATAAAGCACCAAAAACCGTTTTGCGTGCTTGTGTAATAGAATACAAAATTTTGCAAACGTCATCTTCAATACCGAACATTCAAGAGTCGAAAGAACGCCTCAATAATATTCTTGAATTTCAGGTTGGTATTATTTCGCCATCAATAACCACCATTCATAAATTTACATCGAAACCTAATCAGCAACAACTTATGTCGACGTATAACTGAATCTCATGTTTCATGATAATTAGCACATTAGTACTAACATTAGTACTTGAGATAAAGCTATTGCGGAAATCGTAAAACAAAGCCTCATAGCAACTCCACCTGTTGTGCGATTACCACCAAAAACTAATTAGCATCAAGTTACATCAGGTACAAACGGAATTTTTAGTTTTATTAATTCCGTGTATTAGTTCTTAAGATAGAGTGCCCTCAAAATGTTAGTCATATATAGACAAACATTTTCTAAAAACCGTAAAATTGCGTTTAGGGCCTTCTAAAACGTATAAATACGTTGAAAACCGGAAGTCGAAATTTTTCAAAAATCCAATACTTTCTTCTTGTAAGAAAGTAATAATGCTATGCTCTCTGCAAATAAAAATAATATTTCCCTTTATTATTAATATATTTTTTTTAATTATAGTACAAACATAAGTTTTGTTTTTACTTCGGTTATGTACTGTTATTTCTAGCAAGAAATTTAAATATCATCATAATCTGATAAATATAATATTTAGGAGGCTCTAATTACTTAATTTTCTTACGATGAATGAAAATATACAACGTTCCTTTACTCAAAAGGAATTCACGATAAAAACTTATTTCACCCACAGTCCTCCTATTTATAAAATTCATACACCACAATGCAACATAAATACTCATTTTGTTGTACATTACAGCATTTTATAGCCTTCACGTTCATAAGTTGTATACTAAAGTAATAATCCTTATTAAGCTTTGTATAAGGTAAAATTTGTATTTATTATTAAAGATAAAACCACTTAATGAAGCAATATCTGTACTTTATGTATTATTATTTACGGATATACATTTCTACGGCTTATATTTATTAGTTTACTTTAATAAATAATGTAAGGTAATAATATGATAGAATGTAAATATATTTCTCATAAAATCTGAAAACTTTATTAGTGAATAAGTTACAACAGCATACATTTAAATAGGTAAATAATACAAGACTAGTAAAAATTATAAATAAAAAAATTTCACTAATTAATATCTAAATAATATTGCTAATTAAAGGCTAATGTCACAAATCCATTTTATGTTATTAACTAATTACGTGAATCTTTAACATACTAATTTAATATTTTAGCTTCACTATTTAATAGTTTGTCTCGCAACGCATTCGTCAATAACTTAAACAATTTTGAAAAAAAAAATGACAAAAAAATATTGAGGTAAATTTTGTCAACTACTTAATAAAATATTACTTTGTGTTTTAAGGTACGTGCGCAGGATTAAAATTTGTTTAATTTAAAAATCTTAAAGTCATAATAAAATGTATATCTGATAAAATTCTAAACTTAGAATTCTCGTTTTGTTGTACATTATAGCATTTTATAGGTCTCTAGGCTCATAAGTTGTACAATAAAATAATAATCTTTATTAACCTTTGTTGTGTAAAAGCTGTAAAACTTATTTGTAATCGTGTAATTAATAAATGATACAAAGTAATAAGATAAAAATGGAACTGATTTTCTCATACAATCATCTACTCTAAGTCAAAATCAACACTTGTAATAAAAATACTGTTCTGAAACAATTAAATATGTATTTAAAATACTTCCAAACTAAAAAAAAAAAAAAACATTTATTTTTATCCTGCGACATTTACTTAATTTTATTTATTAAACACCAATATTCAATACTATAGCATTAATACAAATTTACTGTTATACTGCCTGAAAATAAAAGTAATATATCTCATTATTATTATTTTTTAATTATAGTATAAAGATAACGTTTATTTATATTTCTGATATGAATTGTTTTTTCTGGAAAGAATTTTATTTATCATCTCAATCAAATAAATTTAATGGTTAAGAAACACTGTTTAACTTTATACTATTACAATAAATGAAAATCTGCAACCTACATTTATACTGAACAAATACACCATGAAAAGTTATTTCACCTGCAGTCCTCTTATTTACAAAATTTATACCACACAGAGCAACATAAATACACATTTTGTTATGCATTACATAATTTTATCGGGCTGAAGGTTCATAAGTTGAATAATAAAGTAACAATTCTTATTACCCTTTGCATAAGGTAAGAGTTGTGTTTATTATTAAAGGTAAAACTGCTAGATGAAACAATATTTGTGTTTTATCCATTAATATTTACTGAAATACTAAACAGAAATTTCTACCGTTTATATGTAATCATTTATTTAGCAAATTATACGAAGTAATAAGATAAAAATGTAAATGATTTTCTCATAAAATCCTCTACTTTGTCAAAATCAACACGTGTAATAAAAATAATATTCTGAAAAAATTCAATATGCATTTAAAATACTTCAAAATTAAAAAACATATTTAATTAATTTGATTTATTAAACAACAATATTCAATATTATAGCATTAATATAATGTTACTCTTATACTGTCTGAAAATAAACATATTATACTTCATTATTATTATTTTTTACTTTCTTCTATCTTTACAAGAAGAAAGTATTGGATTCGTGAAAAATTTCGACTTCCTGTTTTCGACGGATTTATACGTTTTAGAATGCCCAGAACACGATTTGATGGTTTTTAGAAAATGTCTGTCTGTGAGTCTGTCTGTCACTCTGTCACTCTGTCACTCTGTCTGTGAGTCTGTATGTGACAAAAATTTTGTGGGCGCTCTATCTCAAGAACTAATGCACGGAATTTTACAAAACTTCATATTTAGTTATATCATGATATAAACTGGACCTGATTAGTTTTTGGTGAAAATCGCCCAACAGGTGGCACTGCTATGCGGCATTTTCCGCGATTTCTGCAATAGCTATATCTCAAGAACTACCGCACGGATTTTCATAAAACTTCATATTCAGTTAGTCCAAGATATAGTTTGGTGCTGATTACTTTTTTGTGAAAATCGCCCAACAGGTGGTGCTGGTGTGCTGCATTGTTCATGATTATCGCAATAGCTCTAACTCAAGAAAAAATGCACGAATTTTCATCGAACTTCAGATTCAGTTAGTCCCTGATATAAATTAGTGCTGTTTAATTTTTGGTGTAAATCGCCCAACAGGTGGCGCTGCTGTGCTGCATTTTTCACGATTTCCACAAGAGCTGTATCTCAAGAACTATTGCACGGATTTTCACCAAACTTCAGATTTAGTTAGTCCTTGACATGAATTGACGTATAAATTAGTGCTGTTTAATTTTTGGTGTAAATCTCTGAACAGGCGGCGCTGCTATGCTGTATTTTTTGCGATTTCCGCAATAGCTTTATCTCAAGAACCAATAGTTGGATTTTCAACAAACTTCAGATTTAAGTATACCTTGATATTGTTTAGTGCTGTTTACTTTTGGTGTAAATCGCTCAACAGGTGGCGCTGTTATGCTATATTTTTTCAGAATTTCCGCTATAGCTCTATCTCAAGAACTAATGCACGAATTTTCATCCAACTTCAAATTCAGATATACTTTGATATGAATTGGTGCTAAATCGTTGTTATTTCTTTTACTATGTAAAGGATTTAATTGACGTGATTTATATAGAAGAAAGTTTTGTGATGGCCACAACATACTAGTTTTAATTAAACTATAAACATAACGTTTATTTATATTTCTGTTATGAATTGTTTTTCTAGTAGTAATTTTATTTATCATCTCAATCAAATAAATATAATGCTTAAGAATCTCTGATTAACTTAATTCTATTACAGTGATTGAGTATCTTCAACGTACAGTTACGCAGAATAAATATACGATGGAAAGTTATTTTACACACAGTCCTCCTATTTGCAAAATTTATACTAAGCAAAGTAGCATAAATACAGATTTTGAGTACATTATAAAATTTTAAAGGGAGCACACGTATATCAAGAAGGGATGATCTTTATTAACATTTGCTTAAAGTAAAAGTTTTATTTATTATTAAAGATAAAACCACTTAATGAAACAATATTTGTGCTTTATATATTAATATTTACGGAAATACTAAATAGTAATCTCTACAGCGTATACGTGGTCCTTTATTTGATAAATGATATAAGGTAATAAGATAAAAATGTAAATGATTTTCTCATAAAATCTTAAATCTTTATTGCTTAATAAGTTACAATAGCATTGATTCAAAGAGTATTTGATTTATTAAGCACCAATATTCAATACTATAGCATTACATTATTAAGTTTATAGCATTATTTTATTATTATACTGCATCAAAATAAAAATAATATATTTCATTTTTTTTTTATTATAATATAAAGCTAGTGTTTTTTTATATTTCTGATATGAATTGTTTATTTTTCTAGTGATAATTTTATTTATCATCTCAATCAAATAAATATATTGCTTAAGTAGCTCTGAATAACTTAATTCTATTATAATGAATGAAAATATACAACGTACATTTATGGAGAATAAATGCACGATCTGAACTTATTGCACTCCCATTCGATCTATTTAAAAAATTTATACCACACGAAGCAACATAAATACACAATTTGTTGCACATTAAAAATTTTTTAGGATCAAAGCTCGCAAGTTGTATAATACAGCAATAATCCCTTTTAAACTTTGCATAAGGTGAAAGTTGTATTTATTATTAAAGATAAAACCACTTAATGAAACGATATGTGTGTTTTATATATTAATATTTACGGAAATATCAAATAGTAATTTCGACCGCTTGCATTTATTCGTTTATTTAAAAACTGATATAAGGTAATAATATAAAAATATAAATTATTTTCTTATAAAAACTTCTAAAGTCAAAATCAATACTTGTAATAAGAATACTTTTTTGAAAAAGAAATGCATTTAAAATACTTCTAAAATAAAACAAAACCATTTTTAAAATCCCACGATAATTAATTAATTTGGTTTATTAAATTCCAATATTCAATACTATAGCAATAATAAATTTTTACACTTATACTGAAGGAAAATAAAAATAACATATTTTATTATAGTTTTACATTTTTAATTATATTATGAAAATAACGCTTCTTCATATTTTATATATTTTTCTATTGATAATTTTATTTATCATCTCAATCAAATAAATATAATGCTTAAGAAGCTATGAATAACTTAATTCTATTACAATGAATGAAAATCTGTAACGTGTAACTATGGACAATAAATACACAATGAAAAGTTTTTCAACCACAGTCCTCCTATTTACAAAATTTATACCACAAAAAGCAACATAACTACACATTTTGTTGTACATTAAAGCATTTTATAGGGCTCAAGGCTCATAAGTAATATAATAAATTAATAATACTTATTACGTTTTACGTAAGGTAAAAATTGTATTTATTATTAAAGATAAAACCACTTAATAAAACAATATTTGTGTTTTATGTTTTAACATTTACGTAAATATTGAATAGCGATGTCTACTGCTTATATATAGTCGTATATTTAATAACTGATATAAGGTATAAATGTAAATTATTTTCTCATAAAATCTGAAAACTTTATTGTTTAATAAGTTACAACAGCATTGATCCAAAGAACGTTTGATTCATATTAAACACCTATATCCAATACTATAGCATTAATCTAATTTTAATCTTATTCCAGAAAAATAAAATTAATATAATTATTATTAATTCTGCATTATTTTACGTAATAATTATTATTTTTTCATTTTTAATTATAATATGAAGATAACGTTTGTTCATGTTTCAGATAATTTTATTTATCATCTCAATCAGATAAATATAATGCTTAATAAACTCTGAATAACTTAATTCTATTAAAATGAAGGAAAATCTACGACGTACATTTATACAGAATAAACACGAAATGCAACGAAGAACCGTTACGGATAGATTTAAAAAATAGCAAGTTAATTTACACATCAAGATTTTATTTACCATCCATAATCCGAGAATCAATAGAGATATTTTTACGCAACAAGAATATTTGCAATGATTCAGTGTCCCTAGATTTACCGAAAATTTGGAAAGAGATGCTATATAATTTTAGTACCAATAGTAAAAATTAATCCACGCTCGCAAATAGCCAAGATAATTTTATATTTTGTTTTATGTTTTGCAATATTTTTCATTATGCATGTTGTCTCGTGACATTATTTACCATGTTATTGTTTTGTTAAATTATATGAAAACTAATCCACGTTCACAAATAACTAATTTAATTTTAATTTATTTTATGTTTGCAATATTTCATTATGCATCATGTCTCCTGACATTATTTACTATGTTTATTATTTTTAAATTATGTGAAAATATTTTCTATCGTGTATGATTTTGAAAATGTCGCCGTTGGTGCGACGAAACGATCGTCAATCTTAATAAATGATATTTTATCACTTTATAGCATTATTTTACTTAATAATAATTATTTTTTCATTTTTAATTATAATATGAAGATAACGTTTGTTCATGTTTCAAATAATTTTATTTATCATCTCAATCAGATAAATATAATGCTTAATAAACTCTGAATAACTTAATTCTATTAAAATGAAGGAAAATCTACGACGTATATTTATGCAGAATAAACACACGATGGAAAGTTATTTCGCCCACAATCCTCCTATTTCCAAAATTTATACTACGCAAAGCAACATAAATACACATTTTGTTGTACATTCAAGCATTCTATAGGTCTCAAGGCTCATAAGTTATATAATAACGCAATAGTCTTTATTAACCTTAGCCTAAGGTAAATGTATTTAGTATTAAAGATAAAACCACTTAATGAAACTATATTTGTGTTTTATATATTAATATTTACGGAAATATTAAATAGTGATATCTACAGATTATATGTAGTCGTTTATTAAAAAAAAATGATATAGGGTAAAAAGATAAAAATGTAAATGATTTCCTCATAAAATCTGAAAAATTTGTTAATTAAAAATTGTAATAGATTAGATTCAAAGAGGTAAATAATACAACATTAGTACGAAATATAAATTATAAATTATAAAAATTCCTTAATTAATACCTAAATAATATTACTAATTAAAATCCAATGTTATGTTACGCATCCATGTCATAGTATTAACTAATTGCGTGTATCTTTAACATACTAATTTCTTATTTTAGCTTTGCCATTTAATAGTTTGCCTCATAACACATTCGCCAATAATTTAATTAATTTAAAAAATAAATGACAAAAGATATTCAGGTAAATTTTGTCAACTACTTAATAAAATATTGCTTTGTGTTTTGCGGTGCATTCTAAGTATTAGAATTTGTGTAATATATATAAAAAAAAACTTAAAGTCATAATAAAAAATGACCCTGATAAAATTCTCAAAACAGAATTGTCATTTTGTTGTACATTGTGGCATTTTACAGGACTCAAGACACATAAGTTGTATAATAAAGTAATAATCCTTTCTACGCTTTGCATGAGGTAAAAGTTGTATTTATTATTAAAGATAAAACCACTTAATGAGAGAATATCTGTATTTTATATATTAATATTTATGGAAATACTAAATAGTAATTTGTACCGCTTATATTTATTCGTTTACTGTAATAACTCATAAAATATAATAAGATAAGAGTATAGATGTTTTTCTCATAAAATCTGAAAACTTTATTCGTTAATAAGTTACAGTACCATAGATTCAAATAGGAAATAACACAAGAAAAGTACGAAATTGTAAATTACAAAATTTCACTAATTAATATATAAACAAATTCTATTAGTTAAAATCTAATATTATGCTACGCATCCGTTTTACTTAATTAACTAAACACGTGTATCATTAACATATTAATTTAATATTTTAGCTTTACCATTTAATTTTTTTCTTGATAAATTATTCATCCATAAGTTAAACATTTTTTGAAAAAAAAACTGACCCCCCTCCTTTATTCTTCAACTACTCACTAGTTATACGAATAATATTCATTAAAATGTTAAAAAAAACAACACTAGTTAATACATGCATATGAAAGATAACGATAAATATTGTCAACTATTTAGTAAAATATTGCTTTCTGTTTTGAGGATAATAATACAAGATTAGTAAATAAATTAGATTATAAATTTAAACATTTCATTAACTAATATCTGAATAATATTTATTAATTGAAATCTAATATTATGTTACACGTCCATTTTATATTTTTCACTAATTTCGTGTGTCATTAACATACTAAATTAATATTTCAGCTTTACCATTCAAAAGTTTGCCTCATAACCCATTCGTCCGTAATCTAAACAATTTTTGAAAAAAATCACGGGAAAAAAGTACTCATCTTCGTTCTTCAAATATTTACTAGCTATTTATATTCATTATTCATTTTACATTATTCTTTATTCTTTATTCATTATTCATATTCATTATTCATATTTATATTCATTAAAATGATAAAAAAAAAATAACAATAGCTAATGAATGTATATGAAAGATAAAGGTAAATTTGTACAACTACTTAATTAGATATTGCTTTAGGTTTAAAGGTATATTCGAAGTATTAGAAATTGTGTAATATAAAATAAACTTAAAGTCATAATAAAAAATATCTGTGATAAAATTCTGTGAAAGGTATCTGAAAAGTATCATCTAAAATCTACACACTTCAGATTATTTTTGCAATTCTGTCACGACCCAGAGAAATAAATACGTTTCAAAAATGGAGGGGAGAGATTTATTATCTTCATTGAAAATGAGAGGATGAAGTGAAAGTGAAGGAAATCAAAATGTACACCGAAAAGCAGCGAGATAAAAGTTTTGTTACAAGAAAGTTTATTCGAAATACTCTACTTTAAAAACAATTCAAAAGAATGTATGTTTACTTTTACATAAAATTGAACTGTATAAAAATTTAATAGAGACTTTGTGCTATTTGTTAAGATTTATATATGTAGAATAAAATCAAAATACTTATCAATTAAAGAGATTCTTTTTTAAAAATTAAACATTAATACCAGATAAATACTTCCAGCAACTAAATTGCGTGCAAAAAGATGCCTTTTTATTAAAAAAAAATCAGTTTTATCCATAAATAGTACATGCAAGCAAATTAAAAAATAGATTATTAGATCAGTTACTCTGGCCGATCCATATCACATTTGTTTTTAAAAGTGGAAATGCGTCAAAATTTGAAATAAAAAATAAAATACATTTCCATGACAGAATACTGATCGAAAATTTTTGGCAGCATTTTTTCTTAGCTAGCACAGGTTATAAATAAATTATCTGCGCGACCAACATTTCTAAATAATCAAATTGATGCATTCGAAATCCACAAGTAAATTTTACATAACTTGCTGTTATTA
The DNA here is from genome assembly GCA_963932465.1 of Maratus speciosus. NCBI lineage: Eukaryota > Metazoa > Arthropoda > Arachnida > Araneae > Salticidae > Maratus > Maratus speciosus. Next base: position 143,734,346 of record OZ010789.1, on the reverse strand, counting down.
AATAAACTATCTATTTTCTTCCAGGGACGTTAAGAGCTACACAATCTGCAATATCTTTTTGTTTTTTATATTACTTTTCAAAATCATTAAAGAAATAATATTTGTTATCACTAGATGTTGTATAAATTGCAAGTTTTTGACATTACAAGAGTTTGGTTTGTGTTTGTTTTGGCCATGTAGCTGATGATATAATTTTGTAAATGTGGTTCTTTTAGCAAGTGCAGTGAAAATTGGAAAATCATATTTCTTTTCTATTACATGATAAAAAAAATAGAATAAAAATGTAAGATATTCAAACACACAAATACGTACTCATTCCTTGCATAGATATAATTCCACGAAGTATTAAGCATATACAGCTCATATTCAAAATAATGGAATAATTACTTTTTTAAAAAATTTGAAAATACCGTTTAGTAATTTAATGTCTTTTAATGCAAATACGCAAAATATATTTTTATTAAGATCTGATTATTGATTAAACTTATTTATTATCTTAAAATTAATATCATTTTTGAAAAGATTAATTGAAAAAAAATTATTTTGAAAAGTCAAAATATTAGAATATTTATTCAAGTGGTTCAAAATATTAGAATATTTCACATTAATTCTCCTTTAATTATCACCAATTCATAACTGGTGGTATCAATGATTAAATTCAGAGGATTTTATTTAAAATCAATATTCTTTTGCAATTTGTTTGTTTTTTCGTCTTAAAATTCCTGAATCTGTTAAACTTCGTATGATTGATTTGTATCGGTACGGTAAAGATCAATGTTATATAGTGAATTATATGCATTGTTCGCAATCAAGCGTTAGTAAAATACTAACACAATGGTAAAAAAAAAAAAAAAAAAAAAAAAAAAAATGGAAAATTTCAAAGTAATCACCGAAATGGCGGCCGAGAACCAAAAACATCTGCTAGAGATGACAGGAAACTGAAGCGTATAGTTAAGAAAAACCGTTTTAAAAGTGTGCGATTCTTGCACCGAAAATGGAAAGAAGAAGAAATTTCTACAGCGACAACAATAAGACGTCTACATAGATTTAAATTTGAATCTTGTGTACCGAAAAAAAAACCTCTCACGACTGCAAAACAAAAGAGTATAAGATTGAATTGTTGTAAATCACGAAGTTTATGGAGTGAAGAAGATTGGGAAAATACATTATTTACTGATGAATTTGTGTTTCATATGGTAATCAAGGTATTCGAGTTTTGAAGCAAGAAGCAGTTGATAAAGAATGCCTTAAACGTTCCATAACATTTGCTGCTAGCGTCATGGTTTGGGGTTGCATGAGTGTAGAAGGACCTGGAAAGTTATGCATCGTCTACTAAAAGGTTACCTCTCAGATATATCAAGAAATTTTGGAAAATGCATGTTTCCATCATCAGAAGATTTATTTGAAGATGGTTTCAGCTTTCAACAAGATTTAACCTTTCCTCGGTGTCAACTAAGAACTGGTCCCGCCAATGCAAAATTAAGGTGCTTCCTTGGCCACCAAACTCACCAGACCTTAATCCCATCGAAAGCGTACGGTGTATAATGAAGAACAAACTCGAAGAATATCCTCCTTCAAGTAAAACTTAGTTAGTGGCACGTATAAAGACTATTTGGGCTATCGATAATAGAAATGTTTGTAAACGCCTTGCATATAGTCGATTGTATGCTGATTGTATGCAAGATCGATTGTATGCTGTTATGGAAGCTAAAGGGGATGCTAAAAATATTAATTACCATTTACTTCATATTCATAAGGTAATATTGTTGCATAAAATAAAAGATTCTGATATTTTGATCCAATCTAAATTTTATTCTAATATTTTCATGTGTTTCAGAAAGCTGTATACCTAATTTATTGTACTGTATTTTATATTTTATAAATGTTAAAATCTTATCTAAACAATCCAGATTTATTTTATAAGAAATTTAATTGCATTTACTTAGTATGAAAAATAAATAAATGAAAAATAATTTTTTCTTATTTCTTATTCAAATTATTCTAATATTTTGAATATTATTTTAAAATAATGGCAACAAGTTAATGAGAAAATATTTTCATGAAATAACTATACCGTTGATATATATAGCAAATCTTTTATTGTATTTTTTCTTTATAAGAAAACAAATTTATACTTTTCTTACTTTATAAGTATTTTATATTCATATAAATGTATGCCAAACAGGATAAAAACAAATATTTTACTAATTAATAGCTATTTTATATATTTTTAAATATATTAAGTATTAACATAAATTTCTGAGTAATTCCTTAATTTTATATTTAGATTTTTATTCATTTAAAGACACCTACGTTAAGTGTCCTTCTCCAGAAGTCAGCCAGAATGCCATATAATGCTTTAAAAATATATTGAGTCAAAATGGAGTATTATGTGTGTAGCTACCAACGTGCAGTGACCTTTCATACACATTCAAAAATCAGCAAAAATAAGACATGAATGGTTTTATACAGTTAGTTATTAGCCATTTAATTGTGGTTGTTGCAAGACTGAGTACTCTAAAGATTTAACTGTCTGAATGTTGATGAATTAACTTTATACTGTACTCTTTTTCAGAAGTGTTTCGTGTTAAATAAATAGTACAGATCTATATGAACTGTAACTGGAACGAGAAATATGAAAACGTGCTTAGGAAACCACAAAACCACAAATATACTGGTTATCAAAAATTAAGGAAAAGTCACAAAATACTAATTTTTAAATACGCGAATACTCAAAAGGAAGCAATATAATTCGAATAATTACTATTCCTACAGAACAGCTAGTTCATATAACATCTCATTCAGGTCACACATTGTCACAAGAGTCACAGTCACTACGGCGAAACAAAAAATAGAAAATTCCATACGTCTCTTTTACGAGTCTCAAATGACTACTATATGTGACTCCACTGACAGGTCACTGTGACTGCTGCTTTGTGGCGAGTCACCAGGTGACTTTACAATGTCATTTCATTGAGACTCTCGTGTGACTCTCATCTGGAGACTCAATTTCAAAGTCATTGTGAACGTTGCATTATGATAAATCACCAAATAATGTCAAATTAAAGTCACATGGTGACTTTTCAGCACTTTTCACAGTGGGGACTTCACAGTAGGGTCTCTGTCACTATTTGACAAAGTCATGTGACAGAAAGTCACCATGTGACTTTAATGTGCCATTATTTGGTGATTTATCATAATGCAACGTGCACAATGACTTTGAAATTGAATCTCCAGATGAGAGACATACGAGAACCTCAATGAAACGACATTGCAAAGTCACCTGGTGACTCGCCACAAAGCAGCAGTCACAGTGACCTGTCAGTGGAGTCACATATAGTAGTCATTTGAGACTCATAAAAGAGACGTATGGAATTTCCTATTTTTTGTTTCGCCGTAGTGACTGTGACTCTTGTGACCCTGTGTGACCTGAATGAGATGTTATATGGACTAGCTGTTCTGCAGAGATGGTAATTATTCAAATTATATTACTTCCTTTTGAGTATTCGCGTATTTAAAAATTAGCATTTTGTGACTTTTCCTTAATTTTTGATAACCAGTGTAGTACAATTGAGCACGCGAATTTCAGGGGCATTAACTAATAGAACAGCTAAGCAATGCGTTTTCTTCAAAAAAAATAAAGATGTGCAGTTAATATTGGGAGTATCATATATCACTGTATCTGTTACAAGGTACAATGTATGTAACTAATATTTGAAAAGTGCATAAATCACAGAATGTATCGTCCATCTATGCATCAGGTGCATGTCTGTGGAATAAATTTCCCAATGTGTATCCATTTTTCATAAATCATCGACCATCACAAAAATTGCATGGATATTTTTGTATAGTTAGTTATCAGTCATTTACTTGTGATTATGCGTTATATTTCTGTAACAGATTTAATTAGAAAATGAAAATACAGCGTAAACATACAATTTTTATCTGGCAACAACAAAAACTTGCTCTTACCTAAATCGTCACTAGAGACTCTGTTCAAAATCGTGATATCCCCACTAAAGGAAGTTTACTGTTTGTTAGAATAGCAAGAACTGCATTGGTTGTCGTTGTTCATAGACATTTCCAGATCAATTTAAAAAAAAACACCATCGTCACAACATCAAAAGGTGGACGAAGCAGTTTGAAGAGACGTGCTCCGTATGCAAAGGAAAAAGGCAGGGGATAACCATCTGTCAAAAAGGAACTGGCCCCAAACATTCGTGAAACGTTTTTACGAAGTCCCACAAAATAAATGATCTTTTCCTTTGTGGGTACGTAAAGGACAAATTGTTCATGCATCCACTTCCTCAGAACTTACAGCAATTAAAGCTGCCCATAAGTGTTATATTGTACTCAATAACACTAGATATTCTAGGAAGAATGTGGCTCACAGGTACATTTTAAATTGCCCCGAATATTACTTGGAAAACCTTCTGTTTTCTCTGTTATTAAGATCTAATATTCTCATAGTCCTTCAGGTCTCCATTGATAACATTCTTTAAATCTTTTCCTGAAACAAATTTCTATTGTCGTTGACTTTTCGATCCGTTTAACCCTTTCTGGGACGGTGGCTAGAGGGTCTAGCCAACTAATTTTAATTCCAAAACTGACTACTGGCACCAAGAATATTTTAATAAAAAGTTGCTTTTGTAATTAAAGTGCAAAATAGCGTTTTGTTATTTAGTAAGAAATTCGTTTGAATATTCTGGTGTCAGTCAATTATTTTATCAGTTTACGAACAGAATTTCTCTGCCCCTGAAAGGGTTAAGAGTAACCCTTATTCGGAACATATTGGAACTATTTTTCCTCAGACATTCTACGTAGTTTTCAGTTGTATATAATTTTATAGAAATTTAAATGTTCGTTTCAACTCATAAATTCATGTAACTAATTATAATTTTATCAATTTAATTTAATTCTTTGTGATTCAACTCCGATTTGTAAAATATTTACTCAGATGTTAGAAACAGTAATCACTTGATAATCGCGAGGGTTAGGTTCCCGGAAACCCCCTCGAAATTCAGAATCGCGAAAGTTGAGACTATCTTCCCGTGCATAAGAGGGGGTTAGGTTCTATGATTTTTTCTAAATGGAAAAAAAAGCAATTTAAGCGCAAAAATATATTTATTAAACATTAAAAAATACATACTGTAAGTAAATTTGAATAATTATAAACATATTGTGCAAAGCTCAGTTGCTAGTTGATGGCTGAAAATATATATTGACATACGATTGTTTGGAAGAACAGATATATTGTTTATAAATTTTCATATAAGGGGAAGGTTGCCAACTCCTCAACAATTAAGGATCGCATTCTATTGTTTTCTCAAAAAGCTGTTCTTGGAGCTTTAAAAATTTCCATACAACTTTTTTCAGAAAAATTTGACTTGCAATACAATTTTGAGTTTTAGAAAATATATATATATATTTTTTTTTAATTTTTAGCATCAAGTCATGTTTTGGGTTTTTCGTGATTACTGATCTACATTTTCCCACAATACATGGATTGAAATTCTCGGAACCTGAACTGCACAGTACAAATCAGTCAGTGTTGAATTCATACACTTTTCACCGGTAGGGATTTCAGTGGCTCCGGGAAAACATTATAGTTTTACCGGGATGAGGGGGGAAGGGGGAGAGGATTGCATTTTTGACCATTTTAAACACAAAATCTCAACTCTTTCAGGGGAAAAATCTCAGTGCTTGGGGGTATGTCCACTCCCCGAGCCACCCCCTGAATTTAACACAGAATGCAGCTGTCCAGTGTCAAATAGTTTATGAATTTGGTAAAACAAAGTGAGTTTACTTCGTAAAAAAAATCCTTATAAAACAAAATTCGCGAATAACAAAGTTCAATATTCGCGAATGTTGAAATGGTCTTAATTTTTAATTTTGCGAATGATCAAAACTCACTAATGCGAAATCACTAAACTCCGCGAATGTTAAGGGATTACAGTATATAATTTTAAGCATGTAAAAAATAATAAAAAAATATTTAGTACATAAAAATAAAATAATATTGACTAACATTTAATTTTCATATCTGCAATAAGCAAGAGATTACATACTTCTGATAAATATTGTCACTTTTCTAATACAAAATTCTAAAGTATATTAACTTGTATTTGTAAAAAAATCTATTTTAAACGTCTCCAACTTTTTATAATTTTACGATATGTACGAAGTTCGTTTTAGCAATAACCACTTAACTCAAATAATAAATAAATAAATACTCATTGTTTAACTCCTCAAATGATAATAAAACTTTCGCATGAAAAATTAACCCTGTACAGTGGCGTATCCAGGATGGGAGTCCAAATGCACAGGATACCACTAATTTTGTAAAGTCCTCTTCGCCTTATCTAAATCTAGACTTGTGTGCTTATAATCAAGGCGAGGAAATCTTTACAATATTACTGGTATCCAGAGCATTTTCATCCCCTCCCTGGCTACGCCACTGACCCTGTATCGTCATCTGTTGAGACATTATATGAACAATTAAATATTAACTAATGTGTTTGGAGATAGCATAATATATAAAATAGTTTTTAAACCTCATTGTATAAGTAACATTGACTTTTGTGCATGTTTCAGATATTCAAAGTGGTGATACAAAGATTTAACACAATAATGCATGCGTCTTCTCAGGAGACACGATTGGTCGCGTTCGGTCTTTTTTGCCACCTGTTCCCTCTGGAGGAAAATGAAAAAAAAAATCATTTAAAAGTCAAAGATTGTATTTCATTTCATTTTGCTGAAATTTTTCTGTGTTCCCCCAAAAATTAAACTATTGTGGAAGAGTAAAACTCGACTGACAGTAGTGATTGCACGGCAAAGTATTCTGCTAATGGCAACTTTATTCGACAATATGTACCTATGAATGTAGGAATGTTTTACAACATTACTGGGATGTGAGAAACATATTTAAAGTCAGTTATATGTAATATCTAAACTGTATTTTTAAATGGAAATTTATTTGGAAAAGATACTTGATGTGGGCTGAGAAATGGTCGACACGCGAGTACAGTCTGGTTCAGAAGCAACTGATGGATTTTTTAAGAAATGCTGGGACATACTCTCTAGATCAGGGCATGAAATTTCAGTTAAAATGGAGCTCGCAGACTAAAACTTTCTCTCGCCATTACTTTAGATTCATTTAGACAGCAACATCAGTTACCACAATTGCCCAGAAAATGAACTATTTATGACAAGCTGAATTTAAATTGATCGTTGTTAGAAGGAGCTGTCCATTAAATAAGGAGTGTTTTACATTCATGACATATCATATCATATGAACAATTTTTAAGGGGTCTCAGGACTCTTAAGGCTTTAAAATTTTCGAAATTTTAATGTTTTTAGATGTTAAACTTCTATGTTTTCTGAACATTTTGATATAATACAGAACTGCTCTAGATATTGCAAATGATCATATATTTTCTGATAATAAATTTATCACTAATCAGTTATCAATTGTATCTTCACTGATAAACATTTCACCATTGGATTACGGGAAAAGCCTGGCAGCACAGATTCCGGCATTTTCCCGTAATATTACAGTATGTACCGTTATCTATTTAGACTGTATTAGGCCGTAAATGACAGTAAATCTTTTGAACGTATCTGACCGTAAATCACAGTAACTTTCAAGACCGTATCTGACCGTAAACCACAGTAACTTTCAAGACCGTATATGACCGTAAACCACAGTAACTTTCAAGAACGTATCTGACCGTAAATCACAGTAATAGGAGTGTATTTGACCGTTTATGACTTTTTTTTCTTTTTTTGTTAGTATCAATTATTTTGTTTCAATTTCCATTAAAGAGATATAAATTCTCTGTGTTTTCTATCTTTTAGGGAATTGAAACTCTATTTTACGTAAGTTCTAGCAACAGCGATAGATAATATTCTAATTTTAGTGGACTATCAGCCTTCTCATTCTAAAACATTATAAATGACAGCTTTTTATGTATTTACATGTTATTTATATATTCGCATACGTTTCCGTTTTAATTTAAAAACTATCAAAAGAACGTTATTGTAATGTGTAATAAACGAGGAATAATAATATAATTATTACTGGATTATTATTACATTATTGTACATTATTAGTAATTTGTCTTTTACAAAATTCAATCTCAGAGAAATGGACCCTTCACGGCACTTAAAACTTAGATTTCCACTTTTAAATAAATTCATTTAAAATAATTTTCCAGATTTCAGTAACCGCTTTTCCTTTCTTCACCCTACAAAATTAATATCGCTAAAATCTGATGCTTTAAAAAACTTAATAAATAATAAAACTCCAAACATTCCTACCCCCCCCCCTCACACACATACATATTACACAGAATTAAAATTTTTAATTTTTTCTTAAAAAAGGGATACTTTATTAATTGTATTAACAGAAATGTATTGAACGAGAATCTAATGAAAATGTAAATAGTCTATTAAAACCCTTTAGCTATTTTTATCGTTTTTATTTAATACCTTTTCAGCAATTGGTGTGAAATATAAGAAAAAACCTTTACAATATTAGATTAAAGTACATAATAATAGGCAACATTATAAAATATTTTCACAACTATTGCCTACCTCTTTTATTAATTTGAATTCTTGTTTCACTGCAATATAAATTTTTTGATAATCGTAGCAATTTTTCTATTTTTTATTTATCCATTTATTATTATTATTATTATTGTTATTATTTTAGTATGAGGAAAGGAAAGGTGGTGAGTGTAATTTGGAAGACAATTTCAACAGAATTTATTAAAAGGTTCTAATAGATTGAATTCATTAAAAAATTCTCACAGTTGCGAAATGTGCATTTTTCTGAGATTGAATAGATTACTGATAATGTAATTTAATAATAATGTAATAATAATATAAAAACATAATAATAATATAACAACGTTATAATAATATAAAGGCATAATAATTTAGTAATATAATAATAGTTTAAAAACACAATAATAATGTATTAACAATATATAATAAAATAATGTATTATTACATTATTATTCCAATTATATTACACATTAGTACAATGATTTTCTTTAAATTATAACGAAAACTTATGCGAATATTTAAATGATATGTACACAAACATCTGCTACTTACCTTGTTTTAAAATGGAAAGGCTGGCAATCCTCTAGAATTAGAGTATTATCCATCACTGTTACAGCTAGCATCCGCTAGCACCTACGTACGGACAATCACTTATAGGCAAGATGGCTGCCATCAACACTGCTATTGAATTTCTCGGTAAAAAACGTGGTCTTAGATTGCTAGAATGCGCGCGCAGCTGTGTCAGCGTAATCCACCGTTTGATCACGGTTAGCGATCGCGAGTAACAGTAATTTACTAGACTAGCCCGTGATCTGCCGTTAAAGGCTACGTTACATTACCCCCTCGACCGTATATGACTGTTAGAGTGAGGTTAATACTGAAAAAATGATCAATTACGGTCAATAACAGCTTATTATTGTCAGTGACTGATATTTAGCGGGCAAGCGCAATATTTACTACAATACAGTAATTTACAGTAAAATTAGGCAGTAAAGTACTGTAAAGCAACAGCTATTTTTAACAGTGTTTATTGAAAAGTCACTTGACATATTTCATAAGAAAATTAAATTGAATTCATCAGCGCTGATTAAATTTTAATTAAAATGTAAGATGTATACATAAACAAATTTTCATTTTCATATGACAAGTCTGTGCTGCATTATAAGCATATTATAAAACGTAACGAAATTTAATTGTCTCCAAAATCTCTCACGTTCTGAAAACCTAAAGTTTTCAATCTATTGACATCTTCGCCAATTTAAGCACCATTGATCACACACTTATACGTATTTTAGGATAATTTTTCTTCTCTGTTACCCTGAAAGTCACAGTTCTATACTTTTTCAAACTTATACACTAGAAAATCACTGGAAGTAATTTTTTAATCTCAAAATATCCATTTTGTTCAAATAATAACAATAATAAGTTCATTATTGCCTGAAATTCGTTTTATGTTGTTTGATAGAAATTCTAACGTTGTACTTAATCTCATGAATTGCGAAGATGTTTTTGCTTAAATGAAGAAATGTGTAGATGAAAGTATTATTATAGGTAAGTAAATTACATTTTTTTAGAAAGAAAAAAGGAATTATTCCATTTTTTTATCCCAAACATTCTTATTAACAGACCATATTTACATTGGTTTCAATGCACATAGTAAAATACCAAAAGCGGAATTAAAATTATATTTTCCTTACTGCTTTGAACACAGACTTTATTGTGTAAAATATTCTTTATGTAACACTGTCAATGAGTTTAATCAAATCATTTAGGGTTACATTTTAGGGTTTTTTTGCGGGATATTTACTGATACATATCGCAAGTAATGTATATATAATGGATAATGGATCGTATATATAAATGAAATGATACACGGTTTTACATTTTAATGCAAAAAAGATTAATATATATATATATATAAACATTTATATAAGCATAATCTATTGGTGTAGACTAACGCATAAACAAAAAGGAAAAAGGAAAATGGTTTACTACATTTCTAACTACTACGTGAATCTAGCATATCTATGCTGTAGTATATCCCAATAGAAAATGTATTAATTAAACGTTTAGTATAATTATTATATTTTTAATTTTTTTCATATTTTTTTAGCCCCTGATATACAATTTTTTCTCCAAGCAATTTAAGAGTCATCTTCAAAAAATAACATTCCGTTGTATAAGCCTGCTCTAAAACAAAGTAGATGTATCATTGCACTGTTAAATACTCTACTGTAATATTTTAAACTCCTAAGCATCGCACATTTGTAATTTTTATACCGTCGTATTGGACAAAATATATATATATATATATACTTTTTAATGCTATTTCTTTCAAAACTGCATCTCAATTTTTTTTTGTAGCTTTTAGCGCCATTTGTTTAATTTTGGCACCTCAAGTACTCCATTTCTGTAGAAGTAAAGAAAAAATACTTGAAAAATAGTAATTATATCTTTTTGTTGCCATTTTCCCACAACTACTGAAAAGAAAAACGTAATTGTAATAACTGCTGTTTTGAAAAAATATAAATGAATAATTTCTGATAAAACATGTAGCTATTATAAACTATATTCAATTTAATTATCTATATTACAAACAAATTAAGGCATATGGATAATAAGATAGCCGTTTTTTTTTTTTTTTTTCTTTTTTGCGATTTTCTTGAGTGACATATTTTTTTTATTATTATTTGTGTATTATTCAGCGATAGTGACGTCACATGAATACTTTAACCCTATGTTGTTTAACCCTTTCAGGGTCAAAGCAATTCCATTGCTAAACTGTTGGAATTAATGACTGACATCGGAATTTGAAAACAAATTTATTTGTAAAAAAGAAAAAGCTACATTTCACGCTCATAATAAACAGAATTTTTTTTGTACCAAAATTCCGGTACCAAAGTGGCATTTGGGACTTAAAATTAAGTGGTTTCATAAACATTCCACTGCCCCTCAAGGGGTTAAGACTGGATCGTAAATGAAAAATTCTTCAGAGGATGCGAATATGTCATTTTATATAAAATAAAAGAGTTTGTTTTAAGTCTTAAAACAGAAATATGTTATAAATTATATATATTTATATACATGTATATTTTTTTCATCGGGGGCGACACTAAATTTTGAAAAAGCAGAATTCCTGTTTTCTAGTTACATATCATTAATGTTTTCAGGATTGATGGTGAATCAAAACTTGAAAAACAGCTATTGTTTTTTTTTTTTTTTTTTTTTTTTTTTTTTCTCTCGCGCTGTAAGTTCTCAATAATAAACGGGCATTCCAAAATGTGAAAATTTTCTTTTTAAAAAACATGAGGGAAATATAATATATAAAATATAATTGTCCATTTCCATAGGAAGCGGAGTTCCATGCTGGACATTCCTTTGGGAAGAGGTTTGCCTAGAACAGAATGCGCCTACTTATGGTTGAAGGTGAAACAATATTTTTTTTCATTTTAAAGAAACAAACTGGCCCATGCAGAACACGCCATGTATGAAACCCCTTAACAGTGGGGACTCGAACCAGAGATTCTATTATTCCAGGTTCGTGAGTATTAGAAGGGACCCGAAATAATTGTCCATTTGAATCGAAGCCCGATATAATTAGGGGCCCAATAACGGGAGAAGCCAGCTAGTTATTATTATTCTATTAAAAGTATTTATAATATAACATTGCATACATTTCTAGATAATTAAAATTACTTTAATAAATTATTTTTTAAAGGTATTGTACTCTTCTAAAAAATTTCTTTTAATTATAGCTTCATTACACAATATTATAATATATATATATATAAGAAAACATAGATTCATGTTACATATTCGGTACTCGACTTGTATGGTTTTTTCTTAATTTAGTTGTTGTTGTTGTTGTTTAAAATTTACTAGAGGATCCAACACGGGTTTCCGTGTTACAGAACAAAGTCTAAAACTTTTTTTTTATGAAAACTCTATAAGCATTTTGCACATTTAAAGTATTTTTTAGATTTCCCCTACAGACAACCCCAAAAAGTATTTATAAATAAAAAATACACATACTGAAATAAAATTTTGAAATTTACTAAAATCAATACACTCGTATCAGACGCATGTCAGTTATAGCCGAAGTAATCGCCAGGGATTTCGCCACTTACAGCAGTGTAAGAAATTATAATGATCCATTCTTTACATATATATCCGTATTTTATTTTATATATCCGTAAGAAGAAATAAAAAGCTCAATCTCTGCTTATGTAGCACGATTTTCGTTGCAATAAAGTATGCAGATATTCAAAAATCTAAAATTTTATCAGAACATATTTATTTACTATTTTGGAAAAATACTATATGCTATACAATAAATGTATTCAATCAAATAATTTTAAAATAGGTATGTCTGGATTTTTTTTCAAATAGCTTTTGCTAGTTTTTGTCCCTTGTAATCTCCATTTATTAACTCATCCTTTTTAAATGTAATTTTGTAAATTTAAGTATAATTTATTTTAACTAAAAGTTAATTATTTTAGTCTTTATAAAATTTTCACACTTTTCTAAATGACTAATGTTTTTGCGCATATATATGTATGTATCTTAACTTTTGAGTATATAAAAAATTTATATATTAAGGGGGGGGGGGGATTTGCCTTTTTTAAGTTGAAAAAAATCCATTTTTTTAAATTCTCTATACTCTGTAGATTGTCCTTGTAAAACAGTTTCTCTGAATTCTAAGTCTTTTCGTAATTATTCAGTGCTTTAGCGTAATGCATCCGTAGGTTTATACCGTTTTGGAGAACTTTAAATGCATTTTACGCAAAACGACTTTTTCCAAACTGACCGGAATCAGAACTTAAAAACTACTAAACTGATTGATGGGGAGAAATTTGCATTTTAAAATAAAATAAAATAAGGTTATTCCCCATGAAAATTGAAGAGCAAACGCTCATAAATTTATAGTTTTTTCTGAGAGTGTATAAAATTAAGTCTATAGAAATATTTTGAGAACTAAAAAACAAGAGACATCTTTTAGAAAGTGTACACAAAAAATAGAGGTTAAAAATATCAATAACCCGAGGAGATATTTTATATACACCTTAATGTATTGTTTTGATTTACAAGGATATTTTCCAAAATCATTAATTTTTAAATTTTGAAACTATCCTTTAGGTAGAAGAATTACATTTTAAAATCATTTTTTGAAACAATAGAGATAACTCCTGAATACAATTTAATAAATATTCCTTAAAACAAACAACAAATAATAAAATATTTTTTTTTATAGATGGTTTTGTTTTTTTTCTAATTTTACTGAAAATAGATTTTGAATCTTTATGGAAGAAATGTAAAATTTCAATATAAGACAATAAAAGAATAATCAAATTGTGCATGTTAATTATCTTTGAATTTCAGCGGCAGACATATATGGTAAAAAGTCTCAGATTTAGTTCGTTATTTCTGAGTGAAAACTTGTAGTATAATTCCAGACAAACTATTTCAATATATTCTATTTTTACAGGTTTTGTATTCAAAGAAAATGTTTAACCTGAAATGTAGCACCATGAAAAACTATTATATAACATTAACAGAGCGGGTTAAAATGTGCTGATTTTATGAAATTCCGGAAAGTCATTCAGTCCAAACGGTCGTGATACTTATAAATACAAATTATATAGACGGTACTTCTGAAATCATTTTTGAACATATATAGATAAAGTTACTTTGCTTTGAAAAAAAAAAAAATATTCCTAAAATTTCCCCCCACCGGTCTGAATAATGTATATGGAGTCACATATCACTATTCAAAAATACTTAATCAGTACTCAACTTGTCATTTCTTTATTCTTTTAAACATTTCTTATTCTTTTCATTTATATAAGATTAATGTTTTCGAATGGATGTTGAAACGAAACTGAAAATAATTGCCTGAAAAAAAATGAGGCTATACCCACTCTCGGAAAATCTAATACTTTCTGAACTCTTGAGGTCTTCATCTATTTTACAACAATTCATCACATTCCTTTACCTCTCTCGTGATGATTTTTTTTCTAGTTTAGTTCGAGAGTGAAAGACTACATTGGGGGATTTTTTTCTTTATTCTTCGAATACGAGTGACACACAGTAGCACTTTATTGGAAGTAATTTTTTATTCTCGGAAGTTTTTCCTTTTAAATTTAGATTTCTATTTTCAGATGATGTAATTATTCTCTACTGAGAGCATGTAAACAGTCTGGATTCCAAAGAGTAGCCGTAAAATTATTTTTTTTTCTCATTTTAATGAAAATTAGTTTATAAAACAACATTGAAAAATGCAATTGACTTTAATATATATATATAAGTTATAAAATTGATAAGATGCTCTATAACCTTTTAAAATTAGTATACATTCCCCTTAGTTACTAAATCAATTTCTATATCTGCCCCCAAGTAGCACTTCAAATCGTTAGAACCCCTTAAGAGATATTATTAAGAATAGCCAATTTTTGATAATCTAAGTGCAGAAATATGTTCGATGACTTGACAGTTCACAAAGATAATAATTTCTTGGCTACTTCAAATCCCAATTGAATTCAGAAGTTACTCGCAACGCATGGCCCAATTATAAAGTATTTATAACTTTTAAGTCTAGGAGAGCATGAACAGGTATTCTATACTAATGTGAAAGCCAACTATCCAAGATTATTCAGGAGCATCTAATATAAAACAGCCTAAGTATATAAATTGTAATAAAGTATTTTTTAATTGATGATATCCTCTTAGAACTTAAAACACATGCAGATTCCTACGAGCAGCCCTTGTGAACAGATACTGTTCGGATTCATCCAGGTGGATGCGACCTTGGATGACTGTGGTCTCCAGCTGATATGGCCTCTGCACCCAATAAAGCATTGTGAGAACGAACTGTATTTGTATTTAAGTACGAAAGCTACCAGCCACGGCTACAAGACCTAGTTTTAGAATATATATATCCCAAAGTTTTCTGTAAAAAAAAAAATAATAAAAAATAAAAATAAAATTTAAAAAAAAAAAGCGTCAAGTTCTTCTTAATGTTTCGGCCAGAAAAAGTAGTGATAACTGAAGTTCGCACAAGTTAAAAGCCAAACATCCCAAATCTTTCATTGAAAATGGCTTCCTGCGACTTGACAGTTAATGCCTTCTAGAGGGATTTTCAAATTGTAAAGTATGTACAAATGAGCTACATGCCAACTTAACTGCTGCCGTTAATGCTTTTTTAGAGGGTTTTTCAATTTGTAAAGTATGTACAAATGAGCTACATACCAACTACATTTTTTGAGGACATTAGGCATTTTGTGGCACTAAGTACAGAAACAAAATACACATTTAAGAAAAGCATATAAACGTCTTCAGTCCATTTAAATGCTTAGAAATTAAAAATAACAAAATAACTGTATTCAGAAAATAATACTCCAACAGAGCTAATTGCTAAAACACAATTAGTATCCGCTATTAACAGTTTAACCCATTCGAGGGCGGTGGTTTATTTTTGAACCATTTATATTTAATCCGTAAATGGGACATTGACACCAGAATTTTGATTTGAAAATTGACGTTTTAGTTAGTATGGGAAGAAAAGCTTCTACTTATTTTAAAATACAGTTGTTTGTAAATTCCGGTGTCATTCATTCATTTCAGTAATTTTGCCCCTGAAAGGGTTAAAGCGAATAAGTGCATTCTAAGGTTATTGCAAAAATCTCTTATATATGCAAACTATTATAAATGTTCAAATGAAAACAATCTCATTCGTCAATGCACTAGATTTCAATATTATACATTAAAATATAATGTAACACATTGTGAGACTTAAAAAAGTAAATTTTGTTTTATTTGTTGGGTTTCATGTTAGTGACTTTAGGTTTAGACCGTACAAAATAAATTTCAATTAAACTATAAGTGGTATAAATGATTTGTAATCAAAACTAACATTTGTTGAAACTCAATAGTATTTATCAGAATTTTTTTTTCTTGTAATGTCTTCATATGAATTCGCCTCTTTGCATTCTAATATTACTTTTAATATTTAAATAATTCATAAATGCGTAATTTCCAATCATTAAATTGAAAATGATGTAGAACGCATTAACGGCCAAGTCGCAGGAAGCCATTTTCAATGAAAGATTTGGGATGTTTGGCTTTTAACTTGTGCGAACTTCAAATATCACTACTTTTTCTGGCCGAAACATTAAGGAGAACTTGTCGCTTTTTTTCTTACAGAAAACTTTTTGTTGGGATAACACTGCTTTTTATATGTTTTTTCAAGTGTGTTTTTCTAAACGATATTAATATAATTTTTTTTTTTAAATTCGGTACTTTTATGTTAGCCGGGCACAAATCTCCTTAACAGCATTTTGGCTTTTCGCCAATAGCAATTTTCATTTTTCACATGCTTAAATTTGAAACAATGCTTTGATCAGAATCAAATAAAATATTTTGGTTTATGTTATTATTTCTTATTTATTTATTTCTATGGTTTAAATAAAGTGAGTGAAAGGCGTCTATTTTAAATGAGATTACTAAAAAGTTTATATTTTTAAATGAAATGAATGCAATATGAACAATGGAGATGGAAACAGTATTTGGCGATTTGCCACTTGCGCCCTGCTAACATACAAATACCTAAATTTATTTTTTAAGCTTTACAAATTTATACTTTATTTCTTTTTATATTAAAGTACTAGCCACCTCTAGCAAACAGTTTTTCTCCTTAAATACATGTTACGCATTGGATTATGTTACTGTTATTCATAATTTAATTTACTTGCCCATTCTTTCTCCAAATCGGAAGCATTTGATAGAGAAATCAAGAATTCTTTACAATCATGGAAATACATCATATATTTTATTTTGTTTTGTTATGTATTTCATCTTTCGTGACAAATATCTCTTAACTCACTTATTCTTAATGTATGTTTTCTTATCAGTTGTAATACGTTCTGTGGTGCGGAGATTTTTAATCCTATTAAGTAATATTTTCTAATTGGGTTCATTGCCAATTATAGTATTTTAACTGATACGATTTGGTGCAAGTGAAATGGTTCTTATGAAATCATTTGAGAATATCTGCATTTACATTAAACCATATTGATGCTAATATCGTTTTGTTTCACGCTAACCTTTGCAGTAGATTCGATTACGGAAGAACAGAAAATCTACCGGCGCACTACCATGATCCATTAGAAAATCTATCATTATTCTCATCTAATCGTCTTGAACAATGTGCCAATGTGCCGTGTTTAAGATTTTAACTAATTTTACTCGAAACCTGAAAACTAAAATGCGAGGAACCCGGTTATAGAAGATTCATTCAAACGTACATATTGATAAACATGTTACATATTATAGAATTATAATAATCGTAAGGAGAAGTGGCAGTTTCGATGCTTTAACTGTTTCTGCAAATTATCTTTATATGATACAGAAATTTTAACAGATTAGAGACTAATAACATAGTAACAGTAAGTATAATAAGAGTACAATATAATAACAATAGCAGTGGTTTTGTGCAGTGACGAAACTATTAACTCTTTGAAAATATTTATACGTTTTACCATTTAACTAATCAGATGATATGCGTAAAAATATAAATAGATGGTTCGCACTAATAATTAACTCAATGAAAAATTGCCACTAGCGTCAAATTCTCGCCAAGCTTGGCGACATTTAGCGAAGTGTAACCAAATCTGGTAATACATCATGTCAATTCTCAAATTTGGCGACGAAAAATGTTTTGTTTATTCTGACGTCATAATGATGCAAATGTATCATGTATTATACACATACCTAAAATATGTATGATGCAAAAGTATTACGTATTATATGCATAGGTATAATATATATTATGAAGAAGCATAAAGTTCATTAACATTACTAAAACGCACTTAAAGGAATAGTGTTTCATAAATTGTAGCGGATATTTGCCAGATTGACTAGAGTGCTATTGAGATTAGAATTCCGAAATTTATAATAGACCGGGAGGCGTCTGCACACTCCATCACCTCAACGAGTTTACAGCTGAAATTTTAGTATTAGTAAAAACTAGATAAGCATATTAAAATGCAACTGGTTTGCCAAGTCATATCTTGTTGGGAACCACCTGAAGACCTAAATTTAGTGTTTGACTAATAGGTTTACTATTGTGTTTTCTTGCATCCAAAAGTTTGGGCCCCACCAGTGGCTGAGAGGTTCTGCTCTCGAAGCTGGTAGACGGGAGGTGCTGGGTTCAAACCCAATCGCGCCCGTCGGCCTAACCGTTTCGGAGTTTTCGTGGTTTTCTTCGAAGCCGTGGTTTTCCATGCGTAAATACGGGTTAGGTTCCCTTAGAAAGACCCCCACGAAGGGTTCTCCCCCCAGAACCTATATCCCACGTGTTGATAATCGGCCGACATAAACCAAAACCAAACCAAACCAAACCAAAAGTTTGGAAACATGTACGAATGGGTGCAGAAAAACACAATGGAAAATCCACCAATTAACCAGTAAAATATGGTCTGTAGGTAGCTTCCACAAAGATATAACTTGGCAGACCAGTTACATTTTAATATGCTAATCGATTTTTAACTAATCCTAAAATTTCAGCCGTCAATTCGATGAAGTGATGATTTGTGCAGACGCCTCTCGGTCTTTAATAAAATTTGTTTTAATCAAGTAAAAGATAGAAAGATGGACAGATAAACTGAAAGATTTACCTTATCAAGATTTTTGAAAAAGAATATAAAAATTCTTTCAGCTTGAAATCATGAAGCACCTTTATAACTCAGGCTAATTTTCTGCAATCGTGTATTGGCGACAAACATATCTTATCTATAACTATAACCTTTCTTTTACAGATTTAAAATTAATAATAAATTAAGATTTCGAAGGCTAATAATCAGGGGCTGACAAAAGTTGAAAATTCTTAGGCGCCAAGAAAAATTCTTAGGAGCCAGCTTAAAAAATCATTTCTCGGGCAATATCGCATTCACTGCAAAATGGAACACTGGCTACTCATAATCGTATTCGGCTATTTTTGAGTGATCTTGTGACATTCTGCAGTGAACAAGTTAACTATTCCGTAAAAAAAATCAAACTAATCAAAAATTTTAAGATAATACCACTTTAGCATTATAAAAATTAAATAGAAACAAACTGTCAAATTAAACATTAAAACAGTAGACAAATTATCCTTACCTTTAATTCCCAACAAGAAATTATATACATAAATTAGCAATGCTTTTGAGATTTTGATTTGAAATACCATTTGTCATTTTTTTTTTAGATGTATCTGACAACTGCACATTCAAATTAATGAAACACCATTAAAATTTCTTTTTTATTTTCTGCTGGAGTATTTTTAAGGTTTTCTAATCTAAGCAGTGATCTTTCAACATGCACTCTAGTTTGGCTTAGCAAAAACTCTGATTTTTGAAAAATTAGGGAGAGTTGTTGTGACGGTTGGTGTATTTTCTTCCACTGCAAATAATCGCGTTATTAAAAATAAATATTTTCGCACATAATTTTTTTTTTGTTTAAAGGAAAACAATTAAAATTAATAAGTACGTAAAACAGTTAGTCGCCAAGAGGAACATTTTAGTCGCCCGGGCGACCTGGCGCCTGTGTTTTGTCGGTCCCTGCTAATAAATAATTCGATATAATAACATTAGCAGCGGTCTTTGGACGCCGCATCTGTCGCACATCATTAAAGACAGCTATAATAGTTACACATTTCATTTAATTAAAAGGAGACTTTTAAATTTTCATATGAGAATTAGTATATTTTTCCAGTATAGAGGTCTTGGCATTTTTAAAATAACTTGGCGCAATTCGGGCTTCAGAAACTTAGATGAGATATGTTGCCAAATGATATAAGCAACTATGATAACAAACCTGATGAACTTTTATGTTGTTTATATATGAATTTATATATATAGATATATATATAAACATTTTATTTATACATGTATAAAATATTGTTTTTTATATACAAATTATTTCTGATTGCATATAAAAAATAAATAAACGGTTTCCTTACATTAAATAAATTGTATACATATGGAAAAAATAGCTTGGGCACAGGAAACAGTAAATAGGTTGCCAAAAAATACGGTACCAAATTTCTTTTTTCGTCAAGCCAATTTTCACTATTTCGCCAAGGCTACTATATCGGAAAAGTACCGAATTGCAATTATATTTTGTTAAATGTTTTAATATCGTGAATAGATCATAATTATACAGATGAAAAATTTCAGGTATATTTGTTTTTTTTTATTTAACAAACATTTTTGTAAAATCATATAAAATGTTATTCTGCGTGAAATTACGTGACACCGTCAAAACTCTGTAATCAAGTTTTGGCGACCAACATTGGGAAATTTAATGGTTTTATTTGCTAATTTTTACATTTATAGGTTTCGTATGCTTGTACAAATATTAGTCTAAGATTACAAAATATTATATAAGATTAATACGAAAACGTACGTTGCAGTTTAAAAATACTCGTTTATTACTCAACTTGACTTTTATTTTTTCTAAAACATTTTAAATCCAAATTTATTATATAATATCAATATTTTCAGATTGATGGTGAAATGAAATTGAAAGTATTTGCCAGAAAACAAAATTAAGCATTTTTTACTCTCGCAAAATTTAATATTTTCTGAACTCTTGAGGTCTTCATCTATTTCACAACCATTCATTACATTCTTTTAACTCTCTCGTGGCGATTTTTCTTCTCGTTTTGTTACTTGAAAAGACTTACATTGGGGGATTTTTTTTCTTCATTCTTCGAATACGAGTGACACTAAGTAGCAACTTATTGGAAGTAATTTTTTATCTCAGATTTTTATTTATTTTTTAAGTTTAGACTTTATATTCATGGGGTCTAATTCTTATATACTGAGAGTATGTAAACAGCCTGGGTTCAAGTGAGAACTACTTGTAGAAGTTTTTTTGTTTTTATCATTTTAATAAAAATTAATTTATAAACCATCAGTGAAAATATAATTGACTTTAATATATATATAATATAAAGTTATCAGGGTTGATTTACGATAAATTTATTCTAACAGGGGGTTAGAATTTTTCAGGTAAGTCACGTCGAATGAAATTGTTTAAATTTTGCCTTCTTTAGTTTTTAATGGAAATCTGTATTATTGTTGCCAGACAAGGAACACTATTTCATTAAATTTTACGTTTATAGCTTTTGTATGCGTCTAAAAATATTAGTCTAAGTTTTCAAAATATTATATATAATTAATATGCAAACATACATTGCATTTCAAAAATACTCGTTCCTTAATCAACATGACTTTTAATTTTCGCATAGCATTTTTAATTCAAATTCATTGTATAATAAGCAACGTTTTCAGATTGATATTGAAACTAAACTGAAAATAATTGCCTGAAATATGAAAAATTATGAAGCAATTCTCACTCTCGCAAAATCTAATACTTAATATTTTCTAAACTCTTGAGGTCTTCATCTGTTCACAACCATTCATCACATTCTTTAAGTCTCTCGTGACGATTTTTCTTCTCGTTTAGTTCAAGAGTGAAAGACTACATTGGGGGATTTTTTCTTCATTCTTCGAATAGGAGTAACCCACAGTAGCAGCTTAATGGAAGTAATTTTTTATCTCATGATTTTTATTTATTTTTAATAGTTTAAATTTTATTTTCAGGGGATGTAGTTCTGCTATATTGAGAGTAGTTATGTAATCGTCATTGCAGAGTCGTTGTCGTAGCATTGTTGACATTTTCCCTTTCCATTTTAATAAAAAATATATTATAAATCATCAATGAAAAACATAAACGATTTTAATATATAAAAAAAATGCATGCATCAATGTATTAACTTTATTATATGTTATAGGTAAATCACGTCAGAAAAAAAAATGTTTGCATATTTGTTTTCTTTAATTCTCAGTGAAGTTACACTAATCAACTTGCCTTTTCCTTTTCTCAAAACATTTTTGATCTTTTTTCATTATGTAATATAAATATTTTCAGACTGATTGTAAAATGAAGCTGAAAATAATTACCTGATAAGGAAATGAATCATTTCTCACTCTCTCAAAATCTAATACCTTCTAGACTTTTGAAGTCTTCATCACTTTCAGAACAATTCATCACATTATTTTACCACTCTCGTGACGAATTTTCTTCTCATTTAGTTCGAAAAAGAACGACTATTTCGATAGATTTTTTTTCTCCATTCTTCGAATTCAAGCCACACTTCGTAGTGACTTATTGAAAGTAATTTTTTATTCTCAGATATTCTTTTTTATGTTTAGACTTTATTTTCTTTTGATGCAATTCTTCGATATTCAGCGTATTGAAGCATCCTGCTTTCGAGTAAGTACTTGTAAGAATTACTTTTTTCTATTTTTAATGAAAAGTAGATTATAAATAATCATTGAAAAGCGTACTTGATTTTGATATACAAAATAATACATATATCAGTGAGTATTAACTTTAAAAATTATCAAGCAAGAATGTCAAAAACAAAGTGCTGAAAATGAATTTTAATCTTTCTTTTATTCTCAGTAAAAACCTATATTGTTATTTCGATAAAATTTACCTTACTTCAGTAAATTTTAGCTTTATAGATTTTGTATCGGTATAAAAAAATTAGCCTAACATTACAAAATATTATGTTTAATTTATACATTAATATACTGTATGTTCCGAAAAATGTCGGCTGTATTTAGAAAACGAATTTTAAAAAATAGCAAACTAAATAAATGCTGAATATTATTAAACTGAATATTATTCTCTGTGAGTTTATTTCTTCAGATTAAGAGTAACTGAACATTCCACATTCCAGGTAGCATATGTAAAAGTCTTTTTTTTCTCTATTTCATAAAAATAAGTTTAAAATCATTATTAAACAAAAATGAAAGATCATGCGTTCAGCATAGATTATGTAACATTTTCGAACACATTCAGAATAATGTAACATCGCCCTTTATTAAGGCGAAATGTGATGTTTAAATCAACAATTTGAAAAAAAAAAGTAATATAAAAATTATGTTTTTAAAGTCAATTCCTACTTAGGTCATCAAAGAAAAAATTAATATAATCCCTTAAGCTACTATTAGTTTTTGTTGCATTAAAATATCTCAATTTGTTGATTTTCTATAAGTAAGTAAGTTTACAATGGAACTCTGTGGGAATTTGGCGAAGTATTAGAGATATCGCCAAGTTGGCGACAAACTTGGCTGGAACAGGGTCCTCCCTATGGTAACTCCTTATTGAAAATACTTTAATTGATCTTCAATAACCAATGGCCGCCATTTTGTTTTCCACGCAAAACTAAAATTAATTAATTAATTAATATTTGAAAAAACTGTATTAACATCAATTGCCATCCAGTACAAGTTTAAAAAAATTTATTTCAATTTGATAGGATTTATAATGAGTATTTTATTAACGATTGAAAATTTGAACAAGATATATAAATATATATATATATATATATATATATATATATATAGGGGAGTGTGAACTAATAGTAGGAATTGAAAAAACATATCACATTTGGAAACCCAATTTCTGTTACAGCCATAAAACTCAGAAATGTATCCAATTTCTTTATGTGTATGTGTTTGTGTGCAGCCCTGTATATCATGTTCATTTTTGTATGTGTACAACATAGTCTGCTAAAAGTTACTTCAGTTAAACGATTAGCACAATTGAAAAGTCCCCATTTCACCTTTTACGTGGATAAACAGAAATGTACTTGAGAACTTTTATGTAAACCTGTATATGACCTGTAAAATTTCTACACATCATGTATTATTAACAGTTTAATTTGAAAACGGATACCTCATTTGAAAACCTAATTTCTAGTATAACAATCCATAATCGAAAAAATATCAGATGTTCTTTTTGTTCAGCCCTGTATATTACAATATATTTGTGTAGCGAAACAGCTCCGAAAACTGGCGATATGAAACAATTAAAATAAAAAATCTTTGTAAAACATCACCATAAGATAAAAACAATACATGGGACGCGTTTCGAGCTAAAAATATTAACAGCTCGTCAACAGCTAGATTAAATACGTGTCCGTAAGGGGACAAGGTCAAAAAGAAACTGAAAGGTAGCGAGAGCTTGCAAAGAATGCGACAGATGACGCTAGCTGAAAGGAGTACATGCAGAAGACGAAAGTGTTGCCTAAATGATAGAAGAGTAATAAATAAGGAAAAATGGAAATAAAAGAAATGCACAAAATTAAAATAAAATAAATTAAGTAAATTAAAAAATATAAATAATAATAATAAATAAATAAATATAAAGAATAAAACAAGAAAAAAACAAAAGATATTTTTTTCTATGGCGATTTTTTACAAAGATTTATTATTTTAATAGATTTGTGTGTATACTGCATAGAATGATGAAAGTTTGTTCAGTTAAACGAATAGCACTGTTGACAATTACCTGTCGGCAATTTCTGTGAATAACCGGAAAAGTACTTGGGAAATTTTGTGCAGCTTTTTATATGATATATTCAATTTATGCACACCGATTAATATTTTAAAAAAATGTTCAATTTAATAACGTGTGCTAGAACCGAAAATGTGCTTGCAGCAATTATTGTCCATGGGTTTAAATACGTAATTTACTGTCCATTTTCTTCTGTAGCAAAATTCCTGTCTGTTCCTGTAAATGAATGATAAATTGTGTGCACACAAAATTCTACAGTAACAGTCTTGCAGTAAACTTCAGTGATATATAATATATATATATATATATATATTTATTTATTTTCAATACGTTTAAAATTGTGTAATATTAAAATACACTGCAGACGATTTTTCCCCATGGACGATAATGGAACGAAATTCGTTTGAGTACCTCAGTGAATGGACCGTAAATGCTACATACCTCATTTTCAATACCGAATATGCCATATTAAACCCAAATAACATATACCAATTTCATGACAATCTGACTATATTTACGCAAGTTAGAGCACGGATAAACGGCAAACGTTAGAAATCTGACGGTAGACAGACAAACCGAAGCCATAAACACTTTTCAACTATCTTGGAAAGTGTTAAAAAGTATTCGATTTTTATTTAGCCTGATATTACCAAATATTATATATTATTGTTGTGCAATCATGCATTGCAATTCAAAAATACGCCTTCAGGACTCAACTTGAATGTTTCTTAAAAAGAAATATTGTTCATAATGTTTTTTATGAAATATCAATGTTTTAAAATTGATGATAAAATGAGATTGGAAATTATTGCCTAAAGAAAAGCAAACAATTGTCACTTTCGCAAAATCTAATAGTCTCTGATCTCTTGAGGCCTTTATCTCCTTAAGGACACATTCTTTTACCTCTATAGTAACAATTTTTCTTTTTTCTAAAACGGAGTAGAAACTTACTAGATATATCGTTTTAATTATCAGACATTCCATGTTTTATTTAGACTTAAAAAGACTTTTAAGTCTAAGACATTTTTTAGTTCCATTTAGGCTTTATTCTCTATGAATGTAGGGGAGACTAGGGAGCCTTGACCCACTTTTTGCCCACTTTTATTTTTTAAATATTGAACGCAGAATAAAGTTTTATATGCCATTTTATTCGTTATACAATACGTTATCACAATCAAATTTCTACATAAGACTAATATATAAGACATTAGAATAATGAATGATTTTAATCATGAGGAAAAAATGGGTCAAAGCTTCTCACATATGGGTGGGTTGACCCACTATATTGGAGGCTTGACCAACTTTGTTTTATGTTGAAATATTTGTGAAGAGAAACAAAATCAGTTTAAAAACAAGCAAAATAACTTTATGCTACATACTTTAATTATAAAAAATATTTTTAAATATATGATGCTTAAACAAATATCTTTAGACGCAATCGCAATTCAGAGGAGAAAAATTGAATTTTAAACAATTAAGGGAACCTTGAGAATCTGGTCAATCCTTCCTCACAATGACTGGGTCAAGCCTCCCCACGTAGCCCTTTTCTAAAGAATTACACATTATTATGTTAAGCCTAACTTACTGTACAATCTTTATGCCTGGAATGAAAGCTCGATATTTCTGCATTACTTTAAACCTACTTAATTAAATTTCTGTGATACATTTTACCTGAAAAAAACTTACAAAATATTTTTCAAAAACACAACTTTTAGGCTGAAAACGCCTCACAATCGATTTTTTCCGCTCCTATTTCGATTATCAGCATGAAACAAAGACTGTTGTTTGAGCATTCCAGTAGCTTTGGTTGCGACTATTGATAAAACTCTGAAAATCTTTTAAATATGAAAACTGATGGGTGGGTTAATCCTCCCCTACTGTCAACCCCCCCCCCTAGTCTCTGATAATTCTTCTGAATTATAAGTAATAAAATATAAATAAAACTGCCCACATACTATATAGTGTACTTAAAAGTCATTTTTCTCTGTTTTTCATGAAAAATAATTTTAAATCCTTATTAAAAGATATTTTATTACACTGTTTATAAATTCTCATTATATAAGATCGATTTTTACAGATTGATAATAAAACGGGATTCAAAATAATTCTGTGAAAATAAGCAAGCACTTCTTACTATAGCAAAGTCTAATACTTTGTACTCTCTTGAGGTTTTCATCTCTTTTAGAACCATTTATCCCATTCTCTTACCTCTATCGTGAAAATTTTTCTTCACATTTACTTCAAAAGTGTAAGAATACTTTCGAGTTTTTCTTTTTCATTCTTCTAACACAGAGTGACACACAGGGTCAACTTACAAGATTTTTTTTATTCTCAGGCTTTCTATTTTTTATGTTTATACATTATTATTCTCTAAATGTAATTCTTCTGAATTGAGAATAACGAAACAGACCGCATTCTAAATAGTATATATTTAGGAAATTCTGCTTCTCTTTATCATCAAAAATAATTTTAAATCATTATTAAAACTATTTTATTTCTATTTAGCCTAACATTAGAAAGTATTATATATGATTTATACGGAAACATAAATTGCAATTCAAAAATACTCATTCACTACACAACTTGACTTCTTCTTTTTTGAAAGCGTTGTTCACAGTGGCTTTTATATATATATATATATATATATATATAAGATCAATGTTTTCAGATTGCTGATAAAACGGAATAAGAAATTATTACCTGAAAAAAAAAGCAAGCAATTCCCACTTTCGCAAGATGTAATACTCTCTAATCTGTTGTGGTCTTCATCTCTGTTAGAATCATTTGTCACATTCTTTTACCACTATCCTGACAATTTTTCTTCACATTTATTTCGAAAGTGTAATACTACATTACATTTTTTTTCTGATTTAAATTTTTTCTAATACTGAGTGACACGCAGTAGCAAGTTACATAATAGATTATTTAATTCTCATAGATTCTATTTTTTTTTGTCTTTATAATATCTTAATATATTTCTCCTGAATTAATAGTAACTAAACAACTCACATTCTAGGCAGTTTACTTATTATTATAAGATTTTTTTTTTCAAGAAAGATAAATTTTAAATAGATATTAAAAATATTAGATTTTTATTTAGCCAAGCATTGAACAATATTATATATAATTTATACGCAAGCATACATTCAAATTGAAAATCTAATATTTTCTGATCTTTGGAGGTCTCCATGTCTTTTCGAGCTATTTATCATATTCTTTTCATCCATTTTTTTACATAAATGAATGATTTTTGTGCGATTTTTAAACGAAAATGAAAATATTTGCCTAAAAAAAAGAACCATTTTCACCCTCTAAAATCTAATTACTGTTTGATATCTTGAGGACTTTATGACAGTTAAAACCATTTATCACATTCCTTTTATCATGTTTCTTTATATAAATAATTTTTTTTTAAGAATTATTAAACGAAATAGAAAATAACTGCCTAAAAAAGCAACCCACGCAAAATATAATAATCTCTGTTCTCTTGAGGTGTTCATGTCTTTTAGAAGCATTTGTAACATTCGTTTCATTCTTTTCCTTTATCAAAATCATTGTTTAGGAGTAATTATTAAGCGAAATTGAAAATAATTTCAATTTCGTTAATTCTAAAAAAACAAGCCACTTTCACCCTCGTAAAATACAATAATCTCTGTTCTCTTGAGGTCTTCGTGTCTTTTGGAACAATCCATAACATTCGTTTAATTGTTTTTCTTTGTGTAAATCAATATTTATGAGTGATTATTAAACGAAATTGAAAATAATTTCCTTTAAAAAAAAAAAAAAAAAAAAAAAAAAAAAAAAAAAAAAAAAAAAGCGCATCTCACCCTTGTAAAATATAATAACCCCTGTTCTCTTCAGATCTCCATGTCTTTTAGAAACATTTATCACATTCTTTTCATTCTTTTTCTTCATATAAATTAATGTTTTAAGAGTGTTTACTAAACGAAATTGAAAATAATTTCCTAAAAACAACTAAGCTATTCTCACCTTCGTAAACCTAATACTTTCTGTTCTCTTCAGGTCTTCCTGTGTTTTAGTACCATTTATCACATTCTTTTACCTCTTTCATGACGATTTTTCTGCTCGTTTAGTTCTAAAGTGAAAGCCAACTTTTCACTTTATATCTTCAATCTTCAAATGCAGAGTGACACTTATTTATCAGCAAGTTATTGGTAGCATTTTTTAATCGTAGACATTTAATTTTGTTGTCCTTTTAATTTTCTGTTCTTAACTTTCACCAGATTGTATTTTTTGGCGTAAGAGTTTTTTAACTGCTGGCGCTCTATTTTATTTTAAAAACTCACTATATGTTTACAAAATAAAATATGTAGATCGATTTTTTCTAATTACATAAATGTCAATTTAACAAATATTTAAAAACTATAATACGCTGTACAAAAGATTTTGAAGTATATGTTCTTGTATCTTCACATAAATCCTTAAATAAATAAAACTAATAACGGTACAAACATTATTAACGTTTTTCTGAATGTTACTTCTAAAAATTATAAGTCTAACTTTGCAAATGAGTACATACAAATTTATAAGTAACCATACATCAAAAATCAAAAATACTCTTTTAGTTTGTAGTTTTTTGCTAAACATTTTTCCATTCCTTTTCTTTATAGAAATCAATGATTTAAGGGTCTCAAGACTCAAGCCTCATAATTTTCGGAATTTTAGTTTTTTTAGATGTTAGACGCCTATCTTTTCTGAACATTTTGATATAATTGTTTCTTTTAAAATCCCATTAGAACAGAAGTTATGTCTTTTAGTAATTATACTCCTTAAACAGCTGAAGTAGTGTTTCCGAAACTTTGAAGTAATTTTTCTCCAAATGACGTTTTTCGGAATAACGCGCAGGATATCTCAAAAACTTCTGAATATTTTTTCATGAAATTTTCAAAAAGTATGTTTCATGGTAGTTTGTGTAAGCTGAACCTAAATTTTCCTTTTAACTGTTCAATATATATATATATTTTTTAGTGATTATACTTTTTTAAATTTTCAAAATTTTGCATCAGCTAAACACAACTTTGCATATAAAAAATGTTTTAAATATAAATTTAGGTAGGTTTACGCACGAAAAATGTCAATCTTGTTGCAATATTTATTTTGTAATCCTGCGCGTAAGCTTTTATACCAATTTTCTGTTCGTCAAATATATGATAGTTTACAGCCCCTATAAATGTTAATTTTGCATCTCGCAATTTTTTATATACATGAAATGAAAGATCTTTCATGTCAATTAAAATTGTGTTTTAAAATCATATATATTTTAAGATATAAAATGTTGAAAATGACCTTTTTTTTGTTTTTTTTTCCAATTTTAAGAGTCCTGAGTAGTTAAGAGTGATTATTAAACGAAAGTAAAAGTAATTGCCTACAAAAGCAAGCCATTCTCTCCCTCACAAATTTAATACTCTCTGATCTCTTGAGGTGTTCATGACTTTCAGAAACATTTATCACATTCTTTTACCTCTTTCATGACGATTTTTCTTCTCGTTTAGTTCGAAAGTGAAAGACGACTTTTCAGTTTATATTTTCATTCTTCAAATACTGAGTGACAGTTAGCTGCAAGTTATTGGAAAAATTCTTTTAATTTTAGACATTCGATGTTACTTTATTTTTAATATTTATGCTGCATTTTCGTGGAATATAATTTTTCTGGCTTAAGAAAATTTAAGTATCTGGCGCTCCATTTTATTTTCATTTATAATAACGTTTTTACTAAAAAATGTGTAGATGGTTTTATATCCAATTGCATAAATAATAAATTAACGAAGTTTTAAAGGAATAAAAATCTGCCAACAGTTTGCCGGTACAACTTTGTGTAGTCACCGTTGTATAATTATTTTTGTGATACGTATGTGCAGTTGTGAAATCAACCAATCACTAAATTAGTTTCATTCAGTCAGCTAGATAAAAAAATCTATCTGAATGTGAAAAAGGACTTGACATAATTTAAAAATATATTTCCCATTTTGCAATATATATTTTTTGCATCTTCATATAAATCTTTATATAAATCGAACTAATAAGGATAAAAATAATAATAATAACGTTTTTCTAAATTTTTTTTCCAAAAATGATTTTAACATGTAAAATATAATGTGTCAAAAGTAACTCAGTTTTTAAAAAATTAACCTGAAATTGACGTATCATGCGAACGCATGATGGGTAAGTTACAAGCATGAGAAAGTATTCTATGGTTACATATTTTAAGTTATCGTTGTGAGGATAAGAGGCAATTAGTTTCCAATGCGTGATTTACGACTGAATATTACGTAACTTGAATGATTTCTTAGCAAAATCTATGAATTACTGATAGAAAAGTTGGATTTTGTATTAAAAGTGTACATTTTATAAATTTAGACATACGTAAATATCTTCCTACAAATATTTTCTTGTTCATGCTATGCAACTAAAGTTAAAATTGTCAAATAGTTTGATTAATGTTTTATAAAGGGTGATGATAAATAATTGTTGACATTTCAGTTTTTAGGAGCGTTCGTAATTATATAAATATGTAGCACCTATAGTCGTCGTTCAGTCCGCCTGTCTGCCTGGCTGTCCAACCGTCCGACCGCATATAACACAGCAAAAACTATCCAACCGAATGGGCTGAAATTTTAAATATTTTTAAACATATAATTGTTGCAAAAATGTTGTCGAGTCACTTAAAATTTTATGAAAATATGATGCATAATTTAATTACAGAGACAGTCAATAGTTTTTCGTTATATTACGGTCAATGGGGAAAAATATTTCAAGTACATTTTAATGATGTTACAGCCTTTCGAACAGAATGAAATTGATATGCACTTATGAAGTGCACTAAAACATACATTCAGTGCAATACGCGGTGCAAAAAATATTTATAAAACTAGTTATAATACGAACGCACTTCGTTTGCCACATTTGACGTGCTATTCTCAACTTGTTTACTACACGCAATGGCAATAAAGTCGTAAGTAGGATTACACTTGATACAACAATGGAAGCACATACTGTTTTGTTTCATTATTTAGTATTTGAAGTAGTTCTGTATCTGGCTGCTAAGAGGAGCAATATTCAAGACGCTAGCAAACGACTGTCAGAATGAACTTTGTATGAAATGATTTCATGAAAGTGTCTTAGAACGGGAGTCGACTGCACAAACCACCACCTCATAGAGTTGACGGTTGAATTTCCAGGATTAGTTAAAACTCGATTCGAATATTAAAATGAAAATGGTCTGCCAAGTCATATCTTGGTATAAAACACCTGCAAACCAGATTTTAGTGATTGACTACGAGGTTTATTATTGTGTTTCCCCGCACACAAAGGTATGATGACATGGAGCACCGGGATCAGGAAAACACAATGGTAAACCTACCAGAAAGCCAGTAATATCGAATTTGAAGCTGTTTCCCACCAAGATATTAATTGGAAGACCAGTTGCATATTAATATGTGAATCGAAATCTATCTAATCCTGGAATTTCATTCGTCAACTCGATGAGGTGATTTGTCTGTGCCGCCACCTCCCGATATATTTCACAAACTGAAGAAAGGTGAACAATTTAGTAACTGCTGATATGGTTCGGTTACCAATTTGAAAAGCAATTTGGCCGGTTACTAGTTTCAGAAGTTACACTCTTATTCACCTTGTCCTCCGGACGTAACACATAATTAATTTTTTCGTACTGGATTACGACAAGAAACAGGGTTTTTTAACAGCTTCTATGATATATCCCAGAACTGCAAATGAGAGTAAGAACCACCATTTAAACATCACCGCTGGGAAAAATATAGTGTGAGAGATGCTTTATTGTATAGGCATTTACGGAGTGGTTGATGTGTACACAATGAGGTTTATCCTATCGACTGCATGAATCATTTTATTTTTAATGCTTTTTAATTATTTGTAATAGTGTTGCAAACACCAAAAAGCGTTCATAATCACGCTGCATGGTAAACTTTGGACATTACTACACACCTGCTTTTTCCCGCGACTAAAAATTCAAAAGTTCAAATCCTGTTTAAGGAGATCGGGGCGCCAAATTTTTCTTTCATTATTTATAAGCATTTTTTATTTTTTTTCCCCAAAAGTATGTATTTCTATAAAAATTATTTTTCAGTTAATTCTTTTTTAAACATTAAGTGCATATTTAAAAAATGTAAACTTTTAAATTTTTAACTTATTTAATATTTGATATTACTTATGATCCACTTGCGCGATTTGTATGCTTTTTTCACTATGGTACCGAAAAGGTTTTTTGTTATTTTGTCTTCAGGATTTATAAAAATATATCTTATAAAATTTATAATAAATTTAAATTAAAAGAAAATCGTTTTTTTTCTGATTAATTTTCATTTCAAGGAATATGTTTTCAAATGTTTCTCATGAAATCAAAAATTCTGAAATCAATTTATTAAAAAATAACATTGTAACTCTCTACAGAATTTCATACAGATATCTTGTAAGGAGGTTTAAATGTATCCTTCTAATCAGGACAAATTATGAAAAAATCCATTCTTAGATTAAGGGGTCAGGTAACCTTTGAAGTGTCCAAAAATCGAATTTTTTTTAAATAGCTTATAATTAAATATGATTCTTCGGGAACATTTAAAAGCAAACCCCATAAAAAAATTCGCATTAAAAGAGAAGTTATATCTAAAACACTTTGAGCTTTTGCTGTATGATCAACGGGTTTTTCAATCTTTAAAGCTAATTTTCTCAAAACAGCGATTTTGATCCTTGCGCGCACGATTTCTGAAAAACGGTTGCCTAGAATTTCACGAAATTTCTGGTGGATGTATTAAACGTACAGGAGCATAAAATGACCTATTATTATGTTTCTCAAGTAAGAAGTTTAGAATTCACGGCTACTTTTGTATAAAAAAATCTCGATATTTCGAATTACTCTAAATTTTTTTTTTTTTTCTCGGGAGCTACAAGTTTTATTTTTTTCATTGTAGGTCATTTTGAAAACACTTTATATCTGTACTCATAAAAATAATCTTGGCTTGTTTCAGCCATTCAAATGGGAAAAATCATGCGCGCAATGCATGCAAGAATAATTCTTTCGTAAAAATTGTATTATCTTTAAAAATAAATAAAAAAAAAACTATATATGTGAATACCTTTTCTAACAACTTTTATTGATAAAATAAATAGTTCCTAACACGTGTTTTCAATTTTATAATTAAAGGTTAATTAGTTAAAGAATGACTGCAATTCTTACAGAGGTCACATTTCCATGTACTTTATTGGTTCAAAGGTTACCTGACCCCTTAAATGGACATAAAGTTTTAGCTACGCGGCAGGACAAGACAAATAGAACAACACAATAACTATTATACGAGTATCTGCTGATGCAATCATGGTAAAAACTGCGGTTTGCTTTATTAGTTTGTTTAACTTTCAGTATTTTATTTTCCAAAAACAAAAATGCAATTTTTTTGAGAACTTTGACTCCGAAACTGTTAAAGCAAATGATACAAAAAGATAAATTACTCGACTATCATCATAAAGCTGCATGAAAACGAAAGAAAAGAAAAAAGCTGTCGTGGACTTTAAATACATTTTTATAATATATTTGAAAATTAGGAAGTTTTATTAAAGGTAGACAAAAAAAAAATCAACGGATGAAAAGAAAGCTAAACTAATGCCGACGAATTTGGTTAATCATTAAGGCGGCAATAGACGTTCAAATCGCAAAAAACATGTTTTTTTTTTGTTGTTGTTTTTTGGATAAACATGTTCTGGCAGTCTTTTACTTTCAAATAAGGAAAAAATTATTCAAATCCGATAATTTTTTGCAGTGATGCAGCTGTTTCTCTATCGTAAATAATCGTTAATCTACACTTAAAATAAAACTTTAAATCCAATTTTCTCAAAATGAGAATTTTCGCCGACTGAGTAAGTTCAAAATGCTCCATGCGTTTTAATTTTATACCAATTTTCATAATAATTGGTAATATCGTTATTGATATCCTTTATTACAAAACTTGCTATTAATATGTGTACATTATTTCATATAAAGGTAAAAAAATAACATTTTATCATTCAATTTTATCCGAAATGATCAATATTACATGTGTATATTTTTTTTTCTGCCAAAGTACTTAGTATAATTTTAAAATGCATACCTGTTTTTGATATAATATCATAAAGCTATCCTAAAAAAATACAAATTTCTGAAACAAAATTTAATGCGCATGGAGCATTTTTAATTTGTATCACTAATTAGCATATTATTAATTAATTACTCATTTGCATATTAATATTTTTTAATGAAATTAAGAAATTTTCTTAATTATTGCACAAATTATAGGTGTATTCAATTTCCAACAATTGATCAAAAACTGTAGAAAATGTTTTTGAGCATCCACTGTCACCTTCAGAAATGTGATTAAGGGTCAGCTTTTCTGAAACTCCCTAATTGCGATATGTTCCATGTTAATATACTGGAAAAAATAAATACGTGATTAATCATTACGTAATATAATTACCAAAATACGGTTTTCACTATCATTAAGTATAAATAAAATTCTGACGAGGAGCGTTATTAAAAATTATATCTTTACATTTTAAGTATTTGGAAAAAAACATATAAACTTTTAAATTTTTACATAATGAAATTTTCTCAACTTCATCAAAATATTTACATTTTACGATAATTACATTAGGCACTTAGTAATAACATATTTAACTTTTCTCATAGATTAACATGGAAACACGCAATCGGGAAGTTTTACTGAAGAGGGTTCTTAAGTTTAAATGAAAGAATAGGAGAAAATAACATGCACATTTTAAATTTCACTATCATAAAGTATATATTAAATTCTGACGAGGAGCGTTTTTAAAAATTATATCTTTACATTTTAAGTATTTGGAAAAATCATATAAACATTCAAATTTTTACATAATGAAATTTTGTCAACATCATCAAAATATTTATATTTTACGATAATTACATTAGGCACTTAGTAATAATATATTTAATTTTTCTCACAGATAAACATGGAAACACGCGATCGGGGAGTTTTTCTGAAGCGGGTTCCTAAGTTTAAATGAAACAAAAGGGAAAAATAACATGCACATTTTAAATTTTATAATTGCATTAAGAATATCTGAAATTTTTGCAAAATATTAACCAAATAAAATTTATTTCTCGCGGAAACTTCCATTTTATCAGCTTTTGTTTTGTTGTTGTCGTTTTTGTTTACATTCTCTGAATTTTAATTAACGGTATGTGGAATTTGGATACGCTTTTAATCTAAATCTTTAAAATATGAATGTTAAAAAATAAATGCATATATTTTAAGGTTTTAAATATTTAATGAACTGAGAGAGTTGACTTCAAGACGAACATTAACTTTTATAACAGAAGGAATAATCAATTTATCCATTATGTTAATCATAATTATTTAGAAATAACCCTTTAAATTCTGTCCTATAATTAATGGATAGAGATTCTTTTAGTTTTATCTCCAAAAACGCACCGTGTCATTTATAATAAACGAAACTCGATGAAGGGAAAAAGACTTTATTTTTTCATGGTTGAATCACCTTTTACACCAACCAAATAAATGTTTTAAAGGTTTGCTTCAATTAGAGAATATAGCTCTTTAATGATCGTTTAATTGTTTCAATAAAGCTATTCAAGTATGTTGTAAGGGAGAGTAGCCATATTGAGACCGCCGCCACTTTAAATGGACCGTTGCAATTCTGCAGATAATTCCAGAAAGACACGCCATATACCACTGAAATCCTACATATCAGAATGACGCCATTTATGATTAGAAAAAGCACCCGCCTCCATGTGCAGTTTTCAGAAAAAACCTAAAATTAGCTGTTTTGATCTATTTTTTTCCCTTCTAAACGTAAGAGAATTCTTTATCCCTTTATCTACTGACGGTACTTATAAGTACCATTAAAAAAACTTGTTATAAAATTCATTTAATACATAGATTAGTAGTAATAACTGTTTAGAATGAGTTATATATGCATTAATTTATCTTGTTCCAAAAGCATTATTGGTTACACAAAACGAAAATATTTTTAAAAGGATGATTTCTTATGCCTTTGCATCTTTTAAGCTTTCTTAGTATTGGGGGTTGGGGGGAAATTTTCAATTCGGAAATATTTCTAGATTTTTAATTGTAAGTATGTTATATTTTTATATTTCCTAATTCTACAAAGTAATAAAAAATATTTAAAATAAAAGATTTCAGTGGGGTTAAAATTTGGCACAAAATCCCTATAAAATTCAAATTTAATTAATCCTTCTAAATTCTTCAATCCTTCTAAATCATTCAATCCTTCTAAATCCTTCAATTTTTCTAAAGCCCTTCTAAAATTTGTTAAATGATTACGTAAATCGTCTAATGTAGTTTCAACAATTCACGAAAAATGCTTTAGAAGATAAAATTTTCATGAATTCATAATTCAGTACATAAAGTGTTAAAACTAAGGTAATTTGTTATGTTTTCATAAAATGGCTAAATTAAATTGTTTATTGCTCACATTTTTCACACGTATTTGTTTGCTTTCGTTTTTGTTCTTAGTCTTGAGATTATCTGGTTTTAAAAAGTGGCGCAGTTGCCTAAATTGGACCATATATATATATATGTGTGTGTGTATAATCATAAATTTGTAAAGTAAGTAATGAATTTCGAGGTCTGTACGCTTTGGAGATTTTTTTTTACAATGTATCACTATCTCCATACAAGTTTTGAATATTTAAATTTCGTGAGATTTCGGAGTAAGGGTCTGTAATCATGAAACGTACTAAAACTAGGAGTGTTAAAAAAAAATGATGAAAACGTCACAGACAAACACTCTGAAACAAACAAATCAGTGACAGCAAAAGTTGTTAAAGGTATAGGAAACGAAAAGGAAAGAGTAAGTGAAGCAGAGATTAACCACAAGAAGGCCGCTGCTACAGCTCCTCCCCCCCCCCCACCAAAAAATGCCAAAGAATCATTAGAAATATTATTTCCCTTGCCAAAGCCAGTTAAATCAAAGTACAGAGGAATTCAAAAAACAGCCGCTTTCACATCTTCGCCATATAAAATAAACCTTGAAATGAAAAAAAGCAAAAAATAAATAAATAAATAAACAAATAAATAAAAACGACAAAAAAGAAGCTCTCGAAGCACAAAAGCACTTGGAACATCCAACATTAAAAATAGGCTAATTCAATCGAAATGCAAATGATGGAATGTAAGAACAGAGACATAAGGTAGAGAAAAATTCTGTGGAAAAATAAAGTCTAATGATTCATAATCTAAAATAGAAAAATCAAGGCAATGATGATTGGTTTTGCATAAGTTTTGAGAAAAATAAAATAGCAGAAAGGATTCAGTGTTCAGATTCAAGTAACAGACAATTAGTTTCGATAATTTCTATTCTTATTTACTTATAACTTTAATTTATATTTTGAATACAATTTGATTTAAAACAATTACTCTTACTTTAAGACATTTGATTCCATTATATTGCATTGCTGTTGTTTTGTCTGATTGTTTTATAATTCGCAAACTTTGCTTTTATTAAAATTAGTTATATTTCCTACTCATTAAAACAGCCTAAACTCGCAGTTTGGTTCAATAGGAGACTGGGCGGTGTAACTTCGGCGACCAGTCGCTGAATTTGGACTTAATTTTTTGGATTGGATTTTTTAAAACTTAAAATAAAACTTATGATTTTAAAAAACAAATCGTTCTAAAGATTTATTTAGTTAGTAGATGAACAGTTTGACCACGTGTAGTGATATTTTATAGATATTCTAAAAATGAAGCGAGTT
This sequence comes from Maratus speciosus, assembly GCA_963932465.1. Taxonomy (NCBI): domain Eukaryota; kingdom Metazoa; phylum Arthropoda; class Arachnida; order Araneae; family Salticidae; genus Maratus; species Maratus speciosus. The sequence continues at coordinate 143,695,570 of OZ010789.1, read as the reverse complement.
ACACCTGGAAATATGTATAGAGGTCCAAATTTGGATATATTAACCACTAATAGATTAATTTTAACGCAATTATTGAAATTGGTAAATAAATCACATGTAATTTTTTAAGTGGTCGAAAAATTCCAGGCCCAGGTTTCGAACCAGGGATGTCCTGGATGAAGCAGTTAATGCTCTGTTGCCCCACCAGTGGCCGGGAGGTTCTGCTCTCGAAGCTGGTAGAAGGGAGGTGCTGGGTTCTAAACCGTTCGTGCCCGTCAGTGTAATCTTTCGGAGTTTTCCGTGATTTTCTTCGAACCTTGGATTTCCTTGAGTAAATACGGGTTTGGTTCTCTTTGAAAGACCCTCATGGAGGGCATCTCCTCAAGGGTTTATATCTCTTGTACAGATAATCGGCCGTCATAAAACAATACCAACACCAAAGCCAATGCTCTGTTAACTCAGCTCATTTGTAAAATCACAACTCATATGATTCATTTACCAATTAGAATAATTGTGTGAAAATAATCTACTGTAATTACGTATTCAGTGTTTCCTAGAGTTCCAATACCTGCGATTTATTCTTGTTGAGCTGATTCATATATATCGGACCAGATGTAATTGATAGATGATCAATAAATTTAGTTGGGTGAATAAGATCCTCCAGATTCCTCCGGTATAACACAGTTGGTAGAGCATTGGCAGCTTCAGTTAAGAGATCCTTGGTTCGAATCCTGGCAGGGACATTTTTCTTCCAGTTAGTAAATTACAACTCATATTTCAGTATGTTGTATCTCTTAAAGGCACTTGTAAATAAATATATATGCATTTAATATGGTACATGTAAGAACGATAAAATTCTGGAAGCTTGTACAATGTCTGAATATATGCATGTAAATATTGATGGACAAAAAGTCTTAAATAAGGGGTATTAACATCAGTTTCATTAAAATCTATTTAATTTGACACACTGGTACGCCAAGAAAATATACCAAAAAAGCAGATTTATTTTTTAATAAAAAATAAATTTTAAAAATGTTTTAACCAACAAGGGATGGTGCACAACAGTTTCAGATGTTCATCTCGCGAAAAACTAAGGAAAAACAGTTTTCATTGGCGAATTCGTGAAAGTAGAAGCTACCTTTTTTTTATTACTTTTACTTTTTTTTTATTTATTTCTATTTTTTATAATTTAATATAATTGCCCCGCGTGGCTTCTTAGGAAAATCTTTTAACAGTGTAAATTGAACTCGAATTTTGTATTTGTGACACAATACTAATTTAAGTGTTAGGTAATAATAATAATAATAATAATAATATGTAATAAAGTAGAATAAATGGTAAAAATAAAAATCATATCTATTAATAATTATAATAATAATGCATAGAGATAAAACTTTTCTTGGGGTATTTGTCATTCCTTTCATAGTCAGTTATAAAACTTTTGTTCCAAAAAATATCATTAAACTTTGTAAATTAGCATTATCTTTCATACGTTTTGTGTAAATAAATCGTTGTATTTCTCTTTATCGAAGAAGAATTAAATAATTTCAGCACATTTTTTACATCTTTATTGATTACTATCGACTGATACAAACTTCATTTAATTCGACCGAACATGTTGAGTACATTTCATTGTAAAGAAAATTACAATCTTTATATATGTTTCCTTTCCGTTTGTTATAACAGATTTTAAATTTTTACAAAATATCTAGACACAAGTGGAATTTATTTCTGGGGGCACATTTCTCTTCATTTGAATTTCGCTTCTCTTTATATCTCCACAACAATTTTCTTCCTTGAATACAGAAAAGATTTAAACTTAAATGATTTAGAATCTAGTCTACATTTGAAAAGCGAATACTTCAGTGATTTTAAAATTTTGACTACTGATAAGTAAAATTTCAAGTATATGATATTTTATGTGACATATAACTTTTTACAATAGATTAATTTTAACACAATTTTCCAATTGGTAAATAAATTATATGAGATGTAAATTTCCAACTGGGCGAAAAACGTCAGGATCAGGATTCGAACCAGAGATCTCTTGGCTGAAGCTGCTAATTTTCTGCCATCTGAGCTATCCCTCAAATATCTGGAGGACATAATTCGCCCTGCTAACCTTATTGGTCGTAGCAGCTGGACTGATATATGAATCAGCGAAAAGATCTCTAGTTCAAATCCTGGTCCGGACGTTTTTTGCCCATTTGGAAATGTACATCTCATGTAACTTCTTATTCTGAGATTTTTTTTTTTTTTTTTTTTACATTATCCCAGCGAACATTTCTTCAATTTTAATGATTTTTAAATAATTTTTTTTTAGCTGTCTCTCACGCCGTCAATGTTTTAGTTCCTTTTACATTGTGACTTTCTATCAAGTTTGAAATTCGTTTATCAGTGTTATTTAAACACGCAATTCATAATTATGATACAATTATAATGTGTAATAATCATAATAATATGTGATTAAAATATTGGATAATAATTATAAACGTGATATTTATGGCAAACAAATATATATTAGGATATTTTTTCTAGTGGCTTTCTTCCTTCGTTTCATAGTTTCATAGTGTGTTAGAAACTTTTGTTCCAAGAAATATCATTGATCATCTTGAATTAGCATTGGTTTCTATGGACTTTCTTGTAACTTTGATCATTTATCTCGCTTTGCAGAAAAAGGATTTCTCAAATAAAAACTTTGCAATCTCTTTACTCTTTACTACTTAAAAATCTTTACAATCTCGATGAGTAATATCGATTGATAACCATTTCATTCATTTTCGTCCGAAACTTTCAGTACTTCAGTTGTTCGAGAAATTACAAATATTTACCATTTGTTTACTTTCGTCTTCATACATTTGTTTTTAAATTTTCACAAAATACATACCGGGAGACCTTATTTGTAGTGACATATTCCTCTTTATTTGAATTTAAGTTCTCTTTACCTACGTTGTAATTCTCTTTTTTTAATATAGAAAAGGTTTAAATTTAAATCGTTTAGAATGTAATCAGTTGGAAAGAAGATTTAAACGCAAATATTTCAATGCTTTAAAAGTTTTGTTTACGGAGAAATAAAATTTTGTATGTTGGATATTTTATGTGACACAAAGTAATTTTAGTCTGCGCAATATTTTACATTCTCACTTTTATCAATTTTGGAACTTTATTAATTTTTTAAACAGTCCCCAGTTTATTATTATTATTATTATTATTATTATTATTATTATTATTATTATTATTAAGGATCAACTTAAACAGGTTTCTAAGACCGAAACCGAAAACAAATTTCGGTAATCTATCTGTTTTCGGACGAAAACGAAAACGAAATTGTCCAAAAAGTTTTTAAGTAATTAATGCATACATAGATATGCATAATTATTAATAAATTATCAGTGTCTATGAACACATTTCTAAAGAACAAATAAACATACATATGTATAGATATGTGTGTTTATAAATTTAAAACAAAAATTATAATAAAACTTTTACATTTCATTACTCTGTGACAAACAATAATCATAGGCATTTATAAATAATTAATTAACAACGTAATTAAATAATAGATAACAAATTCAATAATGATTATTTAAATTTTAAATGTACGTATATTTCCAATTCTTTAATATTTTTAACTCAAATTAATTGAAATATTGAATATGTTTTAATAATAAAATAATATTTTTATAATTTACAATTATAATTATTTTAATCTAGATTTAAATAAGGGTAAGATATATGCTTAAAAGAATTGTTGAATATTATTATTTTTGTTTGAAATTTTGCATAAGCATTTTTATGTTACGTATGTTTAAATAACATACTTATTTGACAATTTTTTATATTCATATAGTAATTTTTTTATTTATATTGTATTATGTTACGTAACTTTATAAAATTTTAATTATAATAAATTACTCACATGAAATATAGCATTTTAATCAGATAACAATATTTATATAACATAGTATTTAATAATTTTATATAGTCATGTAATATTTTTATCATACTAATATTTTAATGACAATATACCACTCAGATGAAGCATAATATTTTAGTTTCAGGGCGGTACTGATGTAACATAATTGATATTTTTATATATTCAAGTAACATTTTGATAATAAGAAATAATTGTATTGTGCTACTCACATGAAATGTAATATTTTAATTTTGTCACATTATTTATATAACCTATTCAGACACACGCATAACACACACATTACATATTATGTAAGTATCACATTACTTACATACCTTACATATACCTTGATTTATCTTTTATAATGATTTTTGTAAATGATTATCTATTGTACTACAACTTCCTGCAGGAGTATTCGTAACATTTCTGTGGTTTTAAACTAAAAAAATTCTATCACTGTTAAATCTGTGTTTTTAATGAGCAAATAAAAATTGTCTTTAAAGCTAAGTCCTACATGCATTACTTGCTTTCTAATTCGCATTCACGTCGTGAATCAGTCATGACTGATAAACAGTGTAATTCGTATCAATATATTAAGAGAATGTTAAAAGTCGATAAAGCTTGAATCAATGAGTAATGCTGAAAATTTCCAAAGGAAGGAACGAGATTTTTTGGAATACAGGATAGTTTCGGTCCAGCTGAATTTTCGGCAGCACTGTCGCCGAAAACGAATTTTCGGTGAACTGAGATTTTGGGACGAAAAAAAATGTAATTTTCGGTCAATCTCTTATTATTATTTTTATTATTATTATTTTGTCGAAAGTAAAGCAAAATGTTTTTTTTTTTTTTTTTTTTTCAGATTATGTCTGTTTTTTTAACCCGAGAGTTGTCGCGTCTTTTTTTTAAACGTTATTAGTCGAACTCGGTCATTTTGCGAAGTCCTCCCGCATACAGAAAATGTAAATTAAGAAACAATTTTCACTTAATATTCGAATATTACGTTTCAATGAAGTTATACGTTAGCAGTTTACTTAAATTATACATTTTATTAATTTGATTTGGAATAATGGGAAAAAGTAAAAAGGAAGTGATATTAGGGATCGTTTTCAACTGATTTCAACTGTGCCTCTAAAAATGTTCCTGAACAAAAAACGGGATGTCAAAACAGGATGATTACGTCACTATGATCATTATGAACATTTAAAGTCAGCTACACGGTAGATCTACATTGAATTTCTAAGGGTATATGAGTTAGAAGAAGATAATTTATATGGGCGGCAAAAAGACTGACACGCGTTTTAAATAAAAATGAAAATATATTTTTCATTGTTCATTCTTTTAAGAGTTTTTTAATTTTTTTTATATATTTGAGTAGATTTTATTCGCAGAGAAATTTCGTCTTTATCCGAGTTTCGCTTCTTTTTACTTTCGCTCCATTTTTACTTTCTTCTATCTTCAATAGAAGAAAGAATTGTAATCGAAAAGTTTTTCGACTTCCGGTTTTCGACGGATTTACACGTCTTAGGAGTCAGAGATTCCAAAAAACATGTTTATAAAAAATATCTGTTTGTCGGTCTGTCCGTATGTCCATGTGTCGCCATTGTACCATCAAAAAGTATATGAAGTTATGCATAGAAATGAACGATTTTTTTTAAAAAGTTTTTGGCTATGGCAAGCAGGTCCTCCATTAATTTGGGAAAAATCCGACGGTAGGGAGGGCTGTAATAGCGATTTTTGTGCATTTTGAATACTGTACCATCGAAAAGTATATGAAGTTATGCATAGAATTGAACCAAATTTTTTGTGTATGTTTTTGGCTATGTCAAAAAGTTCCTCCCTAAATTTGGAAAAAAATTGCCAGTAGGGGGCGCTATAACAGCGATTTTTGTGCGATTTTAGAATATTGTACCATCGAAAAGTGTATAAAGTTATGCATAATTCTAATAAAAATACTAATAAAACAAATTAAAATGAAATATTGACATGACATAGAAGAAAGTTTTGGGATTGGCACATTTAACTAGTTTCTCTTTATTTGAATGTAGAAAAGATTTGAGTTTAAATGATTCAGAATATAAACGCTAAATTTCAAATGAAAATATTCCAGTGATTTCAAAGTATTTTGTACTGACAAGTAAAACTTCAAGCGAAGTATATTTTGTGGGACAAATAACATTTTAATTCAAAACGTATTTTTTCCCTCAATATTTTTTTCTCAAATTTATTGAATTTAATTTTTTATATCGTTTAGCATCTAAACACAAAATAACATTAGAAAAAGATCAAACTTTTTTTTTAATTACTTTTTTTATAAACAATAATGCATATGTTAAATTTGGAATTCTTTTAGATTACGAATTTTTAAGCAAATTATAAACTTTGCTTTGTTATAAGCTTTTAAATTTTACTTTGTGTTTTTATAATTTAATATATAAAATAAATTCAAATTACTATATGTTTCAAAAGCTATAACTGTTTAAACTTAATGCTTTAGCTCTCGTTAGTTTATTTGTATTTTTATTCAATGATAACACATCATTCACTTCTTTATTAATTGCTTTATTTTTATTGTTCGACACCATTCAGAATTCTAAAATTACGGTCTTTATTATCTTAGATTTAAAAAAAAAACTGGCATTAATGTCTCGTGTTTAACAAACTGTTTCCTTAACAAATATATATATATATATATTGTTTTACTGTATATTCATATGTAAAAATATTGCTTCTTATAAGTTTTTAAAGCACATGTTTAAATTGAACATTCTTATTCAAAATTGAGAATTCTTCGCAATGTTTTATAAATACACTCCACATCCATACATCGAAGAAATTCAAACCAATTTGATTAAGTGAATCAATTTAATTTTATGTAGCATTTTAAATATATAACAACACTAATCAGTTGAACATGATAAAATAACACTAATTACAAAATAAGAGAGAGCATTAGATATATTAACTATAAATTATGTAAATAAGATACCCTTGTTATTATAAAATAAATAAATGCAATATCGAGATAATGCAAAATAATAACTAAAATTATTAAAAAATATATATTACCAGAAATTTATAGATAAACTGAAGCAGCTTATCTATAATAGCTTCAATAAACTTAAGATACACATACATTTTTAACGTCTGAATTAAAATATTTAAAAAAGTATATCTTAAAATGAAATAATAAAAATAAAAACTACTGGCGTATGTGTGTTCGGTGTTTTATAATGTAGCAAATAGTATCATTCAAACATTTTGAACTCTGGTAGATAAATCTCATTATAAAGTATTGTGACTTACAGCGGTTCTAGTACTTCACGGTCACATACATTTTTTAGTAGCAGAATACTTCATTTTAATGAACCCTCGTGTGGAAAATATGATGTTTGAAAACCCTATTGCATGAAATCATTTTGTGTAGAATTTCAGCTCTAACGTCATTCAGCTATAATGACAAAGATATATTTGAATGTTTGATATTGCAGAAAAGGGAATTCATTTAGATTTCTCGTTGCCAAAAGTAAGAGCACTGAAATGTCAATCCAGCAATAATTCGTCTTTTAATAAATTCAAGAGATTTGTTGTTTGAAAAGAGAATAACTTTTACTTCAACATTTTTTATTATTTATGAAAATCATTTACTGATTTTAATAGTATACGAAACAATATAATTTACAAACAACATGAATTTCATATGTGGATATTTTCTTTTAAAAATTTCAGAAAAGCTATTAGATTTATATTAATTTAGTGATCTGAATTGTAATAATACTAGCTCATTTACTGTTCGAGCACGTATATTTCCTGAATAAATAGAGTAGGCTACAGAAAGTTGATATGTTCACAGGTTTCATATATTTTTAAATAATGATATCCAATGGGAACTCAATGGGAATCTTTTCAATGGGAACTCAAGTAGAACATATTACATTTAAGCGACAGATCGTAAAACAATACGTTGTAGAAAAGTAAAGATTGAAAACGTCCCACAAAAATGATAAATTTATGCGCCAAAATATTCAGTAAGATTGATTGTTGATTGTTGATTGATTGATGAGATTGATAAGAGTTTTGGTTACGTACCCTATAAAACTGCAATAAGTTTCTGTTTTCAAACAAAAAAGCATTCAGGCTGTTAACAATTTTATTTGATAGAAATTTTAAATAAAACCTTAAAAATTTTTAATAATAATTTAAACAATAAAATTAACAACATCAATTTCATATATTTTAGGAAGTAAAATTTTTAATAATAATTAAAACAATAAAATTAACAACATGAATTTCATATCTTTGAGAAAGAATTTTTTTAAAGAAGAATTATAAGGCTTATGAGAGGCCAGTGCTTGGAGTTATTCTACAAAAGATTTCTATCTAAGGTGATGCACCATTTTAATGAACAATGTTGTTTATACTGTGTCAGGTTTATAACAGATACTTTAAATTGTAGGCATCTTGCATTTAATGTATATTCAGGTGGAAAGCATAAAAATTCAAACTTATGCTATATGAAATGTTTTTGTGGTGTTAGGTAGACTAAATAATAAATTTTACTTTAATTGTAAGGCTATATTTAATATTTAGTGTCCGGTGATAATTTAAACCGTAGAATAAATTTATATTTTGATTCTTACTTGTTGAATTTAAAAATGTAAACATTAGCACTTTTTCAAAATGAAAACAAAATGCGTCGTATATCGTAATTTATTCATATCAATTATCCGCAGTTTTTATTATCAGCGGAGAACTGTCAATATTTCAAATGAAATTATTTGATGATTGATACAGCGTATTGAAGTGCATTCTTCCATTTACTTTAAATGGTATGATGTATTCATACTTACATTCAGAAGAACTGTGTATGCATGCACTCTTATACATCCCTATTACTGGTATGTGATTTAAAGAACTAAGTAAGGAAAAGTAAGACAAAACATATAGTCAGGTGAAAATAAGATATATCAGTTTGACTCAATCTGAGCAGTCCCTATAGGATAATATTTGAAATACTTAACTCAAGGAAGATGCCATTACGCTCTATAGAACTTTTATATTGACATTTGTCCGTTTCTGTTTGGAAAAGTATATTTTCATATTTTTTAAATATTTGCTTCTTTTCAAAATTCTTAAATATGAACACAAATAATTCAAACGTTTTATATTACTATGTGCAGACTATTGTAGAAACCTTTATCTGCCACAATTAAACTGTTTCTAGAATTTATAGGTGATATTTTTGGACTTACTTTACGATTATCTTTGGCTTGGTGTAAAATAGGGGATAAAAATAGATAATATAGAACAAAAATAGAAGAGTCCATAAAATATTTGAAGATCATGCATATAGATCTTCATAGACTAAATTGGTTGTTTTTTATAAAGTTGAAAAATGGTATTTTGCAATTTCTATGCAAATGTAATGCAGATAATAATCATTTTATCTTTACATAATTAATCATTAAACTTGTAATTCAAATAACATTAAGGGGACACAGTACCTTTTAAACTACTTTTTCGATTTTTAATAATACTGTAATATACTTAAATATAATGTCACTACAGATATTAGGTACTATAAAGCAAACATAATTTCATATAATTTTAAAAAAAAATCTGGTAGAACAGCCTATTTAACTAAAATTTAAATTTAAAATAAAATTAAATATTTTTAAAATCCCTACTACTTTTTAAAATATGAATATTTTTGCTTCAAATTTTTTTTCCATATTCCTTAGATTATACTACATAAAACTGTGCATGAAGTTTTAGATGTATGGGATATTACATTTAATATCAATCTTTTTCTCTTTTGTATAGTAAAAAATCAAGGAAAAATAATTGAAATTCTCAAAAATAATAACTATAACCTGGAATGTTAAATCCATGCACAATTTTATGAAGTATGTTTTTAGGATTATGGAAAAAAATTTTGAAGCAAAAGTATTCAGATTTAAAAAATTAGTAGTGATTTAAAAAAAAAAATAATTTAAATTTTAGTTAAATAGGTTGTTCTACAAGATTTTTTTTTTGAAATTATATGAAATTATATTTTCTTTATAGTATCTAATATCTGTAGTGACATTATATTTAAGTATATTACAGTATTGTTCAAAATTGAAAAAGTAGTTTAAAAGGCAGTGTGCCCCCTTAATTCACTTTCTAAGTTAAAGAAAAAGTTATAAAATAGAGTGTTTCTTTTTAAAAGAATGTCCAAATATTTCATATCTGCATTATTGAAATTTTGAATGGTTTAAAATTTCAAATAATCATTTATAAATAAAAATGCGATGAACTAACTGTATACTTAAAATATAATTAGTTTGCAACGATATTTGGAAAGTATCTACAGAAATTATATGATGTTATAAATTGTACGTAAAGAAGCAATTTGTAATAAAGTGTTTTGTTTTAAAGTATTTCTCCTAATATTTTGCTTACAAATGGTAAACATATCGGAAGAAATATTTGCAATAGAATCGTACCCACTACCAAAAGTTAAACCTTATATTGACTAATAGTATGGATTTAACTAGTAGACAGACACATAACAAAAAAGTAAACAGTGATTAAACAGTATTATCTAAAAAAATTTTATAAAAATAAAATTATTTTTGTAAATTTTAAGTTACATATTTGAATGAAACATAAAACGGCTGTTTACTGTCTTTTTATTTTTCAAGCTCAATGCAATGTATTTCCGTATTACCATGAATAATGTTATTCAACCTTGCCAGAAGTTTATCCATGTCAATATAAGCTATATATTTCCCTAGGGATAGAAAACAATGTAACTGTAATCAAAATATATCGCACGCTGCGCTTACTTCATGACTCATGCGTTCTCCCTGCAGAAGATGAAATCATGCATAAAGTATGTTGGAAAATAATGCTTTTCATAAATCGAATATTTAAAAAAGTTTCTACATTATTTCAAATATATTATGCCTTTCATTCGTGTTATAAAAGTAGCAACACGGAAGCTATTCGAAAGAAGTCGCTTTTTTTAAATAAAAAGGATAAATATTTTAAAAAATAATAAATTTAGTATATCTCTGTAATGTTTAAATTGTTTTAAAATGGTTGAAAAATATTTTTTTACAAAAAACTATATTTAAAATGGCTTAATAATAGCAAATAATTTCTAAAAAATATTTGCGTTTATTTCAAAAACGTAAAATGAATATAATAATGTTTCAAGCACTAAAATAATAATAATATTATATATAAAGTTGTTTTTGTGATGATTTAAACTAGTGCTCCTTATTAAACGTTTATAGGAGTATACGTATAATACGTATTATACTAGGTACGCATTTCAAATACGTATAATATGGCTACGACGGTTATACGTATTATGCAAAGCAACATATACGGTACATCGTATATACGGATCTTACCCAAGCGGTTAAACGTATAAACGACCAAACGTTTTTCGTTCGAGGCATGGGAATAGATGTTTTAATGCTTATATGCGGATTAGAAACATTGAGAAATATCCTCTATTAGAGTCCCGTATATAGAGCGGATTACCGGGGCCCTCGCGATTCTCTATTCAAAGAAGCACGATGGCGTGGAGTTTAGCTATCTTCTGGTTGGTGCTCAGGTACTTAAAAAATCTGAATACTTTTCCTCTGTTTAGATTTTAGTTGTTTTCCCTAAATACTAAGCTATTAATTATTAAATGTTTAACTATTGGTAGTGGATAGCTTCAAAGCTACCTTTCGCTGATCTGTAGCACAGCTACTTTTAATTTATGGCATGGGCACTTCGCACATTATTTTTGCATGCGGCCAGAGACCAGAATTAAATTTACTTTATATTTTAAAGTAACACTGATCAATCCGACTCCTGGAAGTTTTGTAATAATACCTTTATTGTATTTAAGAATATTGTTTTCTAAATTTAAAATATTTTGAAAATATATTTTACTCTGAGAAAGAAAAGAGAGGGCATATCTTTTCAAGAATGTGCTGTGCAATTGCTTTCTAAAACAAGCAAGTTCGTTATTTGCCAGTCTATAAGTAATCGAAATTTATAGGCACTTTATACAAAAAGTTATGTATGTCAATATTAACAAATCTTAAGCGTAATGCCTTACATTTTGTATAAAAAATACTATGAATATCATGATTAAAAAAATTATTTGTTCTGTTAAGTTTCATTATACATTAACAGAGTAGAAAACATCGTCTCTGTAGAAATAAAAACGCACGAACAAGGATTCACCTTAAATCTGAAAGAATTATACTTTCATCCTTTGGTCAAAAAGTGTTTAATTTTGCTAGTTACTTACAATGAATACAATATGTATATATTATATACACAATACATATATATAATGGGGTATCTGATCTCAATACCATGAGATTAACAAAAAATTTAAACTAATTCAAAATAAAATTTTTCATAAGTACTTTTTCAATTCTCGGTAATAACTTTCGGTTTTGAAATAAAAACACTAACATATCAACATTTTCGGAATTCAAACAACTATGTTTTGATATTACTATGTTACCTGTAGTTGAAAAATCTCGTTCAGATCAGGCAAAATAAATAACTACATCTCCTTATCATTCCAAAACACTTTCTTAATAGGCATACATGACCATGTTTACTCCGACAGAGTCAATACCACGCTTATTTGTTAAACCATTATGAGAACATAATTAAAACACCTATAATGGCTACTTTCAGTAATTATTATTTATTTATAAAACAATTTAAATTGTTCCAGCAAACTTTTATAACATTTTATCCCTTAATTTAATGAAAATTAGAAGAAAATAAATGAAATAAAATATTTACACAGAAAAATAACAAGATGTTATATATGAAACATAATATGCAGATTGCTACGATAACGCAACCGACATCCAGCTTATTCTCCATTCAGTGACGTAAGACTGATGAGGTCCATTGTTATTAAAAGTAGATACAATACTTGAAATATACGTATACTTTAAATGTACGTATGCTTAAGTATACGTTTAACCGATGTACCCTTATACATATCCGGATACGATTAAACGTATATTTTAAAGTATTCGTATTTCAAAGAAGCGTAAAATACGTATATACGTATATCGTTTAAACGTATAACTGAAATACGTATCCCATTTAAACACTAATAACACTAATTTAAACATTTCGATTCACGAAAACCTAATAGAAAGTTTAAAACAAAAATTAACAGTGTTGCAAAATTATATACACAACTTCTATGCAAAATATTTATATTAGATATAAATTGAAGATATAAATTGAAGGCAATATTGATCTTATTGATGCAACTTATTATTCTCTTTCTCTGTCGGAAAATTTCTTTTTTATTACTATTTATAGGATAGTCCTTCTCAAAAAAATAGACCAGTATTTCAGAAGTTCTGTTACACTAAAATGAGAATTCCAATTACAAGCAAATACCTTTTTAATACATTTTGAAAAATAGAAAGTCTTTTTCACTAAATGTTTTTAAAACGAGTAACGATATAGCTAAATTATGATATTTATACGAATGGAATTACATTTCTTTTATATTCCAATGTAAAAAGTACAGTTAAATAAAATCATAGCCATAGCCTAGTTTCTCCTTTTATCAAACCTACTATTTAATTCTTAGTGCGCATAATTATTGTCATAGTTAAAATTAAAACTAAACAATTTAATATTAAAAAAATATATATTATACCATTCATAGTCATGCTAGGGTTTAAGGATTAACATATTTGGCTTTGATTTCATCTAAAAATTAGTTAAATTTGAATTGCAGATCTCGTTAAAAATTTGCATTTATAAAATAAACTCAGTTCTTACATAAAAAAATTATTTATATTATATTTTCAAATATTAGAAAAAAAAATACATTCTATCAAATAATTGTAATTCAAGATTAAATAACAATGTTCACATAAATAATAAATCTTTGACCTACGATCTTTAAACGTGATTTATTATTCTGAGAAAATTAACTTAACCAGAAACCTCTGAGCTTTGAATTATTTAGCCTCATTTAAGATTTATGCTATTTGGAATTCCCAATGTCATATGAGTGCTTTTTCGTACAAAAAAATTGTCAAAAACAAAAGAGTAATTTGTAATAATGAATTTATTGATTGACAATTAAATATTTTTAAAGAATGTTAAAAATAATATTAGAATAATATATTAGGGAATATTAAAACAAATTATTGTGAATTATGTTATTTAGGTTACAAAATAAACTTAAATTTGCATGCTTTTAAAAATTTTTGAATCAAGTGTACAGTAAATATTATCTCTCATATAATGTTTAACTCTTGTATTTACCCATTTAATGTGCCAGTTAAACGCGAAAAATTCGGATAAACGCTTAAATGGCATTTACGCTTTCAGTTAAAATGTATTTACGCGTATCCTGATTGAAATTTTTCGAGGCATAATGTCTAATAAGCATAAAGTTGAATACTATATGAAAGTAAGTCCTAAATTTACGTGTTTAACTATCTTACTCCATGTACATCCTTCTATAGTATATATATACAGGGTGTTTCAGCACAGCGGTTAGAATGTTTCATGAAACATAGAGTCCACCTAGACGATGGGGAATCACATAGCAATGTATGGTCGAAAATGCTTTCCTGGCGCGTTAGTGACGACACAAAACACGGGAGAAACAAACAAAGGGAGGACATTAACAGGATGAGAAAACCTGTTTATTATTCTTAGTAAAACAAAAAAAAAACTAAGAAAAAGAACAAAAACAGAGACAACGATAGTCATCAAAGAATATGTTCAAAATTACGTCTTCACATCTTTGGCGCATGGAAAATCTAATGTTTTCGAAAACTAGAAGATAGCCCGTCAGAAGGACGTGTTTGCATTTTCAAAAGAATGATAAAGCATTGCATTATAAAAAGAATTATGAAGTAATAAATTGTATCTCATCTGACTAATAGGGTCAGGTGGTGTAAAATAGTTATAAAAACAGTCCATTCATCGAAATTTAATTTGCAAGAAAAATATAATTGAATTGGTACAATAATGACATAGAATATGCAAATGAACTTCACTCACAAAATCTGAAGAACTATTTCACAAAAAACGTGCAAAGTAATACTAATAAGGCTATTCTAAAACATATAGTAAATTAACTTTCGTCTTCGTTCACTCCATTTTTAAAAAAAATCACTAACTTTCGATTTCTTATAAATCTGAAAAAGAAAAATACATAAATAAGAGCCATTCAAAACTGTGTAGAAAAAATTAAAACAGCCCGAATATAAAAATTCTAATAATATTGAATTTAATGTACACTTTGCTTGCCTTAAATTGTCATTTTTAAAGAAAGTTTTAATGCATGGAGTTCGTCCAGATCGCTATATTGCCAATGAGCTCGATGGTCTGTATTTTAATGATTCTTAAAGGAATGAATCGGAAACATTCAAAATTAAACATTGTTTTTGAATACAGCTTTATTGAAAAACTTAAATCTCTGAAAATTAAAATAAAATGACTGATTTTAACGAAAGATTATCGGGACCCTTATGAGTTCACTTCGAAAGTGTTATACACTTAGCACTATTATATATATAATACCGAACGTGTCCCGAACTTCCCCAGTAGCTGCGACGATGCATGCAAGAAGTTTCTTAGCACTGTTCAGCATTGTTCCAACATTTCTTCGGCGCTATGAACAATAAACATGTTTAATCGTTTCCGACAATGCATTGCTATGTGATTTCCTATCATCTAAGTGTACCCAATAGCTCCTGAAACTTTGTATCCGCTGTGCTGATACACCCTGTATAAACATTTTTCTTTAAACAACTGTTATGGTCGATCTAGGGGCTCAAAGAGTAAAAATATACTAAACATTCGTAGTCGATATTTTTATCATGACTACAATAATTTCCTCGAATTATGTGTGCTAGAAAAGTAAACAGCTTTGTATTCCTAGAGCATAATGTTGAAAACATAAAATTGTATCAAAATGTATATATATTTTTAAGTATAAGAACTTATTAAGGACCTTCATTACCGTTGTTGGAAATGATCACTTTCGCAAAAAATATCGATTTGTTTTTATTATTTCATTTGAAACTTTATTAAAAGATAAAACTTGTGATGATTATAAGACTGTTTTGTTTTTGTTTCTAGTTTTAGAACAGAAGTCATAGTTAATTTATAGTAAAGATATACTAATTTAAAGTTTAAATGCATTTTTCGCATAATTGATTTTTGCACAAAAATAAATCCGTTAAAAGTTATAACTAAAAATATTATTATAATTCATCCATAAAACTTTCTGAGCTTTGTATATACGTATGTAAAAAATAATAATAAATAGGGTGTTACATTATTAGGAATACCTTTAAATCGTTCCAATGTAACATAAAAAAAATAACTTTATGTTATATTGTATTTTGGGCATAGAAGTGTATTAAAAATGTTATTGGCACAATGTCCTCTTGTCATAACATTTGTCAGAATTATCAGTGCTGATTAGGTACTTTCGTAATTATATAAATACGTAGCATCTGTAATCGTCTGTCCGTCCGTCCGTCCGTCCGCATATAACAGAGAAAAAACTACCCAACCAAATGGTCAGAAATTTTAACTATATAATTGTTTCAAAATTTTGTCGAGTCATTTCAAATTATATTAAAATCGTATGTATAGTTTAATTACACGGACAATCAAAATTCTTCCGTTACTTACGGCCAATGGGAAAAAATATTTCAAGTGTATCTTAATAATGGTACAGACTTTCAACAGAGTGAAATTGATATTCACTTGCGAAGTGCACTAAAATATACATTAAGTACAATATGCGATGCAAAAAATATTTATAAAACTAGTTATAGTACAAACGCACCTCATTTACCACGGTTGACACGCAATTTCCAACTTGTTTTACTTAAATTTAACTTGTAAAAAATACATTCTTGTATTATATCCCAGTTAATGCCGTTCTATGTTTTAATGATATAGAGATTGTTCATTCATAGAGAAAATTAATTGAAATGAGAGTTAACAGAAGAAAAACTTCATTTTCAGTTCTGCATTATAATGTATGTCCGTCACTCTTTATTCAAAATTATACATTAAGTAGTAGACTACGTCATACTAATATTACTCAACATATTGCTGTAAAAAAATAAAATTAAAAAAAATTAAAAAAAAAAACTTTAATATTAAACAAAATAGATGTTGCTATCCCACGTACACTTTATTCATAAACTAAAAGATGATATAAAATAAACACATGAATAAAATGAATCTCAACGTTTCGCTTTACTCTTTCAAACCATCATCAGGAGTAAAATTTTCCAAAATATAAATCGGCAGGAAAAAATCAATATGCTACATCTTTAAAAATTAAATTCAAACTTTAATATTTTCATATTTACATTGATTCATTTACACAGAAACATTTCATTTGAGTTTTGGCAAATTGAGCAAAAATTTTAATTCAACGAAATAAAGATTGGAAATATTAGCGAAACTTCAACAACTTGGCATTCTCATTTCCACCTCTAGGTGTTTATTTGACGCCGATTCATTTTCAAGGAATGATAGTGTAGAATACTGAATAATATTGAATCTTTAGAATTCAGACTGGTGTTCAGGGGTGGCGTTGGGGGTTTTTTATCCCTCAGTGGACTCCAATTTCACACGTTCCAGACAATAGCTAGGGGAGAGGGGAGATAAAAGATTTACATTGCGACCTAGTAGAAGTAAATTACATGGAGGAATGGGAATAACAGTTAACAATATTATTTGCAGCATGATAAATGCTATTCATTATCCTTCTTCTATACGACAAGAATTGTTGTCTAAAAGTATAAATAAAATTATACTGTTATGTTCAATCCATTTGATACTTCATGTATTCTAATATTTACCTACAGTTTTAATAATAAGCTATAATTCAAACTATAATTATTGAACGTCACGTTCACCTTGATTAACAAATAAAATATGCGATATTAAAAGTCTGACAAAATTTACTTAAAAGGTAGTAAAATATACATGAAAAGGTCTTTATAGAAAAAACCCGTCAAAGATGTTAAAACCCCAAGCGCTTTCAACCGCAGTATATCAGCCGTCATCAGTGTGAAAAATACACTGGAATGACTACTGGAAATATTAAAGACAGTCGAAAAGAACATAAATTCATAACATATATTATATAAAAGGACATAAAGTATAACAAGCCCTCTACATATGTATCCAGGTTAAATCAAACACAAGATATTGAATAGATTTCAGTAAAGCAAGCGTCATAGCCCATACTTCAAATTACTATACATCAATAATCAGAGAATCCTTGGAAATTTTAACTCAAAGAAAGAATACTTGCAATGATGTACTTCCCTACATCATATCTAAG
This sequence comes from Maratus speciosus, assembly GCA_963932465.1. Taxonomy (NCBI): domain Eukaryota; kingdom Metazoa; phylum Arthropoda; class Arachnida; order Araneae; family Salticidae; genus Maratus; species Maratus speciosus. The sequence continues at coordinate 143,677,301 of OZ010789.1, read as the reverse complement.
ATCTAGTATAGAATAATATATATCTCTAGCAATTTTGTAGCATAATCATATTTCCACCACCTTCCTCTTCTCCTCCCTTCCTTTAAAATGACTCGTCTACTGCTACTCATGCAAAGAAATTTCACGAACGTTCATTCCTCTGATATTTCCCCCCTGATGATGGCTGTTACAGTGCAGTTGAAAGCACTTATTGTTTTTAACATCTTTTACGATTTTTATGCTAAAAAGACATTTTATTGTATATTTTAGCACCTTTTAAGTAAATTTTATCAGAATTTTAATAACAGATATTTTACAATATTCATAATTATTAATATAGAACTTACATACAAAATGAATACTCTGTAATCTAAACATAAATTAATTAGGTAGTTGCCATTGCATTATTTTTTTAAATAGAGGAAAGTCATATTAGACATTCTTGCTTCTTAGGCATTCGGGCATTTCTTGAAATATATTGAATAATCGGCCATTTCACTCTATACCTATATATTCACCCTATCTATGAAATGCTAATATATACTGTTAAAATAACAGAAATATTTTTTAATCTACGAAAATATAGTATAACCACTAATAAAAATATAAATTAACCTATTCCGAGTTATCATGATTCCATAAAGACTTATTATAAACCTCATAAATCAATATATTTCCATAAAAAATAATATTTTATAATTTTCATAAAAAATACAGGTTTTCTTTTTTACTCATACTGATTTTTGAAAAGGTTTCCAAGTAGTTGTTATAGCGTATTATTCAGTTTTCCTAAATAAGGATATCGGTTTTAATATCGGTCGGATGCTATCAATTACTAATTAAATGTTTTCATCTGCGTTATTTAATTTACCTATGAAAAAGTAACAAAATATTTTATTATTGATACTAATGGTGTAAATTTGTCATATTTGTCTTTAAAGCATGTTTGTTTAAAATAGGCATGTTTATTTGAGAATTGATATCATTCAAAAAACTTATATTTCGGGTTGAGAATGCTGATTAACAGACTAAAATAACTATTCACAAGCGTTTCCGAAAATCAATAGCAGTAAAAAAGATTTGTTTTCATAAAATACCTTTTAATTCTTTCAAGGGTAAAGTATTTCTGTTGCTAAAATGTTAAAATGATTGAATGGCACCGGCATTTATGAACAGACTTATATGAAAGTAACTAAAAGCTGATATTTCTAAACATGAAGAGCGTTTTTTGGAATCGTTAAAAACTCCGAATTGCTATTGTATATTTCCGTTTTTAGTTCTAATTTTCTAGATAGAGAAACAGTAATGTAGTAAATAATATTCTTATCACCTCTTCTATAAATCATTTTGAATGTGCCTTGTGTATCCCATATAACCCCTTCTTTTTTGGAATGGAAAGTTATAAATAGATGTTATTGTAAGTTTTATTGAATAACCGTCTTAAGAAGAAGGAATAAAATAATTTATCAGATTATTCTAGTTGATACAAAATTTTTAGCTTAAAAGTATCTTAAATCAAAAGTATATAATAAACATATTTATCTGAATTTGCTAACATAAGTTGCCAGATTTCTCTTTCAAAAATTACAATTCTATAAACTTAAATGAGCCAGATTTCCAGTTTAAAAATTTCAAAATAATTTAACTGTAAATCTCTCTTTTAACAATATGGCTAAAAAACCAATAGGTATATTTTTTAAAACTTTATTAATATTTCAGTAATTTAAAAATTTCTGCATTTTAATGCACTCTTATTTTGCGACGAATTGAATGCGATATCAAATGATGTTTTCTTTACTCATTTTGAGTACTTTCAAATTCATTGAAGAAATAATTTTAAATTATCAAAGAAAAAAGAAGTTCAAACATATCTCAAGATGCAAAGATGTCTATATTTCATTTCAAAATTTCAAATTATTAAGTTTTTTGCACATATTTCAACTAGCATTTATTCATCCTAAAATACTATAGAATTATAGCTTTTTCTCTTTCCGTTATACTATTGTGTTTATGTTTTTCAGAGACAATAATTGATTAAAAGCGCATTTTTAATTCAATTTCTTCTTTCTGTGATGTAACTCTGCTTATTCGTACCTAATATAGGGTTTCATTCTTTTCAGTGAAAATAAAGAACTAGATAATAATTGCCCATGAAATTAAATCATCTACATATTGATAGTGTGCTTACAGTTTTGTCTACAAATTTAATGGAGACATTGTAAGTTCTGTTCAAACAAAACTAATTCATTTTCATCTTAATCCTTTCCAATTAAAACTTTTGAACGGAAATATCTTGTTCAATGAGAAAATGTGAGTAGAATAATGAGGAATTTAAGTACCTATCCATTTCTTAAAAAATAATATTTCAGTTATTTTTTTAAATATCCTAAATTGATAAAGGCCAAAAATTTCCGAGTAATTCCACAAAACGACCTTCGATTACATTTCTTCTTTCTGTGATGTAACTTTATTTATTCGCACCTAATATAGGGTTTGTTTCTTTTTAGTGAAAATAAAGAACGAGATCATATTTGCGCACGTAATTAAAACACCTGCATATTGATAGAGTGCATACAGTTTTGTCTACAGATTTAATGGCGACATTTTCACTTCTGCTCAAACAAAATTAATTCATTTTCATCTTGATCATTTCCAATTAAAACTTTTGAGTAGAAATATCTTGTTCAACGAGAAAAGATGAGTAGTAAGATGAGGAATTGGAGTGCATATCCATTTCTTAAAAAATAATATTTGTCATATTTATAAAGAACCTAAATCGATAAAAGCTAAATTTCCGAGTAATTCCAGACACGACCGTCTTTCTGACCGTCTGCCTGTTGTTACTCTAACTCAAGTATATATACTTGCATTACCACATTCTTGGCATATGTCATTGGGATTTACAGTGGCATGTTCTGTTTTGAAAATAATGTTTGTAGCATTTATAGTTCGTTTTCAGGGACAATCAAATTAATTCCGTTACATTATGGCCTGTAGGGAAATAATTTTCAATGTATTTTAATGATGTTACAATATATCAAACGTATTGAAAATTATATACAGAAGTGAGATGGACTACAAGATGTTTACTGTATAATATAGTGTGCATAGGAATTATGGTTCATTTACAGGGGCACACTAAATATTTTGGTTACAGTACTGTCTGTATAGTGTATGCTAAATATTATATACACAAACGTGTAGATCATATACCGGTCTTCACAAAATAATCGAACACTTTCAATCTATTAATGGTAACTGCAGGAAATGGGGTTTTTGATTTTTCCAAAATAATTGAACAGTATTTATGAATTAGGTTTGTCTGTCCGTCTATCTGCCCGTCTGCACTTCTGTCTATCGGTCTGTCCGTACTGTATCTTGCTTAAATAATGCTCGGATTGCCATGAAATTGATATGCGCTTTTGAGGATTACCATGACTTGTTCGGTATTGAAAATGAAGTATGTATCACTTATACTTCATTTACACGGGCATTCAAAATTATTGTGTTATATTATGGTCTATGGGGAAAAATCAGTTGCGATGTATTTTAATGATATTAAGCTATTTTAAACGTAATGAAACTTATGCACCTTACTGAGGTGCATTAGAAAATGGATTCTATAGAATGCCAATAATAGCGCTTAAAGTACGTGTACAGAGGAACTCAAAGGTATTCTTTTTTATATTATGGTCGATGAAGAAAAATCTTTTGTGGTGTATTTTAATAATGTTTCTCTGTAACAAACAGAATGAAATCGATATGAATTTATGAGGTGAAATAAAACAGGCTTTCTGTAGGGGGTGCAAAGCATTTATCATTCATTTACACGATCACACAAAAGAGTTCCGATCTATGTTGCTCTACTGAAAACATTGCTTGCAGCGTATTTCAATTATGTTTTACTATTTCAAACATGATGAAATTGGTATACGCTACTCAGGTTTTTTACAAGATGCTTACAGTATACTATGATGTACATTGAATTGAATTTAATTTACAGGGACACATAAATAATTTCAGATACAATACTGTATACGAAGTATTGTTTATTAGAGATGATTGCTGAAAGTGCATTTTCATCTATGGCATGCGTCTTTAATGTTAACTAATTTTTTTGCATACTATATGGTGTGTATAAATTCTATAGACAATATACAGAGCTACACGAAGAATTTGTAAGAATTGGGGAGAATAAAACAAAATTGCCTAAAGTTTTTTTTTTTTTTTTTGATTTGATTTCATTTTGAAGCTCAACTATATTTAGAAACGTATGTTTATAAAATATTAAATTATAAATATATAATAATATGCAATATATAATAATATGAATAATATGCAATATATAATAATATGAATAATATGCAAGCCTATGCAAAAAATCTGGATACATGCACGCCTATGGATGATAATTTCTGAAACTGCGATTATAGTTGTTTTAAGCGTGTTTTGAACTGAACTAAATTTCATCTTAACATGTGGCTTGCATACAAAATTGTTGCTAATTTACAAGGTTGTACAAAAGGAATTCAAGTACATTTCCGTTAACTGGTAGAATCTGCTGAAGGTGAGTTTTCTACTGTTTTATGCGTTTTCTTAATGTACTAAATTTTAGCATACTATGTAGTGTATATACAAATCTATAGATTATATATAGAGCTCCACTCTTTTTATATAATATCTTTATTAACAAAAGATGATTTTAAGAAATCTACTAATCGTACTAATTATAATAGTAAAAATAGATTTATTAAGAAAATTAAGTTGCGCCGTTCTCATTTCTATCGTTATCATCCTCTACGGTTGCACATATGCAAGATAGAATGTACACACACAAAAATATCCCTGTAAAATTACGGGCAGAAGCCGGAAGCAGAGTTTTCAGTCATACCCCGAAAAAGAAATCCATATCCAATTACCAATCCGTATTTTTGCTAACAGATGAGCTAGAACTGTAAAAATATGTGGATTGCCCTTAATTTTCTAAGTATCTAAGGCAGGCATGTCAAACACGCGGCCCGCGGGCCACAACTGGCCCGCCGACAACTTCTCTGTGGCCCGCCAATCCTTTGGCATTTTACCTGTATTTAATTTAGTTACAAGTTTCAATTTTCCAACTGAGTGAAAAAGTTTGCAAGAAGCAAAGTGAACAATTAGACATACATTAAACATGTTCGATAGAAAACTTTTTCTGGTAGAATAAACCTTATTTGAATGAGAAAATGTGTTTAATAAATGAAATGAAATACGTATATGTAACGCATCGATACAAAACACAATTTATTAAATAAATTTTCTGATTCAAAATTTTTCTACTCGAAAAAAAATCCGGAAGATTAAAAGTTATACCTTTGCCAGATTAACATAGAGCGTGTACATTTTTTTAAGTTAATACAATTTAGAAAATCCAATTAAACTTTGTAGATTTCGTTTAAAAAGTAATGTCAAGTATTTTTTCGAAAGTCAAGAATTTTTTCGAAAAATACGATAAAATAAACTACACTGGTTTCTAAAAATTAAGGAAAAATCACAAAAAGAGCGATAACTCGTTCAAAAATTAACCTATCCGTATGAAATTTGGATATGTTGTTAACTAAAAGATGCTGATTAAAATTACAAAATGCAAATTAGTGGCGCTGCAATCGGATTGCGTCATCTGTGCGGAGCATAAAAATGCACGCTAGAGAGTACGGCTGCTGGTGTCGCTGTGATTATGAGATAAGAAATCTGAGATAGCCAATTCATTAGTATGACCTCGAGGTATAAGAAATCTGAGATAGCCAATTCATTAGTATGACCTCGAGGTATCATTTGGCCGCATAACTGCGATATAGAGCTATAGGAAGATTAGATATAGGCCAAAGTCAGACAGAGGTGGCCAGATGGCTAAATGTGAGTCCTTGTGTTGCTCATAGGCTTTGGCAACACTTTCAAGTCACTGGTTCGGCCTCCAGAAGGTTCAGGGAAGGACGAGCAAGAGCTACGACAAGCACCGATGACCGATATTTGCAGTTATGTGTACGAAGGAATAGAACAGCAACCCCCTCTCACCTTAAATCTGTCCTTGCTACAGTCACTTGAAGGTTGGTATCAACGTCTACTGTGCGTAGAAAGCTTCATGGAGGTGGTCTATACCCGATGCAACCGGATATTTGTGTGCCGCTCGCCTCTTGTCTCCGGAGGGAACGTTTAAGTTATTCACGTCAACGTGTCCATTGGATGGCTGATCAGTGGAGGCGTGTTCTCGTCACAAATGGGTTCCAGTTTAGCATCGAAAGCGATAGTAGGCATTGTTTGATTTGGAGAGAACAGGGAACACACTATCATCCATGAAACATTCGTAAAATACATTCGTATGGAGGAGGCAGTGTCTGTGTTCGGGATGGTATCTCGTTGGGCGGACGCACAGACCCCCATGTCTTTTTACGTGGAACTGTGAATGCTCACGTCTATAGAGATGACATTCCTGATGCCAGTGCAATAGGTAAAGATTTCCTGTTACAGGACGATAACGCTAGACCGCACAGGATTCACATCGTAGAAGATTATCTTCAGCACCAAACAATTCAGCGCATGGAATGGCCAGCGCAGTCACCGAACTTGAATCCCATTGAGCATCTTTGGGATGCTTTCGGAAGATGTGTCGCTGCTCTCAATCTCCCTCCTCAGACCCTTGCCACGCTTACAACTGCTTTACAAGAGAAACGGCTCGCACTTCCCCGCAAACTTATCAATCGCATAATTGACAGCATCACACTTCACTGTATGTTCTGTATTGCTTATAGGGGTGTTCATAATCCATATTAAAAATACTTTTCCTATACCAAACTGAGACATTTATTTTGTTTATTTTATAACTGCATTAATTTCTGAAACACCACAATCGCCTGGTAATTTCTTTTACTGTTATTTTATACCTTATTATGTGTTGTAAATTGTGTCTGAGTTTTATTAAAATCTACTTGTAAGATTTTGAGTAATTGCAACTTTTGTTATTTTTCCTTAATTTTTGGAAACCAGCGTATAATAATAACTTTGGTACTTTACTTGAATATTTCTTTAACATGGCTATGTTTTGTACGTACAAATTTTACTGTGTGCAATTGTAATAATATTATCTACTTTGTTTGGTGTGGCCTGCGACTTTGTATATAAAGATTAATTTGGCTCGCGTCGGTAATCCAGTTTGACATGCCTGATCTAAGGGATAAAGCCGTTTATTTAATGGATCAGACCGTTTTTCATCAAATAAGGCTCTTGCCCGTGAAAATTGAAGGACCAACGCTCATAAATTGACAATTTCCTCTGAGAGTGTATGCAACTACGTTTTTAATAACAAATCATATATACTCTTTACTTTATTGTCAAGTTCAGCTAACATAAATGTTAAATAATATATTCATGCATCCCAATTCCCAAATTGAATGTAAATAATAATATGAGGTAAAAAGCTAGCAGAACTTTGATTTATTTATAGGATAATGTTACTTCCAAAAGTATTTAATCCCTACAGTTAATATTAAAACTGTAAAGAAAGGATAAATCAATCAATAAAACTGAGAAATAAACTGAAGAGAAATTGCTGAAGGCGAAAGAGGTGAATGTGATAAATTATTCTGAAGATGATGAAGTCCTCAAGAGACCAGGAAGTAAGAGATTTTGAGAGGCTAAAAGGCAGTTAACATTTATTTCCTATTTATTTCCCGTTGCTTTCTGCTGTCAGTAAGAACCATTTATTAACTATAGAAAATAAGTTTGGAAATTTCTATTTTAGTGAGACACATCTGAAAGCTTCACTAAGTGATAGATTTGTCATCAGGTTTTTCAATTTTTACATACAACGATTTAGAAAGGTTCTTAACATCTTAATGTTTATTTACATATGCACTTCTTTTTAAACATACATAAGTTCTATTCAAGGTTTATAGTCTAATGTTTTATTACTAGTCCAAAACTTAATTCGTTCCTACTAACTTAAGGAGGCACATGACCTTTAAACTCGAATATGCGTTTCTTTATAGTCTTCATGCAAAAACAGCACATATTTTGGGTATTTATGTTTTTGCATTTGAAAAATTTCGTATTTTTTCATATTTTTTTGCTAAAATTAAATTAAAAAACTTTTTGTATATATTTTGGTTTTAATTTAGAAGTAGGTGTGTCATGATTCTATTGTGTTCAAAAAAAGTTTTCAGACGCATAATTTGGAGTTTAATCATGCGCTCAACACTTAATGATTATAATTTATGCACTAGAGAGATGAATTTTTAAATTAAAAATTTAAGTATATTTTTTTATATACTCCACTTACTTTTCTGGATAATATAGCTAAGAATATATAATTTAGGTAGAAAGGAGAAAAAATATCTTAATTGCATATTATTTGTGTTTTGATACTTTGAAAAAGGTGAAGTTTTTCATCGTTTCGACAAACTCAAAGGTCCTGTGATTCCTTAAATGGGGAAGAAGGGAGATTGAAAGGGACGGAATCCGAATTAATGAAGGGAAACCAAAAATATGACCATATTGGGCCAATTTTTTTCAAATTAATTGATTTCCACAATAGGGTCTCCAAGATTCTCATATTGTCAATGAGAAAGTTAACTATTTAGCAGTAAATAAAATAGTTTTAACGTGCAAAAGTTAGGTAATATTTATTTTAGGAATCGTTGCTTAATTTGAGTAAAGTTTGCTTTTTTGACTTCCGCATCCGTGGGTCCAGCAATGTTTCAAAAAAAAAAAAAAACAAAAAACAAAAAAAAAAACAGATTTTTCAATATTTTTTTCAATAATGCCTTTAGATTATATCAGAAAATTTTGATTTTAATGAAACATATAACAACGCTGAAATAAGATATAGATTTTGCATCAACACTGTATACATTCTGTGTAAAAGTACCGCAATTTATCATTTAAAACACGCCAGTAAAAGATATGAAGATATTTTTCTGCAAACCGGAGCCACTATACCGTGTTATAAAGAAGATTTTGAGAACCATTTGTGACTTAGAGCGTTGACAACACCTGTTTTTTTAGTCATAAATTTTGCAAGCTCTGTGATTTTCTACAATGGAAAAATTAGTTGAATAAAATCTTTGCTTAAATTTGTGTTTCAAATGAAATTTCATGTACCGACCATCATAAAAATGGCGGAAATTCAGTATGGATTTTGCACTATGATAATGCACCATCGCACAAATTTATCATTGTGCAAGAATTTTTTGCCAAAAACGCAACGAAAATCATCCACGAAGCATTGTACATGCATGATATGACTAAGTGCGAAATTTTCATGTTCCCGAAGATCAAATTACCACTTCGAGGACGGGGTTTTGAGGCAACTGGGGCCGAACGAGAAAATTCGCTGAGGGAGCTGGAGGCCATACCTCAGTCACCCTATCAAAAATGTACGGAGCATTGGACGAACGTATTATAGTTGTTCACCGAACTCTATAGAGCATTCTCTAGGCGACAAAATAAATTTTGTGAATAAATTAATTTACTTGCGTTTTACTTAACAATTCTGGGTAATTTTTACACAGAATGTATATTACGTAAAAATTTATACAGATGAATTTATATTACGTAAAAATAAAAGACATTTGGAAATACATATAGCTTTTTAATATCTATTTTCATATTTATTGTATGTTATGCATGAACATTTTTTATATATATTCAAGATCTCCATGATTTCTAGGCCATACCGTAATTTCACAATACCTCATTGAGTTGGAGAGAACGTTTGGAGGGAAAGAAACTTGGATTATCCAAGGTAACCAGAAAATCTTACCATACACTGTAAAAAAAGACGAATATTTCTTAATCTACAAACATGTACTAAAATAAAGAACGTAAATATACAATATCCTCTTCCCAAACCGAAGACTACAAAACGTGGTCATTTACCTTTAAAAACCTCAGAAAACGATTTATTTTCGAAATGTAAAGAAGAATTTATAAAACTAAATTTTTATGAGCCATTCTTCATTTTCGGAAAAGTTTCTGAGTAGCTTTTACAGTGCAATAATCAGCTTTCTCAAATCGGAATATCACCTTTTTTATGCTAGCAATACTCAGGTAAATATTTTGATATTCATGAAACATGTTTAACAAACAAATATACTAAATTAGCAGCATTAACATTAATATGAAAATTAACATTATTTTGTTACAATTGTATGCACAAATTAAGTTATGCCACTGTAAATGCTTACTTTAGAATTGATAGAATCCGAAAAATCGATCTTAATTGAACTGAGAACTGATTAATGCATTGAAGAAGCTACTAGGAGACGTTTCCGAAAATGATGGGCAGCTAATAAAAATTAATTTTTATAAATTCTTCTTTAAATTTTGAAAATAAATTGTTTTCTGAAGTTTCTAAGGATAAAGGAACTATTTTCAGAATCTTGGTTAACTCGAAAGAGGTTATTATATACTTGCTGTCGTTATTATTGTAAATTTTCTTAGATTTGAAACATTTGGTTTTTTTTACAGTGTACTACACAACTTTGCAGGAATTGTTTTAATTCAAGAATAGAGGGACAGGAATCCTCATATTTTACATGAAAAGTCTGGGCCAAGCATTGTACAAACAATGCTTTTCACTCAAGAAATACATACACATAGATTTTACATTCAATATTTTTTCTGTACGCAATATCTCTTTAAATTCCACTTTCTGAAATAGTATAAAACATTTTTACACAGAATTCTAACAATATTTATTTTAAAATTTTAAAACGCTTCTGGTGAAGCACTCAAGTAAAAGTTAATAAAATAAAAGCTAACAAAACGCTAAAAATATTTGGGAAATTGTTTTGCGTTTGGTAAATGCATTATTATAATTATACAGAAGCTTCAAATAGAAATTTCTTAATCATACAATTTTATTTAAGTAGATGCACGCAAATATTAAATTACAAATTTGCACGCAAAATGCAGCACACAATGCACATAAAGTCTTATTCCTTTATAAATGATATGGTATATCAATTATTAATGTTAAAATTTTGATTCCGTGTAAAGTGAAACACTTTGAAAATATTTTTTTTTAAATCTTTACATCTCAACACAAAGATGAAAATTACTGACCATAGTATAAATTTTATAAAATATGTTTTAAGGGACTATTATAAGTAATTCTGTTGTTTCGTTCATAACACGAAACCGTACATTTTTATAGTTTACCTAATTAGTGTAGAACCAAATTTTGAATGTTTTATCCGGCTTAATTTTATTCAAGGTAAACTTATGGTGTTATTCACATTTTAACTTTAGTCGTGTGGCACCAAAAGTATCTCCAAATGTTGGTTGAATAATGCAAAAACCAGTGCGCTCATGATGTTATTGTTATAAGAGTGGATAAAATTAAAAATTCGTAATTTTGCAACTTATTCAAGTGGGATATTATATTTCATGACATTTTGAAGGTTGAATCCATGGAAACAAATAATAGATACAAATTACCTTCATTTAAAAAACAGTGTATTTATTGTAGCAGAAGGGAGAAAAATGAACAAATCATGATTGAAATTCGTCATTTTAAATTTTTTTAAACTCTGACACCGAAAAAACTAATACCGATAGGTTGAACTTAATATTTTAACAAAAGAAAAATGAACTTAAACTTAGAACTTTTAAAATCAGATTAACGCAAAAAGATAAGTAGAGAAAAAATTATATTAACTTTTTTTTTATCGCGTTAAAGATGAGAAACTTACTCTTCGTGAAGTACGATAGATTAGAATATAATGCAGACATCGCTAAACAATAAAGTGCAAAAGGAATTCACTCTTCTGCGAGTGAGACAAGTTCTTCACTCACTTCAAATCTAGTACCAGAACCTACTGGCTACGGCTGATTAATATACTGCTGTTTAATACACTGAATTCTGTTGAGCTCTAGATCATGGAGTATTGCAGCTATTAAATAATACTTTTTAAACTTAACACCGTTTCTGTGTCATCTGTGACATAATTATATAAAAAAAAATGTCTTTTATCTGCAAGAAAAGATATTCCAATTTACAGTTTATGTGTGAAAACTGGTGTGAACTTTTTAATAGTGTGTAATATTTATGAAGTATGGACGGGCCCGAGTACCGAAAATTAAGACCATACCACGATCTAGACCATACAATTGTTGGATGAAAAAAATATGGATGACACAACCCGCAAATTAAAATTTTAAATTTCTTAGATGAATATGCAGCATATGAATCATCAGTAGAAGGCTACGTTTCGTTAGCACACAATTTAAAACACTAGAATTTTCTTATGATTTTGATATTTTTCCACCTCTTTAATTATAAATTCACGTTTAATTAATTATTAATTATCAGTAAGTAACTATAAAGTTTTTTATCATGGTAACTTTCATTTAATTTTTAGCATACACAAAAAAAGTGGAAAATTACACTTACTTGGCTAAGTTGTTCAAACTAGTTTCTCTTTATACCATTCCTCTGCATTCCTAAATGCGATTATTTCGTAATTAAGTTGGATTCTATTTACTAATATTAATGGCATTTGATTCAGAATTTTAAAGCAACGAATGTTATACAATAATATACTAGATTACGCAAAACGATTTTTTTACTATTTCCCGGATAATGTTTTATTTTCTTTTTAAAGGTATATTTAATTAACTATTATTATTTTTATTGTTATTTTAGATATATTTATTTTCAAGTGAAAGATTCACTGGTCAATAGAAAAACAGGAGAATACGGGTTAACTGCTAATATGATACTGGCTGTTACCCGTAATCACTTGTTTTCCTACTGGTCGCTAAATCTTTCACTTGAATCCGCTCCTATCCTACATATTTGAGCAAATTTCTGCTGTTCTTTGCATCGAAAACGGTATGCTATTTGCCAAAAGTAGTATGATTTACATTCTATTTATACTTTATTATAGTGATAAAACTAACTTATAGGGTAATTCGGGATTTATGCCGCACATTTTTTTTTGAATTTGTGTATTAAGTCCCATGGTGGACATAAAAAAAAAAAAAAATGCTGTGCTATTCAATGTTAAATATACAATGCGTGTAGTGCGACAAAAAATTCAAAACAAATTATTAATATTTTTTAAAGATTTTTTTTCTAAAACATTACACTACGGCGCGTCACCCGTGCATTCAGGATGAAACCTGTGCGGTATTAATGCCGCGCTTGTAATAAGAACAGAATGAAATTATAAATAAAAATATTTTTAAAAAATATTCATATCTGGACTATAATTAACGATGTAATAACAAAATGAAACTAAATGTGTACAATGAAACGTATTAATAGATTCAAATTAATAATTGTTGCCTACTTTCACTATTAAAATTATCGACTTATTTTTTTTTACATTAAATTTTAATTGTTATTTCAGCAACAACGTAATATCAATGTATTGGAAAGGGAAAAGAAAAAAAAAGTAAAATTGTGTTTAGATAAAATATTTGTTAACCTTTTCTGGATCGGTGACTTTTACACACATTTTGTTCCGTTGGTACCACTTTTTTTAAAAGATGTTACCTTTGCTTAAATAATCATGAAAATGCTGTAATTAAACAAAGCAATTATTACTTTTCTTTTTTACTGGTGCCAGAGACAAATTATGTAAGCCTATTCTTTATAAAGGTGCTTATATGCACCTATGGTCCCGAATGGATTAAAAGACCTGTTTTATCGACTACAATCTACAGAAAAAGTGTCGAAAAAGTACATTCTTTATGTAGCTACATTTAAACACATGATGCAAAGAATCCAATTGCACTTCCTCTTTTTTAGAGTAGTTTGCAAAGAACATCTGCGTTACGCGTAATCCAATTTTTCGTTATTATCATCTTGACTAGCACTTCTTACTTTTTATTTCCCCCTTTTTCTCCTTTGGTTTTAGTAAACTTGATAACATGCCTAACATGGTTAGTCGGTGCAAAAAGAAAAGGAAAAGTTTATAACACTTAATCCTCCTGCACAAAAGAAATTGCGGCATGTATACTGGAATAGCAGTGCGGCACGTATCCCATTTTGCATGGTGCAGGCGTCGGCCATCACAGTTACTTGTCATCGCTAAGGGGAATAGCGTAATCATACATACAGTACTCTATACTAACGCTACACTTAGTTTTGACTTCGAAATCATGCATGCATTTAGTAATTAGTGCATGAAAAGTAATTAAACATAACGTGTTTAATAGTTTGGACAGTGTAATCATGCACTTACGTGAAATTAAGGATTGTACTTGTATAAGTAACAATCGAAATGGGATTCACGCTATACACTGGTTAAAATAATCTCATTGCGCACCTATACTGTGCGTTTGACGACCATCTATCGATAATTACAAGAAATACAAGGGGTGCGGCATCTATCCCGTATGCGGCGACTCTCCCTAATTACAATTTCTTGAACAAACCAATTTTTTTATTATTAAACCTATATTTTATCTTATTATTATTTATAATCTTATCTATCATTAATTATAATCCCGTAACAATTTATTATATATATCTTTATAAAAAAAAAAAGACATGCGTATTTGTTGATTTAGACATTTGAATAATTAAAAAACAGTTTCTAGATACAGATATTGTTTGTGAATTACAGATATTTCATAAAAATATAGTTTTTTTGCGTTAAATAACGCTTAAATTAGGAAAATAATGTAGCGTTTTAAGATTTTATTTGAAAAAAAAATAAAAGAGTGTGTTTCATATATGTAAGTTTAGATAAAAATGTATTTTATATTAAATCATAATATTTCTAACAGTCTTCATCGTTTCTTTTTTCTCTTCTCTTGGGAGATATTAAGTAATCTAACTTCAAATACACATACTTTATACAAGATACTCAAGAGTATCTACTTTCACCTCTTATCATAATTCAACTTTCCTTTTTCTAAATGAAAAATGTTAATTTAATTTTTGCTTATCCTTATCTTGAAACATGGATCGAGATAAAAGTTATAAATTTCAATTTAGACAGAATATACTTCAGATATAATACATATTAATGAAAATGAATTACCTTGGAAGTGCCCTGAGTATTTGTCTGCATTATATGAGTTAAGTTTAATAAGATCATTTATTTACTATAGCTGCTTCGTAAGTTTCATTATAAATTCGAATGACAGGAAAGTAGCTTTAATACCATTATGAAATGAAGAATTTTTCTATTGCATATGTAGCAGTCTCGGAGTAGGAAGTAAGTATGTTATTGTTTTTATTTTTGCGAATTGAATGAAAAAGTTATAAACTATACTTTTAAGTGATATGCTAGCACTAAAATTTGTGGAAATAGATTTTAACTCATATTGCTTACTGGAAGTACTTTCTATTATTGGGTTAGATCATATTTTTTTTATAATTTTCGGATTTTATTCAAAACAATCACGGAAAAAAGAGAATTTTTACACCGCAAAAAAAGACAACTATTTCTTACTCTAAGAAAATATAATTTATCCACTAGCGAAACTATACAATAACAATTTTTGGAATTGCCGGTGATTTCGAAAAATATTATTTATCTTTAGAAACAAAAAGAATATATGTCTGAGATTTAAAGATGCATTTATAAAAACAATATTTCTTTTGCTGCCATTGATTTCCGTAAAATTTTCCGACTAATTTTGATAACGTAAATTAAGTTTTCTCTAGCAGTATTATTGTTTTTCAGGATGCTATCAATTCTCATTTAAAACTTTTTAGCTTCGTAAGGGATTTCTACATGAAAGATTTACAAAATATATAGATATTTATGATGTTGTAAATACTACTAACCCATTATCTACTGACGGTACTTATAAGTACCATTAAAACAACTTGTTATAAAATTCATTTAATACATTGATTAGTTGTTATACAGTTTAGAATGACTTATAGATACATTACTTTATCTTGTTCCAAAAGCATTATTGGTTACACAAAACAAAAATATTTTTAAAAAGGTGAGTTCTTTTGCCTTTGCAACTTTTCAGCTTTCTTGACGTAGGGGTGGAGGGGGGATTTTTCAATTCGGAAATATTTCTATGTTTCCATTGTAAGAACATTATATTTGTACATTTCCTAATTCTACGAAATACTAAGAAAAATATTTAAAATGAAAGATTTGAGTGGAGTTATAAATATTGCACAAAATCCCTATAAATTTAAATTTAATGAATCCTTCTAAATCATTTAATCCTTCTACAATCCTTCTAAAATTTATTAAATGATTATGTAGATATTCTAATGTAGTTTAAACAATTCACGAAAAATGCTTTAGAAGATAGAACTTTCATGAATGCATAATTCAGTACGTAAAGGGTTAATTTATCAGCTTTGTCTGTAAAACATGTTTTTGAACATAAGGATATTTATTTGAGAATTGTTAGTATCGGAAAAATCTATATTTCGGGATGAGAAATTTGTTTAATACACTATTCAAACTACTCGGAAAGGTTTCCGAAAATCCGAGACATAAAATGACACTTTTTCTTTTATAACTGAATCTTTAAATTCGAAAATATATTGGTTTCTGAGGTTTTTAAAGTTAAAGAACAATTTTAGCAATCGTGGATGACTGGTAAGAGGTAATTGTATATTTCCATTCGTGGTCATATTATATTTTCCTAAATTTAGATGTATGTATCTTTTTTAGAAATTACCCGCTTAACTTGCTGTCTTTTGTAGTGAAACTCTTCATAAAAACGTTTATTAAAATACTCTGTTTTTAAGATATTCACTATTGAGGGAATTTTCGAAGACGTCATAAAATTAACAATAGAATAATTCATAATTTAATTTTAACAATCTACATGTTTAATATTAAAGGCTGGTTAATCTTCATATTAAAATGTGTTTCATGCCGTCAAGTTTACTCAAAAATGTATTTTAAATTACGTCATATTAATTTAAACTACGTTTGTATTTCTTTCTCTTTTCTCAAAAAATTTCAGGTATCTAACATCAAATGCCCATTTTTTATACAAGATATTTATTTTCATCAGTAATCAGGATGTAACTATTCATTTCTAAATGAAAAACGTTAATTGAAAACCGAAACATCAGTGGATATAAAAGTCATAACTTTCAATTTAGATAGAATATACTTCAAAGGGAAAACAGTTAATGAAGATGAATAACCTCTGATGTGTCCTGTGTCATTTGAGAAATTTGTATTATTTGACTGTCTTCACTATTTAATAACATTACTAAATTGCTAGATATGCTTCAGAATTTTCGTAAAAAATTCGAAGGAACAGAAAGTAGCTTTAATTCCAATATGAATTAAATAATAGTTGTTATCTTTTAAAATATACTTGTTTTAGAAAAAATTCCGGTGATATTTGTGTTTTTATATTATTAACTGTATGCTAAAAAAAGGAAAAAAGTATCCATTACGCAATGCTAAAATCATGCATAAAATCTTTATTGGTTTCCTATTATACTATTATCTCAGAATGATTAATCGTAATTACCCATGCAGCAATAGGATATTATTGGCAATTAAGTATGTGGTTTTTTTTAGTGAATATGACATTTTTATATATACCATACAGATCATTTATATCATGCACGCTATACATATAAATTTATATAAAGGAAAATTTGTAGAAAGGCTTAAACGGAAAAAAATATCTATAGTAAAACTCCCTCGTAATAACTTATTTGGCGACACTGTATACATAAGCTTAGATAAATTAGTATTTGAAAATTAAAAAATTACAATTTTCTTAATGAATGTAAATAAATCTTAATTTTATAGCAATGCATTTGATGTTTTAAAGTTTAATCAAAAATGTATCTTTTAATTAATTCATAATACTTAGACAATATTCATCATTTTTTATCTATTTTTCAGGCAGATTCCAGGTATCTAACTTAAAATACACTATACGGCCAAAGGTGACCGGTCACTTGCAATTTTAGACGCTTTGTCAAATATCTAGAAAAATACATAAGGAATTAAACTGAAATTGCAGGTGTGTAAACAGTATAGTATAAGTTATATATTTCGGAGATTTTTTCCCGACACCCCATAGGGGACCGTCAACATATTGAAAAAGAACGAATATCTTTTGGATAACCCTGTAAAATTAATGTAGCAAAAGCGTTCAAACTCGAGATTATTAATAAGTGTCTTATTGTAATATAAAGTGTTGATTTTTATGAGGCTAGCATGTATACTCGTATAGAAATTAAGGTTTTTATGAAAACAGTCCCAAATTTCGCCAAGTTTTTTGCTTATAATTTGCAGAGTTCTTAATTATATATATAAAAAAAAAAGTTCTTTTCAGAAAATAGGACAAAAAACATTGTACACAATTCCTTGCAATCGGAATGAAAAAATAATAAATATTGTATGAAAAATGAGCTGGTTTACTAAATAATGATTCACTGCGCATGCTCGAGCGTGATCAAAATATAATTTGCATAATGTGTTAGCTAAATGTATAGAGAAACTTTTGTGAAAGTCTCAAAAACATAGTTTGAAAAGTCTGATAATAATCGTTTATAGAATAAACTCAAAATCCGTTATTCCTAAAAGGAAGCAAAAATATGAGGGGCTGTATCCAAATACAGTAGCACGTGCAGTATAGTGTATGCTATATTGCCACTAACTAATGGATATATGTATACAACCCCTCATATTTTGCATCATTTTGAGAACAACGGATTTTGAGCTTATTCTATAAACGATTATTATCAGACTTTTCAAACTATGTTTTTGAGACTTTTCCAAAAGTTTTTTCTATACATTTAGCTAACACATTATGCACATTATATTTTGATTGCATTCGCGCATGCGCAGATAAACAGTTTTTAGTAAACCTGCTCATTTTCCATGCAATTTTTATTATTTTTTAATTCTGATTGCAGAGTATTATGTACAAAGTTGTTCGTCGTATTTTCTGAAAAGAACCTTTTTTTTTATATTAAGAACTCTGCAAATTATAAGCAAAAAACTTGTCAAAATTTGGGACTGTTTTTATAAAAACCTTCATTTTTCTACCAGTATATATGCTAACCTCATAAAAATGAACACGGTATATTACAATAAGCCACTTATTAATAATCTCGAATTTTAACGCTTTTGCTACACTAGTTTTTACAGGTTTATCCAAAAGATATTCGTTCTTTTTCAATTTGTTGACAGTCCTCTATGGAGTTTCGGGAAAAAATTTTCGCGGAAATATATGACCAATACTTTATTGTTTACACACCTGCTGTTTCAAGTTGATTCCTCATGTATTTTTCTAGATATTTAACAAAGCGTCTAAAATCGTAAGTGACCGGTCACCTTTGGCCGTATAGTGTATACAAGTTTTGTACATGATAATCAAATTACCTGTACTTTCGGTTTTGTACATAATAATCAAATTACCTGTATTTTCACCAAATATCAGAAATAAATTTATCTTTTTTTGGATGGAAAATGTAAGTTTAATTTTCGATTACTGGAACATGATTGGAGATAAAAGTTATAAATTTCAATTTAGATAGCATATATGTCAGAGGGAAAACATAATAATGAAAATGAATTACCTTGGAAGTGCCCAGCGTATTCATCTGCATTATTTGAGTTTAAGTTTATAAGCACAACTACATTATTAAGGAAATTTCGGAATAAATTCTAATGAATGGTATCTATCTTTAATAATATTGTGAATCTCGTTAAAAAGACTACCGTTGACGGTGACGGTGTCCGTAAAGAAAAAAAAAATCTTTTGCGAAAAAACTCTAGAAATCGCATTGAAACGAATTCTGAATAAATTTAATTTAAAAGAAGACAAAATTTACTATGTTGGGCTAAAAGATTGAAACCGGATTGCTTTTAATTATGCGGAAGAATAGCAGCGAAATGCAAAATAACAAAAACTCGCTAAATATTCAAATATCACAGAGGACAAAATTTATTATAGCGGGCAAAAACATTTTAACCGGAATATTTTCATGAATGTCAAAAAAATCGCCGCGGAACGTGAAATGAATGCAAAAAAAAAGTATAAGCAATCGCATTAAAAATTGCTAAATATTTAAAAATCTCAGAAGAAAAATGTTCAGTAATGGAATGAAACATTTTAACAAGAATAATTTCAGAAATGCAAAAAAAAAAAAAAAAAAAAAAAAATGCCGCTGAATGCAAAAAACCGCTAAAAGTGGTATTTCAAATCACGTCCACTTCACTGGCAGCAGACATAAGGAAATTTACTAATTTAGGCTAAATATGTGAAATCTAGTTTCTTATATGAATGTCAAATATCTCAGCGAAAAAAATAAAAATCGTATTCAAAATCGTCAATTATTCGAAAATCGTGGAAGACAAATTCAGTACATTAGACTAACAGCTTGAAAAGATGTTCCTTTCACGAACGTCAAAAAATCATCACAGAACGTGAAAAGACGCTAAATATCATACATAAAAATATTCGCAAAAATTCATAAATCGATGGGCAAATTCCGAATCTATTGAAAAAAACGACAAAATTCACTGCTGAGATAAACGCTTGTAATAGAATTCCAATGCATTTTTTTCATATTATAAATTAGAAAAATCGCCGCAAAATTTAAAAAAAAAAGTTGAAAATCGTATAAAAAATTAAATAATAAAAATCTGATAAAATTTTTTTCAAAAACTGACTTCGAGGAAACTTTCTGCAAAATCTTGTAGCTCTGACTCTAGCGTTCACTTTAGTATACAGACACACGAAGCTTCATCTTTATGTATTAATATAGATTGATAAGTATCTGCTATATTTTTAACAGTGTCGAAGTAATAAATCCTTTCTACTTTTTCTTTTTCAGAGGTTCTTCGAAATCGAATAAAACGCATATAGAATTCCTGGAAACTCTTAATGTGATAATCTCTTAATGTGATAACTCTTAACAGTAATTTCAAATATAAATTTACTGGTATTCCTTTCTTGAAGCAATGTATGTTGATGATTTATATAATACCTTTATAAATTTTCAGGTTTATTCCAGAACAATCCTGGAGAAAACCTGATCCAGTAAATATTGCCACTTTAACATGTTATTGTATTTTTACAGTAAAAGTCTTTGTTAAAAGTATCAGTAAAAGTTTTTCTTTATAGTAAAATTCACTAAAAATATATTCGTGGCAGACATAAAAAAGCATGAACCTAGACTAATTCTTATTATAATCACAAAAACCTATTGCAAAACTAATATTAAACAAACATATATCTTCACAGTTTTTTTCCACTATATTTCATACCCTTACGTTTAAGGAGAATTTAATTTTAAATTAAATAGTAATATCTTAACCTTTCTTTTCTCTTTTCCCTGGAGATTCTATATATCTAAGTTCAAATGCACATCTACAAGATATTCAGGAGTACATATTTTCATTACTAATTAGAATTCAAGAAACCTTTTCTTCGAAATGAAATTTGTTAATTTAATTTTCCGTTACCTTTAACCTGAAACAGGAATGAAGATAACAGTTATAAAGTTCAATTTGGGAAAAATATGCTTCAAAGGGAAAACATATTAATCAATTAGAATTACATTGGAAATGCGCTGTGCGTTCATAAGCATTGACTGAACTGAGCTATCACTAAATTGCTAGAGATACTTCACAATTTTCAGAATAAATTCGAATGAATGGAAAGTTAATACTATTATGAAATGAATGTTAGGTAAAAAGTTATTGCTTTTTGTTAACCCTCAAAACATTTTGTGTATTCGTAATATTAGTAATATTTAAAAATAAACATATAAATAAGTAAATTATATAGATATTCGTCATGCAAAGGTAAAATCATGTAAAAAAAAATGTTAATGCTTTCATGGTACATTATTATTTCTGATAAATTGAACGTTATTAACCTACAGCTATTCATTAGGTATTTGGTTTTTAATCCCTATGTCTGTTACTAAATTAAAAGGATCTGGTATAGATAATTTTAAAAACACTTTTAAACATTTTTCTGATTTTTAATAAAGTTGATTATTTGCATCCTGAAAACCTTTAAGAAAGACAAGATTTATTTTTACCCGACTTCAATAAAGGAAGACTATATAATTATTTATTATGTGTGTTTACCGATTGCTACGAAACTATGCTACCGATTCATGTGGGTTTTTTTTTAATTGAAAGAAGATACTCTCGAATAGGCCTCATTTAAATTTCAAGAAAATAAAACAAAAAAATAAATAAACATTTTAAGCCTGTTTGTTTATACATTGGTAAGTTTATACAAGTACAAGTTTATACATTATTCACTCTGTATATACCATAATAATTTTTAGATGTTAATTATAATAACTAATTGCTCAGAACTCACATACACTAAAATCTGTCTGATATTTTTTTTTTTTTTTTTTTTTTTACTCATAAGTTAATTGAATGTACAGTCTTAACATATCAACTCTTTTAGAAGAATCAGGCACGATAACGTTGTAGCTTTCATTAGAAAATTTGAATCTTGAACATCTCGAAAGTTTGCTAAACAATTATAAATAGTACTTTACAGCCGAACTTTTCAATTATGTGTCTTTTTCAGAAATATTAAAAAAGTTTATAATCACGCATATTAAATTCAATGACTCCTTTTCCATAATAATTTTAAAATCATTTCATGCATGTAAAATGTTGATTAATTTTTTTAAATGACTATAAATATTTATTAATTTCAGAGTAAAACTAGGTGTACTTATTTCAAAAATATATATTCTAAAAACACACTCAAAATATATATTAAACATTTAATTGCTAAAAAGGACGTCAAACGTTAATAAAATACATTAAAAGATCTTAATAATTTGACATGTTTCGATTGAATTTACTCAATCATCATCAGAAAAACAAATAAACACAAAGATGGAAAATGACAATAAACTATTACAAATGAAATTTAAAAATAAATAAATAAAAATCACGCGCTTAATATTTTAACATGTTTCACGTTGCCCTATTTTATTTTCAAATTATCTAACAATTAAGATCTAATAATTAATTATTAAGATCTTTTAATGTATTTTACTAACTTTTGACGTCCTTTTTAGCAATTAAATGTTTAATATATATTTTGAGTGCGTTTTTAGAATATATATTTTTGCAATATTTTTAATGGACGTATAAGAGAACTCCTGTTTATAATTTAATAGGTGTATTTATTCAAAACTTATACGTTTAATTAATTTTTTAGAGCTTTAAAAGTTCAATTAGTAATTTTCTTTTATATTTTTGTAAGAATAAAAGATAATATGAAATTTATATTGTTTGCTTGTTTTTTTACATTGCTTACACCTTTTTAAGTTACTGAAACGGCGCTGTTTCTTGAGTATCTACGCGAAAATATGAGATATATCTATCAAAAATGTAGTCCCTGGTTAAGAAAACAGCTGATGGTTCATTACTAATTTTAAGGACAGTTAAATTTTCAAGCAATACCATTGCTTTTCTGTAAACACTTACAGATAAAATATTATTTTGAAAAAATAAACAGATAATACATAAACAACAATTTTTTTTTTGGAGAAATAACATTACTAACAAAGACAAAAAATGCAACATCCGATATCCATTTACTGTTCCGTTTTCGTAAGCAGTTAAAAAAGTTTTCGGAATCAAATACATCCGACCAGAAGAATGTTGTAATATAAACTAATAGTCAAATTAATCCATTTATGCCTGGCAGCCCATTTTTGGGACGCTTTGAATTTTAATAAATTTGTATAATTTTTTTCTTCTATAAAACATAAAAATTATATAAAATAATTATGTATAAATGTCTTTATCTGTTACCGAAAGATGACAGCATAAGATGGATATTTATTTACTTAAAATGGACGCTTTTTTTGGTGTTTATAGATTTTTCATTTTTAAAGATAACGAAATGTAAAAACAAAGTTTATTTGTGTTTTTATACCAAGGATCCAAATAAATAAGTCATAATCTAAGCTTGTAGACTTCCTTGAAATACGTATTTTTTTTTTATTTTGAAATTAGATGTTCAAGCCAATTTTTTTTTTTTTTTTGCATTTTTGTAACATACAAAATATAGGGCAGTGGGCACGAATGGATACATATTCTTATTAACCAGATTGGAGACAGTTATTTAAGGAAAGGTATTTTTTAGCAGCTCATAAAAATGCTAATTATAGTACTTAATATACGATTTAAAACCTATTTTATATAAATTTAGACAAAACATATAATTATGCAGATTATACATATTACAAATATTATGCATATTTCCATATTTATTACGTTTATATTTTATCAAATGTATTAAAAAAAATAGAGTAATTTTTTTTTGTAATTTTCCGGTACATTTTGCAACATTTTAAAGTGATTTTAACAACATTTTGATAAAACAAAAAATCAGGCACAAATGAGTTAAATAAATCATGTTTTGTTTTCTAAAATCTTCCAATTAAAACATTGGTATAAGTAGTGTTTTAAATAAATTATTCAATTTATATAGCAGCAATATTTTAATACAAATGTAATAAAAACAATCAATTCAATTGCACATTTGTTAATTTATTTTTAGCTTAATGCTTATTCAAAATAGAAATAAACGTATATAAAGTTTCCTTAACCCGTTGTTTAGTAACTGGAGTTACGCTTCAAACGTATAAAATACTGGAGACGGAAAAAAATTCTACAAACTATTTGACATAAATGCAATAGATTTTCTCATGAAGATATTTTGTGTATGCATGTATGTATATCTGTATATCTGTGTATTGTGGAAATATAAAAATTATATTATTAATTAGAAAAATGTGCTTCTTTTATTCTTAATTTTGCTTCTTTAAAATACTTCCTTTAAATTTGACATTTATAGGACAATCTTTCCTAATGTCTTATTTATATTGGTCTCTATAAGTTGGCAAAAAAAATTGAGAGACTGGGAAAGCTATAGAGTCAAATGTGTCTACCAGAGATAATGATGATGAAAAATTAATATTTAAAAGAATTTTGATTCTGATAGTATATATTTGTGATTGTAATCTCATACGTGAATAAATTTATATAAATATGCTTAACCCGTCGGTCACCATATCTTGGGCAAATGAATTATGTTTATTTTCACAAATTTAAGCTTGGTAAAATTATAAGTAACCACTAATAATTTTAGAAATGTGAGAATGTATGCAGAATTGTTTGAAAATTTTACTGTGGTAAGATGAATGTTATGAAAATACTTGAATCCCGCAATCCGATTTTATCTTAAATAATGTCTAATAACTTGTCAATTAAAGTTATATATAAATATTATACAGCCATACATACAATAAATACAATAAACCCAACTGGAGTGAAAAATTAGCCAGAGCCAGGAATCGAGCCCGGGACCATAGTATACAAGACTGCTGCTCTACCCACTGTGCTACTCCGGCCGAGGTGCCTGATATCTACCCCTTGTATATCTGCCCCCATACGTCATTTTGACGTCACAGTAGAAGGGGACACATATCCAGTGCTACACCATTTCACTTTATTTGAGAATTGTATATCCGACCCCTGTATATATGCCCCCATATCAGAAGGGGGCACATATCCAATACAGAGCATTTTATTTTTCTCAAGAGCTGTATATCCACCCCCTGTATATATGCCCCCATACGTCATTTTGACGTCACAGCTGAAGGGGACACATATCCAGTCCTACAGAATTTTCCTTTCGTCGAAGGGTGTATATCCGACCCCTGTATATATGCCCCCATACGCCATTTTGACGTCATAGCAAAGGGGACACATATCAAGGGGGCAGATATCCAATGCTAGGACTTTTACTTTTGGCGAGAGAGTTGGACAACCGACCCCTGTATATATGCCCCCATACGTCATTTTAACGTCACAGCAGAAAGGGACACATATCAAAGGGGCAGATATCCAATGCTAGGACTTTTACTTTTGGCGAGCGGGTTGTATATCCGACCCCTGTATATATGCCCCCATACGTCATTTTGATGTCACAGTCGAGGGGACACATATACATTGCTAGAACATTTTTACGCTCATCGAGAGTTGGATATTTTGCATATATGTCCCCTTCTACGTATAGATTTTATTGTTGCCGCGAAGGCCTTATTTATCTAGAAATCTGTGAAAGACATTTAAAATGTAACTCAAGAATTATGTAATTATATACGAGGACGGGAGTTTCATAACTCACCTTATCCAAACTTTAAAATATCGAGTGTTTTTTATCAATCTATTCTATAGGTGAACCTGCATAAAAAAACACTATAATCTGAAAAAACCCTAGTTTTAACGTGTATGTCTGCCATTGTAAAATATTGGTTTACAATGAAAACCAACGGGTTTTATGCGATTTCCCAAAATTAGATTATCTGGACAGGGCGAGGTTTGAAACTCACGTCTTCATATATACATAATATATATATATATATATTGAAAATTTATAAAGTAAAAAAAAAAAATAATAATCATTTTGCTTCCATTTTAAAATGTTATAGACAGTTATGGTTCGAATAAATGTTATAGTCAGAAACTACGATATAGTTACTAACATTGTTTCTTACTACGATATAGTAAGAAACTATGTTAGAAACTATATATAGTTAGAAAGAAATATTATTGCTGGTTTTCCATCTGAGGTTCATTCCTGCAGATAGCACATGTGACCAAAATGATAAAGATAAATCATGCCGGTTGTATAGATTATTAAACACTTCCCAACTACTTTTATAATTTACATTTATCCAACTTCAGTTTTTCGAAATACTCTGTACTTTCATGCAATGCTTAACATTAACATAATTTTCGTTGAATTTGTCCGGGAAAAACACCATCAAAATGCACTTCAAATAAATTTCTGCTATAGACTCTAATATATCCCAATTCTTTTGTTTGCCCCCTATAACAACTATAATTGTTAGATACACCCTCTTTTCTCTGAGAAACATTCTGCAGTATAGCTGAACACTGCTCTCGCATAAAAGGAAGGTACTTTCTGACACATTTCTGAATTCATTTATGTTCAGAAAACCATGAAATTACCCTGTGTTCTTATTCAGAAACTGTGTAACCGGAAGACTTTTCCGTTTTTTGTTAAAAGCAAAAGACCTTTCTTAAAAATTCTCTCAATGCCGGCTTTTAAACCTAATTACCGACGCGGAAGCGCGAGAAAGGGTAAAGACTTTTCATCACTAGGCAAAAATCGCTTATAGCTGGATAAGTAATTTATTTGTCAAAAAATAGCAAACTCATTTCGATTCCAAATTGCTTCAATAGCTAGTCTTTCCAGTTTTGCCTCTGCGTTTATAAATGAGCCAGATAATGTGTCAGAAAGTTTCTCGTTTTTGAGAAAGCCATTTTGATAAGCAGTTATAGCTTTTTTACGTTCTCTTTTCTACCCTTTTGTTTCTTTGTGAAACATGCCATTTGAAATTAAATTTACGCGGAATTTTTTTTTTTTTTTTTTTTTTTTTTTTTTTTTATAATTTAATCACTTAAGGCGACAAGGAACATACAACTCCTTTTTTTATTTTACTTTTTTTTTTCATTTTAAATACTAATCAAGGGCACACTATATGCATTATGGTATATATTTATCACACAAGAAATACTAAATACTTTTTTTTTTTTTTTTTTTTTTTTTTGAGAAAAATAAGGAATTTTCCGGGATGCTTTAAGTGTTAGAAGAACTTTTCAAAATACAACATGAGCATTCCAGATCAATTTGAAAACCCCAATTTTTTTATTCAAGTTTGCTTTATATATACAAATAAAACGCTGCCTCGAATTTTATACATTTGAATATAAAAGTAAGAAAAAAAACTTTCTAAATTTTATGAAATTCTCAGAATTTTCGCTCATATTGCTGCAATTAACTACCTTTAACTTTTGATCTGTATTTAGTTTTAAAAATTCAAGCATAATAGCAAACAGCTATAGAACATTTCAAAGCATTCAGAGGAAAAATTTTGTGCACATTCAAGAAAAAATGGATAGCGACGAAATTTTCTGAAAAAAAAGACTAATTTTAAGATTTAGTACAAGCGCAAACATTAAAATATAAAAGTTTATTTCTACGCTGACGATGAAATGAGCACTTCCGATGATCGTCTGAATTTGGTCGAAAACATTTTGGAATTCTAATTTGATTTTTAAGGTATTTTAAATAATTTTATATTATATACATACACATAAAAACAATTTTATTACTTTTTATTTAGATAACTAAAAATATTTGCTAAAAATATAAAAACTGCCGTACTTTAAATTTTAGTACGTCACTTTCTCAAGTTTTCAAGATTTATTTTCAGGATATTGAACCATAAACTGGGGATGTTGTACGATAGGGCGTCGTTACATGCTTGATTGTTTTTACACAGGATTTCTATAGATTCTCTTATAGTGCATGCGTAATAACTGGATGTTGGGAATATGATTTTTGCATGATCAAAATCTATTGCGATATTCTGATTGAAACTTAAACGATTGACGGAATGACACAAAAGAAAAATCAAAGAAAGAATAAAAGAACATAAAGCAGAGATAAAATTTTGTCGTCAACCCACAATATCACAATAGATTTTGATCATGCAAAAATCATTTTCCCAGCATCCAATTATTACGCATCCACTATAAGAGAATCCATAGAAAACCTGTGTAAAAACAATCAAGTATATAACGACGCCCTATCGTACAATATCCCCAGTTTATGCTTCAATATCCTGAAAATAAGTACTGAAAATTGGAGCAAAGTTACGTATTAAAATTTAAAGTACGGCAGTTAAATATTTTCTTCTACCCATGAAAAGTGACGTATGAGAACAGAGTGATGCCATAAAATAAATGGAACTGTAATTAATAATAATATATATTTCCTTTGCTGCTGCTACTTCTACTTTCAACTCTGGTAATTATTGGTTCTCTCATCTTCAAAACAAAGTGACGTATTTGTATAAATAAACAACATTTAGTTATTAAGATATTCTCTGATGATGAGCTTGGAAAGCTTGAAATTACTAAGAAGTTTTAAATAAAATGTATATTTTAAACTTGTAAAAACTTTTTCATCACTTTAGTCGCCTTTTAAGTAAGACTGTGGGCTTTTTTAAGTTCACATTATATATTTTATCCATCATCAATTTATAACATTTATAACTAGAAATTAAAAATAGTTTTTCTTTACTTTCTTTTATAAGCATAAAATGTTCATCTTGAAAATTGCGTCTATTCTTTTAATGTATTTCATGTTTTTCCCAAAAATTTCCGTATTAATTTGACATCGAATTCGATTATCAAAAATGTACAGATTTTTTACACTTGGTAGAAAGCGCAAACAAACGAATTTTTTTCAAAAAGACATTTTTTGTCACTTTTTTAAGATAAGGCAACTAGTAAGAAAAAAAATAAACATTCTTTAATTTCTTATTTTAGAATTTAAAATTTTATTTCTCAATGCATAATCGTAAATTAATTAAAATTAAATTACTATTTCATAATAATGTATTTTTTTATACATAAAACTTTTCATCCTTTTTATTTCTAATTTTTTTTTTATTTTAATTCGGTAATAAAAACTGTTTTCGGAAACAAAAAGTGGAGAAATTATATTTCTAAATTGGATGACGCATGTTTTCATTTCCATAAGTGTTTATCCATCAAATTAAGGTGTTTGTGGTTTAGATGTAAGTAAATTATGTTATTTGGATATTAGAATAGGTGTCGATTTCAGAGATTTTTAAGGAGTAAGTGGCTTCTTAAAGCGACAGTGGACGTTCAAAATCGCAAAAAACATTAAAAAAATCATTTTTTGTTTTTTCGAAAAAATGTTCCGGCAATCTTCTACTTTCAAATAAAAAAAAAATATTCAAATCTGATAATTTTTTTGCAGAGATACAGCTGTTTTTCTAACATAAACAATCGTTAATCTGCACTTAAAATAAAACTTTAAATCCAGTTTTCTCAAAATGAGAATTTTCGCCGACTGAGTAAGTTCAAAATGCTCCATTTGTCTTAATTTTATACTAATTTTTATAATACTTGTTAATATTGCTGTTGATATACTTTATTACAAAACTTGCTATTAATATGTGTAAAAAAAAAAAAGTAATATTTTATCATTGAATTTTATCCGAAATGAACAATATTATATGTTTATAATTATTTTCTGCCAAATTACTTAGTATAATTTTAAAATGTATACCAATTTTTGATGTAATATCATAAAGCTATCACAATAAAAAAAAAAAAAATTACAAGTTTTTGAAACAAAATTTAATGCGCATGGAGCATTTTTAATTTGTATCACTAATTAGCATATTATTAATTAATTACTCATTTGCATATTAATATTTTTTAATGAAATTAAGAAATTTTATTAATTATTGCACAAATTATATGTGTATTAAATTTCAAAACGATTGAGCAAAAACTGTAGAAAATGTTTTTGAGCGTCCATTGTCGCCTTAATCTGAAAATTCCAGTTGCTAAACTGCGAAAGAAACGCATAAAAGTAATAACGTTTATGTGTGAAAAAAATCAGGAATACAAAGTGAAAAATAATTTATTTAATATATACACATGTACAACAAAATACATACAAATTACATCAAAATTGTGTACTGTAATCACATAATTCTTTTAACGTGGATATAAATTAAGTGTAACATTAATATTGAACTATGTAGGGTCAGAAGATTAATCTGAGCAGGATACATGTTACAAAAAATATGTATAAAGTAAGCAATCATGGTAGTGGGGAATATTAGAAAAGCAGTATTTCTTTTTTTCAATTTGTCACACAAGAGTACATATAAAAAATTGTGAATGTGTGATATTTTGATAAATTTTGCATTATAAGAAACAAAATACAGTTTAAACCTTTTTTTTTTTTCAAGAACACACAAGAAAAATTATTATTAAAAAAAAAAAATCTTATCACCGTCTAATTATAGAGGTGATTCTATTCCCAATTTTTCGAAAATTTAAGGCTTTCGGTTCTCAAAACTCTGGCATTAAAAATGTAACGCAACAATATCGCCAATTTCGACAAACGGTCGCCAAAAACTCAATTTCGTCAATCGTTCGCAGAAAAAATCGTCAATTTGGTCAAAGGATCGGGGAAAAATATGAATGTAGCAAAAATATTGCAAGTAAATGCAAATTTCGTCAAGGAATCGCCGGAAAAATGCAAATTTCACCAATTTCGCCTAGGGATCAGGGGAAGGAAAGCGGATTTTGTCAAAAAATCCCGAAAGAAGAAACTAATTTCATCAAAGCATCGCGAAAAAAAAATTAATTTCGTTAAAGGATCGCAAAAAATCCCTCAAATTTCGTCAAAGGATCGCGAAAAAAACGCGAATTACGTCAAAACATCGCAAAAAACCTAAATTTCTTCACAAGAAGAAAAAAAAAGCGAATTTCGACAAAGTATCGCGAAAAAACTCGAATTTTGTGAAAGGGTCGCAGAAATATACGAATTTCATCAAAAGGTCATGAAAAAATGCATAATTAGCGCATGTAGGGGATTTTCCCTCTTTGCTGTAACCTTTTTAGAAAATCTGCTGCGGATATCAGATTTTTGCTTCTCTAATTGCATATATATGCAATTTAATTGTTGGTATATTCTTATAAAATAAATAGCATCATTTATAATGAAATAAAAACTTTATCTGCTTACCAAAATGTAGATTTATAAAATTGTATGCTCATAAAAAATATATTTTTATATGTCTTGTTATATACTTTAAAATTTCAATTCAAAACAGAGAGTAAGGAACTCAAGAACTAATAGAAAATGGAAAACTGATAACTAGAACTTGAACTATTAATTATGAAAGTTTGATTTTAAAAAACATACATATAGAAGTTTATCGAGGATCTTATACACTTATAATCAGAGTAAAAATATTTTTATAATTTCTTTCAATATGTGCGTGTGAATTGTTCAAACAATAAAAATGTATTCTCAATAAAATTAATATTTCGTATTTTATTTTAAAAAAATATATCCATAAAGAGTACACACAAAAATATTGGATTCATAAATGTTTTAAGGAAATTGAGTAAAATTCAATGCGCGCAATATAGACAGTTTCTTTAAACTTATTCAAATT
The DNA here is from genome assembly GCA_963932465.1 of Maratus speciosus. Classification (NCBI taxonomy): domain Eukaryota; kingdom Metazoa; phylum Arthropoda; class Arachnida; order Araneae; family Salticidae; genus Maratus; species Maratus speciosus. The sequence continues at coordinate 143,645,266 of OZ010789.1, read as the reverse complement.
TCAAATTACACTGAAAAATTCCTAAATTTAAAAGAACATGCAAATAAAGAAAATGGATTTTTTCCCCATTTCTTGTTTTTAAAATTTACAATTATTTTTTTTTATTTAATTTAATACAAATTAAAAATAATTGGATACATAGATGAAAGTATTTGTTACACTAATCAGCGTTTTATTCAACTACCTCAAATCAGTATCATATTCATAGTGAGAACTTTCTCACACACTGAAGAAGTCAAATTTAATCTTAGATACACTAACTTGGCAATCACTCTTATTCAAAAAATGGGAAATTGAGTAGAGATTTCTATATTTCAATAAATGCAAAGAATATTTTTGTTTTAAATACGAAAAGATGATATTTTGAAACAAATTTTCAGAAGCTCTTACAGAGAAAAGTAAAATGAAAAATAAATCACATAAGATGCAATGAGAAATATTAATGTCACCACGTTACCGTGAGAAATTAATCTCATAAGATGCAATTCATTTATCGAAAACTGAAAACGTTATTTGATTCCAAATTTTTTACAACTGATGTCTGCTATTTATTTTTCTTTCTTTCTTTCTTTTTTTTTATTTATTTAAAAATTAGTTCACGAATGTTTCTGGTTACCGAGTGGGAAATTTTCCTCCTTTTTTAAAACAAGCTTAAGCATATAACCTACTTTTGAACACTTTTGTACAGTGCTGGCCTCCATTTTAAAAAGTGCAAGAATTTTTTTTTATTTTTAAACATAAACAAAGGTATTTAGATCACGTTATAGGTGCGGACCCTATAAGAGCAGGCGTCAAATACATTGCATCTGCCACATTTCTCATAGTGGCTGCCCCTCCTTTTGTATCACAGAATATGTAAAAATATCCGCATAAAATTATTCGTTTAAAGTAAAAAGTGCGAAATACCTTTTAAAAAACTTTTTTCAGTTAGTATTTAAAATTATTAAAGCTTTTAGAAATTCTAGACTTCAGAGACACTCTATGAAAAAATGAATTAGCACATTAACTTTCAAATTTTTATGCCTATGGAAAATTTATCATAAAATCATCATTGTATCATCTCTGGAAACACGTAATCTGGTGCAAATAAATATTATACACATATTCAAAATAAAAATTAAATAAAATATACATTTCTGTTGATTTTCTAAGCCCTTTTTTTTTTTTTTTTTTTTGCAGTTTTTATGTTGCTGTTATAAATAATAATAAAAAAATATTTATAAAAGAATGGAAATTTTCAGTCGAAAAAAAATAAATAAAATAATAATTTTCAAAATTCATAGATGCAATTATTTAAGAAAATGACTTAACATTAGTGACAATATAGTAAATCACTGAAAAGCAAATATAATGAATAACAAAGATAGAGCACAATAATAGAATATAACAGAATGTTTGTTTGTAAGGTCTACATTTGAGTCCTGCGCAAGTAGGATTGTACCAGAACAGAACCAAAACTTCTGCTTCAAGTCAACTTGAAATCTGACACACTTCAACCCGAATCGAATCGATCGCGAACCAGGAATGAAAGAAGAATTAATTCATATTTTAACAGAATTATGGAAAAGTAGTCAATAGTTATGTCATCAATTGTATCTTTTTATGTATTAAAATGAACACATATAATTAATTTTCCAACATATAGTTTTTAATTAAAAATATTTTTGAAAAACTGGTTCAGTCTGAACAAAACTCGAAAAATCAAAACTCAATATGATCATGAATCATTGAAAGTTAACCTGGTTCACAACGAAAAGAAAAAGCATCAAATAGAAACACAAGTATGGTCGGATTAAAATCTGGTTACCCGAAAATAAGATATGTGCGTTTAAATTATATTTAAAATTACCTCCCTCTTTCGTACATTTTCGGACTCATTTTGAAGCATACATGAATGCCATTCGCAGTACTCTTAAGAATTGAATAACGTTTTTCATTTTTCATAAATAGGATACGTTTGGAATTGCAGTTAATCACACCTTGATGATGACTTTTCCAAGACGATCACTTCACGAAAGTTGGCTTTAACTGTCAAATTTGGTAGCATTTTCTGAATACTTTTTAATCATAAATTGTTGTTGATAAGGACATTTTTTGTGTGTTTGCGATTTATAACATGCAGTTATACTTCTAAGGTTTTTAAAATAAAATAAAGCTGATTTTTAGAAAAAGTTACATAAACATAAAAAAAAAAAATTCTGTAAAATTTTGAAATGTTATTTAAAAAAAAAAAAAAAAAAAAAAAAAAAACATGATAGCGCAAGTTGCAACAAGCTGAATAACAAGCCTGTAACGTACCAACCATTAAAATAAATTAAAAGAAATGGAAAAACAGCAAGAGTAAACATATTATTAGTGTTTTTGCCTAAAGAAAAAAAAATATGCAATTTGAATTTCCATATATCATGTTTTATATAATAAAACATGATATGTGTTATTATGTAAAGTAATTATATACATTTTATTATTTATACACATTCATATACATTTATGTAAAATATAATAAAACGTGCGTAAATGGAATATATGTAAACGGATACCTGGTGGTAATGGAACTTTTATGATTTCTGGTAAATGATGCACTTTCACAGATATAAATCTGTCTAATACAGAATACGTTTCGATTTTTTGTTTCCGTCTTAGCAGGTTTCATTAGATTCTTCTAAACTACTTCAAGTAAATTTCACATATATGACTGGAATTAAACTTTATATTTTCTTTAAATTGCGAGCGGGTTGCAGACCCGTCAGTGCCCCCCCTCCTTCCCTTGCTTAATACCTGCACTTTCTTTTCCAATGGTTCTGTGGTCATTAAGCAAAGAAAGGAGAATCTCAACAAAAGAAAGAAGTGGAGACACGTCAACGACGGCCTGTGAAGTTCTATGTCATCTAGAATTCCATAGAAGTCAACAAACGTGAAAGAGAGCGCCTGACCATATCAAACTTTACGACGAAAAGAAACGCAGTCTATTCGATGCCTTACTTAAAAGTCGGATTCACGCATTTGTAACTTTCCGTAACTAAGCAACAAAGTAAAGTAAATCTGGGCCGTTTTCAAAACTACTGAAGTAAAGCTGGCCCGTTATTATCACAGCAAAGTATCAGATAAGGCGGATAAATTTCAAAAATTAAAAGAGCTCAAGATTAACTATATTTGTTTAGAGAAAAGCAAGGAAAAGAAAAACGGAAATTTCATAAAAAGGGGCAATGTAGGTGGAATAATAATAATAAAAAAAAAATTAGAGAAATTTTGTATCAAGCATAGATTTTGGTATCTAGCAGTAGAAAATTAGAAGATTTTTAATCATAGTTATTTCAAAACAAGTAGGGAATTGCTCGTCAAACGTGGCAAATGAGGTGCGTTCGTACTATAACTAGTTTTATAACTATTTTTGCACCCCATATTGTACTGAATGTATATTTTTTTGCACTTCATAAGTGCATAGTCTGTAACATCATTAAAATGCACTTGCAATAATTTTTTTCCCATTGCCCGTAATGTAATGGAAAACTTTTGACTGTCCCTGTAATTAAACTATACATCCAATTTTCATAAAATCTGAAATGGCTCGACAAAATTTTGCAACAATTATATATTTAAAATTTCAGACCATTCGGAAGACTGTAACATCATTAAAATGCACTTGCAATAATTTTTTCCCATTGGCCGTAATGTAAAGAAAAACTTTTGAATGTCCCTGTAATTAAACTATACATCCGATTTTCATAAAATTTGAAATGGCTCGACAAATTTTTGCAACAATCATATAGTTAAAATTTCAGACCATTCGGTTGGGTAGTTTTTGCTCTGTTATATGCGGACGGACGGACAGACGGACAGACGGACTGAACGACGACTATAGGTGCTACGTATTTATATAATTACGAATGCACCTAATAAGCACCACCAAAGAAAAAATGAAATTTAAAGTTATTTAAAAAGAGTAAGAAAAGAGTAGAAAAGAATAGAAAAACGAAGATTTCTGAAAAAGGTTTAATAATAATAATAATAATAATAATAATAATAATAATAATAATAAAAGAGAGAGGGAAATCATGTACCAAGTATCATTGCAAAAAAAAAAAAAAAAAAAAAAAAAAAATATATATATATATATATATATATATATATATATATATATATATAACGTTACTCCATAAAATTAGTGGCAACATGCTACCTCCAATTTTATGGAGTAATTTAATTTATATAATAGTGTAATTTGACCTGATATAATTGGCGTAATTTTACACATCAGTGAAGAGGTTCTATGGGGTCCCCCCCCCCCCAACATATGTGAACTTCGGAAATTTGAGCTTAGAGTTGGGAAATTATAGATTTTTAAAATTATAGATTGGAAATTATTACAGTCGACGCTCGTTTTTACGAACCTGTAGGGAACACTAAAATAGTTCGTAAAATAGAAAGTTCGTGAAATAGAAAAATACCAAAAATGATATGAATACGTACGTTATTCTTATCTAATTTTATCAAACTGCCCCCTCTTCATAGATGAAGTAGTATTTCAAGATTATTTATTATTTAATAAAGTTATACATATACAAGAAATAAAGGCAAATTTATACACAAAAGATAATTTTAGTACACTGAAACATGCTTTGAAAATATTACATATAAAAACACAGACTGGATTAGTTCATAGTAGGTGAAAATACATAGATGAAAACATAGATAAAAAATTAGGAATGGAAATAATCACTTATCTTTTTTTTTTATCACATTTTGGAAAATATATGTTTCCATTTTAACTATGCTTGAAATCCTTTCACAATTATTGTTCCCTTCAAAAAGGTGCCTTAGTCCTGACAACCACTACTTGAAATTGTTGCTAAGCCCTCTCCCTCCGAAAGAGATTGGGAAAAACAACACATTCTTGAAATGCACCTGATGTCTCATTGCACCTGTTGAGAGTTTAATTGACGTAATACTGCGTTCAGATATTTTTAAAAAATGCAGAAGTATGAAAACTGAGTTCGTAAAAAAGAGATTTTCATAATCCGTAGTTCATAAATGGGAGCAAAATATTACATTGCTTCTATGGGAGTGTATTCGGGACCACTCTATAGTTCGTAAAATCGCAAGTGTTCGTGAAAAAGAGGTTCGTAAAAACGAGCGTTTACTGTATTACTTATTGGAAATTATAGATTTTTTTTTAAGTAAAAAAAAAATATATATATATATATTTTTTATTGTTTTGTACACTACCTTTCAGAGTTCTGTAATAGCAGAATAGTTAAACTTTCAAAAGAAATACAAAAAGCAGCCAGACTCAATTTCTCATTATGTTTCTCTGTGCTACGAAAATATCATACTTCTACCAGACCTGAATTTCTCTACTGTTATCCATCAACAGTGTCTCCAATACATTTCTTCCAAAACTTTCTCAAAAACTCTCTTCTTCCTTTCTCAAAAATCTAAAAGTATGAGGCTATTTTCATATGAAGTACGATTATGACTCTTACACAATTGAAGACAAAAACTTTCATTAAAAGAACAAATAATTATAATTTTTTTGTTTTTAGTTTCAGCATTTTTCTTTGGAAAGAATTTTTTTTTTTTTTTTTGTATAAGTATTATTATTATTATTAAAGACGCATTGAACATATTATTTTAGTTGGAAAATAGAGCAATTTGTTTCACATTGAAGAATGATCTTCAAATATTCCACGAAATTTCACGTTATCACAATTTAAATCCAAGGTTGGGAGAGCTTCGTTATAGACTTCACGATTCATGTAAAATCACATTAAAATAATAAAACATATTTCACAACTGAAAATGGCACTGGTGTTGTTCAGTATAAGTCCAAATCAAGCACAGGATGATTAAAAACTTTGTTAATTCTATATTTACACTTTTAATATGTACAATATTTACAACGAAAACATTTGAATAATATTTGTTATTCCTCACTAGGAATTCCAGATAATTTCTTTTATATGTTCAAGAATATTTATTTCTCCCTTTTCGGAAGATCAAGAAATACACAGCCAGCATGCTACTTTCGAGATTCACATTTAAACTGAACTATAAACAAGAGAAATGCTTTTAAAACAATTAATACTTCAGCAACTATTTCTTCTAAAAAGAAGTCAAGCATGATTTCATATTCGGAAATAAATTTCCCCTTTTTTAAAATTAAACATCATTTCTTCTAATAGAAGACGACGATAAAAAACCTATACGCAGCTTATTACCTGCTATAGTGATGGGCGATTCTCGAGAATTCGACAATCGAGAAAAATCGACATCGTAAAAAATCACAATCGATACAGCCATCGATTAATTCCTAGAATCTACAATCGAGATGTTTTACAATCGATTATAACGAGAGAAGCTAAAAACAGTTGTTGGAAAACTTAGCTATTATTTTGGCCGAAAATTTCATAGTAGTGATAGAGCTTTCTCGATAATTCTGCTATCGCAATTATTTGCTCGTGATTTAGGCTTAAGGGGTTACTTCAGTCGGCTCACTAATTCTAATCCCATGGAAGAAATTTATAAAGATATCTCATTTCAATTTCAACATTTTTAAAGGATTTTCTTTGCATTGAATAGCTGAGGTCAATCTGTACAAAGGCCGTTTTTTTACTTTTTCGATTTTGATTGCAGATTTTTTCTATAAGGATGCTTTCGCTTTCGAAACCGGTTTCGAAAATAAAAGTGTCCTCATTAAAAAATACCTTTAAACAAAATCGAAAAAGTAAAAAAAATATCCTTTGTACAGATCGATCTCAGCTATACAATGCAAAAACATTAAAAAATATTGAAATGCAAACGAGATATCTTTATAAATTTCTTCCATAGGATTAGTATTAGCAAGCGGGTCTTGTCTTTTCGCTTGACTGAAGTAGCCTCTCAGTGAAAAAGAGGAAATAGCTTGACCTTCTGACCCGACCCGTGTAGTCGAGTGTGGGTAACATCGGGTTGCTCGTCCCGATGCAGGACTCTAGTATACTAGGGTCAGAGCACTAAGACTAATGTTGATGAAATGTGCTGCTTTTGCTTGAAGCCAAAAATGCAACCCTAAAACCGGTTACAATTCGGCCCAAACACTTACGGCTCATTTTGAAAACCTTACCCTGTCCAATGAATCTCCTCGTACTTGTCTTGTTTGGGTCGAATGATTTGAGCGAGCGATAAACGGACCTATAAACGGATATTGTAAACCGTTTTGATGGTGTATAATGCATTTTTACTATACTTAGAACTCTGTATCTGTGGTACTATACTGTGATACTAGCTGATTCAAATCAGAGGTTATAGTGATTATCTCTCAAACCTCTGATGGCAGAAACATACATCCAATAAAAAAAAATATTCAAATCAAGAACTCATTCAATTTCAAGTATAAAATTAGATATGGTTTTACAATTTGCTGCATACGTATTTAAATACAAAATTAAAATTTTTGCACGGTTCAACTTTTATAGGTGTAAGTTATAGTTAGATTGTTTTACTACGTGCACCTCTAATAAGCAAAAAAAGAAAAAAAAATGCTTTCATGTATGTTCAAGCTTACTGAGATATGATATTTTAAATTTTATTAAATTAAATTTTGGGCTATACTATAGTAAAAAAAAAAAAAAATCTGTGTGTTTTTAGTATATTTCAAGAGTGCACGCATGAAAATCCGTGCTAAAATACTTTAACACTCGTTTGTACACCAAATATATACATAGACAGATTAAAGCTAAGCTCACCTAGAAAAAACTAAACTTTTTTATAAACAAATGATTCTAAACATTTTGTACTGTTATTTCTTAAGTATGTATACAGAAGAAAGAATACACTTAAATTTGTCGAAATTTTATATTAAATTTCTATATGGGAACATCATAAAACGAAATGAAAGTCTTTACAAAATGAATAAATTATAAGGAATCGGAATAGCACATTATACCAAAAATTAACAGATGAGTACTGGATACATATAATTATAGAAAAGCAGATGAATTTGTAAGGCTGTTTATTTGCTCTCTTAACAAAGAAAATTTTATAAGGAATTTCTTCTAAAATTACAGATCTAATTTTAGAGCTTCTGAATCAGTGAAAAATATGTGAGGACACGAGTTTCAAAACTCGACATCCAGGGAAAAATTTTAGTACCAAATCCCTAATAAATAAGGCAAGTTTTTAAAGTAAACCAAAATTTTACAATACCGAAAATACATGATAAAACTGGTTTTGTTGCAGATTGTAACGTTTTATTTTATTTTATTTATTCATCTATTTATTTTTGGTGGAAGTTTACTAACAGATTAGAGGAATACACCAAATGCGACCATGAAACTTACATCCTCATGCGAAAACGTAAAACTTAGATACACAAATAGCAAAAAAATTAACCAATAAAATACACACACACGCGCAATATATATATGTATATATATCATAAAATTTACATCAATAATAGTAATCTAATACACTTACATCAATAAGTTGAATAAAGCGATAAACAATTAAAGATTACTTAAAATATCTGCCTTGAATAGTTACATTTATGTTATATATGTTTTATCAGAAGCTTTAGATTAATAAAACACACTTATTTCAAGACAGCAAAATTATTTGATTTTTTTCTAAAATATTATTATAAATTAATAATATTAAAAACCAATCTGCTTCAACTGTTTAAAATAACATGTACAATCTTACTTTGAGAATTATAAAATTGGCGTAAATAAAAACAAAAGCAACTAATATTACTTATTAGATATTTAACTCCGCATTCTCACTTATGAAGAGAAGTTCATCTAATTTTTTTGGAGCCAGTCTGTTTCGTCTGTCGTTAGTGATAATAGCAGCTTTGCTGAAAAGTCGTTCTGCGGGTACTGAAGTTGCTGGTACACTGAGATATTTCGAAGCTAATTTAGAAAGAAGTGGCAATGTGTTACTGTGATATTTCCAAAATTCCAAGGGATCTTTTTTGCGATCTGAATGGGGAAGGTCAAGATACTGTTTAACAGTCATTGTAGCTGTGTCTGTTGGCGTAACAGTAGAAGGCATTTCAGAAATTGCTTTGTCAAAATCAAACCACAGATCATCTTCATCATTATCACTGGTAATAGGGTTATTTACTGTAAAAGTAGGTTTCTGTGAATGAGAATCATCACAATTTTCAATACTCTGAAGGATTTCGCCGAGTTTTTCAGTCACCCATTTTTCAGCATTGTCTGCATTTTCTGGAGTCCCAAAAGCAGTCTTTTTAAAGCGAGAATCCAAAAATGTGGCTTTAGCAACAGTTTTTGTTGTTTCGAAACATTCAAGACGCTTAGAAATGATTTGCGAAAGAGATGATATTAATTTCTTTCCAATATCCGTGGTGGCTTTTTTATTTTTTATTCGGGTGCAAAGTCCTTTTATTAGTGGTGTTATTCTAGATACAGTTGGATATGTTTGGCCTGATAAATCTTCTGTCAAAAATACAAACGGTTTTAAAATTGCGGTGCAATCATCTATTGTTGCCCACTCTGATGCCTCAAGACTCTTTGGTGCAGACGTTAAATCAGAAAGGGCTGCTGATAAAGGAGATTTCATTTTAGACAATCTTTCCATCATAATAATCCCAGAGTTCCACCGGGTTGGAACATCTTGCTTAAGTTTTAAATCTTTAAGTCCCATTTGTTCTTGGATTTCCCTTAGTTTGTAGGCTGCTAAGCTACTTTGCTTAAAGTGTGTGACTAAATTTCTACATTTAGTCAGTAATTTATTAAGTTCCACATTTTCTTTTATTGCATCTTGAACTGATAAATTAAGTGTGTGAGCGATGCATGGATGATGAGTTTTTTTAAGATTGTTTACAGCTTTCTTCATGTTGGCAGCATTATCTGTTACAACCGTAAAAACTTTCTCATTGATTTGCCATTTATTTAAGATGTTGTTAATCGCTTGTGAAATGCTTACAGCTGAATGATCACTTTCAATTTCTTCCGTAGATAAAACTGGAGAATGCATTTTAAAATCAGAAATAAAATGCGCAGTGACAGTTAAAAAAGATCTATTGCTATCAGATGACCACATGTCAGTAGTTATGGATAAATGTTCGATGGAATTAAGCATGTTTTTAAGTTCAGAACTTAATGACTGATATACTTCATGTAATACATGCTCTGAGAGTAATTTACGAGATGGGATCTTGAAATGAGGCACATATTTTTTCATAAAAAAAAATAAAACCGCGATTTTCTACTATAGAAAGAGGTTGGCAATCAACGGCAATCATGTACACTAAATCTTTTTCAAATTCATGGCATTCTTCTCTAGAAGGTCCCGATTTTTGGGCTGCGCCATACAAACGCATTTGCTTAAATTTTTTTGCAGGAGAAGCACGTTTTCTGTTGCAATTGTGTGTTTGCTGATTTTTGAAGTACTTGTATTTTGTTTACATACTCCCGAATTCAATAATTCATCACTATCAGTATTTTTTGTGGGATTCTGTTGTGCTTCAACCTCTGATAATTGAACAGGATGTTTCCTTTTTAGATGATCCTTCAAATTTGTTGTATTTCCAAAATACCTTAAAATTGCATTGCACTGATATAACTTTATCGTTTTCATAGTTTTTATTAAAAAATTCCCAAACTATAGATTTTTTAAAGCAACGTCCCATTTTCTTTTTCAAAAAAGTATTAAACTACTACGAAATGACTCGATAAATTCTTCATTACGTTCTGCTTTTTTGAGGTTTCACATTTGAAGTTAACGAGTTTAATGATGACGTCTCCTTATCTATGGGATACGACGCATTTCTTATTCACCCACCGCTAACTACAGATTTTAACACAGAACGTGCAAACAGATATATTGTTTGTTGTTGTTTCTTGCAACGGCGCAGCTGGGATCTTTTGAATCATCACTACTCCTAAAATAATAACACTAAAAAATCATTGCTTTTACATGCATATGAAGCAGTTTTTACAGTAAATACATGGGAACTGAAAACGGGTGCAATAAAAACTTAAGCAATCAATGTAAATTTAACATTTAGATGCTCGATGACTTTATCTTCTATAATCTTCATTTAAAGTTAATAGAAAGGAGGTGGAAAAAATAAAAGCAGTAATTTAATTTTCTGTTATTGTCTTTCATTCAATTTTCAATTGATGGAGGGGCTCCTAATATGGGGCTGTGCATATATAACGTATCATTTTAGAGGAGAGGGGAGGAGGGGGGACGTCTGGCACATGATATCGTAAGATATAGCTAGGGGGAGGGGGGATTTGTCTTTTGATATCGATATCATTTTTTACCCAACCAGAATTTACATTTTTTATTTGTAACTTGGTCATTACATCAAAATTATATGATATCTTTTTTTAGTCTGTTATCTATATTTATGAGAATACAAAGTTATTATTAAAATCTTTAAATGATTATAAAATTATTTAATTCCAAAATATGGAATACCTCAACGTTTGGCATTCCTATTCTTCTGTCATATATGTATGCATATATAATCCGCTGTTAGAGAAACCGCATGCGAAGTACGTTTGAAATTATATTTTGTGTTTAATAGTAAGTAAAAGAGAAAGAATTTTGTCCGTCTGCTTCGTTGATAAGAAGTACTGTTTGCCCCCCCCCCCCCACACACACACACCGTGCGGGGTCAAGTGCAAGAAGACATTATTATTGTTGAACGCATTATGCGAAAAAAGCTATTATTAAATTCTTTTAAATAGTAACTATTTTTTTAAGTGTTATTTAATTTGATATAAAGTTATTTCATATGTAAAATGATATTTTATTGACTTCAATGTGAATCAATAAAGTATGAGAAAAATAAATGTAACCATACTTGTATATCACTCCAAAAATCAAAAGAATTTTTAGACATTGATAACGATATCATTGCCGGGGAGGGGGTCCAAAATTATCAAAAAGTTGATACTGTTATATAAGTACAGCCCTTATGAAGTCTTCAAAAATCTGTTAATCATGTTAATATAACGGGTTTTGTATATATCTTAATAGTTTTAGAGCGTTCTAAAAGCGATATTAATATCCCTAAACCTACCTCCTTCTCTGCACTAGCGGTTTTAATAATTAAATTGTTATTGAAAATGCGTTCTTTCAAAACTTCAAATCAACTTTAATATTACACCATCTTCGCTATAGTATTTATCCTTCGAATTTTATGTGCCATACTAGATTTTAATACAATCCAATAAACTCTAAAGGATTAATAAATAAACTCTAAAGGATTAATATCTTTAAATTATGTTCTATATAAATTTATTTCATGAAATGTGCATACTTAGTAATATTTGTTTTAAACGCTGTAAAATTCACATTGTATGAGCATAGTAATATGTATTTTGAATTTTGCATAACTTATCAAATATTTTTTCATATATGCGTAGGTCCAGATGCCAGCAAAATGAACACCGCCCCTCAGAAATATTCAAAATTCTTTTTTTTCAAATATAAGATCCAATATGCTGTCAAGAAACATGCTTCTTAAAAGATAACGATCGATTGGGACGTTAAATACATTAAGAAAATACTTTCAACTCATTTATCTATCTTTAAAACATTATTTAAATGTTTTAAAAGATTTTATTGTCTTTTTATAAATTTGGCTTTGGAATAAATTCCCCTTTCTTCTTCATGAAACTGCAATGTCCAAATCGCGTAACTATGGCGCATTTGATGAATCAAATAAGCTTTCCACTCTTTCGATAACTCAAAAAGTTTGATACAGTTTAAAGTTCCCCTAAATGTCAAATGCTGTGGAATTTCCCCATTGATCGAAAACAAAAGTTGCTTTCGAAAAACGTAAGGATAGTACGATAAAGATACCTGCTAAGAGGGAACCTGTCTAACACGGAAACTGTTTTCCAGTGCCTAGTGATTCCAACATGACTCTTTAAGTCTGTATCGAAATCCAAAGGCGCTATTTTCTGACACACTTACAAACTTATTTTTTATTTTAGGTGCATTAGCTAGAATCGATTAGCATTTCCCTCTTTTCGATAAAGGTAAAAGGTTTGATACAAGTTAAAGGTCCCTAAATGTCTAAAGTGAGTCTAATGCTGTTGAATTTCTCCGTTTATCGAAAACAAAGGAGTGTTATCGAAAAATAGAAAGGTAAACAGACAAAAATATCGCTAATAGGGAATTCTATAACTAAAATGAAACTTCAATGGACTTTATTTTTGGTATTTCGGATAATTTTAATCTTCCAATCCTTACCAACGTGGTATTAGATGATGGGCCTGGAAAAGGTAGAAGACCCCCCCCCCCCCGAAGGGGCATTAGGCCCCAAATTGACAGTAGGGCAGACCAAGGATGGAAGTTAACTTGATGTAAGAGAGGACTAGGGGAAGTTGAGAATGGTAAAAAAAAAAAAAAAAACGAACCATTGAATAAGAAAAAAATTGAAGAAAATGAAGAAATGGTAAAAGAACAAGTGAAGCGTGTGATTAGAGCCAGACAAATGAAGAGGGGCCCGATGGGCCACAGCTGGTCCAGAATGAGTGCCCAAATGGTCAGAATGGGTCAAGAACTTAGAGAATAGTATCTACAAGGAAGAAAAATAATGAGACAAAATATTATGAAAAACAGATGAAAAATACCAATAGCCTGAGGCTAAAAGTAAAATGTTTCACTGGGCGGCGTCCCCTGGTGGTAGTAAAAATAAAATTGATACGAGAAGATAAGGAGCAGTGAAAACACTTTATTTTGTGAATTTTATAATTTTTGGACAAACAGTATACTAAAGGTTTGAAGAAACAAAACTTTAAAGCGCCCTCTTGAGGCGAAGAAGGGAGTTAAAATTAAGAAACACATGTCCATATTTTTTATTCGATTTTAGACGCAATTTGATGTTAGTCTTATAATTTTCCTATGAGTGAAAGATACCGTACCAGAGTACGAAAAAAACCACCGCAAAGTATATTCCTTTAGAGCATTTTAAGCCCAGGGGTCTAAAATTAACAGTGGATTGACAAAAGAAAGGTAGATTTAGAAAGGTTATGAAATTACCTTTATTTTAATATATTACATGAGTGGGGTAAAATAATTTTGAAAAATCCTCTTCCCTGAGGCGACACTTAAAATCTTGAAAACACATATTTTGCAGTGCAGTTTTGTTTTAACAATAGCATTCTAATATTAAGAGATATGGGACAGCTTAGGAGGGCTAAAATAAGAGAAACATTGAAAATCAAAGACAAACTGGCGCCAAATTCAATAGAAAACTTCTATATCAACAAAAACTCGAACTGATAACTTAAACCACTATGCCTCCTAACCCATATCGGTTAATAACAAAAGCGAATGGAAAAAAACATGTACTCCATTGGGAAATCATGACTTACACCACAAGCGCGGTAAGTTTGACTCTTCTGAAAGCTTCCTTCCTCTCGAAGTGCGAGAGAGAGCTCTCGCTCTATTTTCTGGACGCAAACTGCTCGTTTATCTCGAGGAGACATTCTGCTCGAGGGCAAACCTTTCGCTTACTTCGAGATATCTCACCGATTGCTTCCTTCGTCACTTCTCGTTCCTCGCTCTCGGTCTCTGTTCAACATTTCATATGACATTGTCGAGAATGAGAAATCAGTTTTCGTCCTTTCTCCGAAATGTTACTCTCGATGATTGTCATTTCACGCTCAGCCAAGAAGGGCCGAGAAGAGATATCGAGGGGCAAGCTGGAGAAAGAAATAGGCATGACAATGAACTATGAAATGAAGCTTTAATTTTTAATGTTTTTCTTATTTTAGCCCTACCAAGCTGTCACATACTTGGAGCCCTCCGATAAATATTATTTATTAAATATAAACATTTCAAAGAGGAAGGTGGGTCGGGTGAGTTCCGAGGACGTGAGAGTGGGTGGGGCGCAATTAACAAAAAAAATTACCGAACTCTTCCTGTGACATATAATCGAAAAGCCCTTTGACAATTCTTTCATATTATGAACCTTTCTTCCCCCGAAGGTGAAATTCGGCGGGGGGGGGGGGGGGGGAAACAAATTTTTAAAACCGTAGCCGATTTCTATAATAAATTTAAATATCATTTTAGATGTAGGTTTTTTAGGCAGTCTTCCAATAAATATTATTTATTGAACATAAAAATTTTAAAGTGGGGGCTGCGTAAATTCCGGGGCGAAAGAGTGGGCCCAAAGGGGGGAGGGAGGGGGAGCAATTTTCAAACTTTTTTGGACCCGTCATGTGATATGTTATCCGAAAGCTCTCGGATGACTCTTTCATATTATGAGACTTTCTTCCTCCCCTCCCCAATTTGGCCCCCACTGCGGGGGGTCGTTTTTTCCGTTTCTATCATTTTAGATCGGATTTTTTTATGGAGCCCTCCGATAAATATTATGTATAATATATGAAATTTCAGGACACTTTTCTAAATTTAGCCAAGACCCTTCATGTAACATATCGTTGGAAAGATTTGTGACTACTTATTGATGTTATGCACTTCCGGTGGCCGTCCAACCACTTTGCCCCAGGGGGACACTTTTCCAAATTTAGCCAAGACCCGTCTTGTGAGATATCATTTTAAAGGTCTGTGACTACTTATTGATGTTATGCACCTCCGGTGACAGACCCCCCCCCCACATTGCCCCCCGGGGGACATTTTTCCAAATTTAGCCAAGACCCTTCATGTGAGATATCGTTGGAAAGGTCTGTGACTATTCATTGATGTTATGCACCTATGGTGTCCGTACCCCCCACTTTGCCCCCCCCCCCCGGGGGCACTTTTCTAAATTTAGCCAAGACCCCTCATGTGAGATATCGTTGGAAAGGTCTGTGACTACTTATTGATGTTAAGCACCTCCAGTGATAGCCCCCCCCCCACTTTGCCCCCCCGGGGGACATTTTTCCAAATTTAGCCAAGACCTTTCATGTGAGATATCGTTGGAAAGGTCTTTGACTATTCATTGATGTTGTGCACCTATGGTGTCCGTCCCCCCAACTTTGCCCCCACGGGGGCACTTTTCTAAATTTAG
Source organism: Maratus speciosus (assembly GCA_963932465.1). Classification (NCBI taxonomy): domain Eukaryota; kingdom Metazoa; phylum Arthropoda; class Arachnida; order Araneae; family Salticidae; genus Maratus; species Maratus speciosus. Next base: position 143,629,287 of record OZ010789.1, on the reverse strand, counting down.
CCAAGACCCCTCATGTGAGATATCGTTAAAGAGGTCTGTGACTACTTATTGATGTTAAGCACCTCCAGTGACAGCCCCTCCCACTTTGCCCCCCCCCGGGGGACATTTTTCCAAATTTAGCCAAGACCCTTCATGTGAGATAGCGTTGGAAAGGTCTGTGACTACTTATTGATGTTATGCTTCTCCGGTGTCTGTCCCCCCAACTTTGCCCCCACCGGGAGACACTTTTCCAAATTTAGCCAAGACCCCACATGTGAAATATCGTTGGAAAGGTCTGTGACTACTGATTGATGTTATGCTCCTCCGGTGTCCGTCCCCCCACTTCCGAGGAGACACTTTTACAAATTTAGCCAAGACCCCACATGTGAGATATCGTTGGAAAGGTCTGTGACTACTTATTGATGTTATGCTCCTCCGGTGTCCGTCCCCCACTTCCGGGGAGACACTTTTACAAATTTAGCCAAGACCCCACATGTGAGATATCGTTGGAAAGGTCTGTGACTACTTATTGATGTTATACACCTCCGGTAATCGCCCCCCCCCCCACTTTTCCCAAACGGGGGACACTTTTCTAAATTTAGCCGAGACCTCTCATATGACATATTGTTGGAAAGGCCTATGACCACTTACTCATGTTATCCACCTCCCGCACCCCTCCCCCCACTTTGCCCCCACGGGAAGGGCATTTTTATAAATTCAGATCCAGACCCATCGTGTGACATATGGTTCGAAAGGCCTGAAGACCTGTGACGGCTTATTCATATTATGCAGCTACTTTGCCCTTCCGCTCACTTTGACCCCTCCCCCAAGAGATCTGGTGCGAGGTTCGTTCGTTTCGAGATTATATTTTTTTACAAGATTTTGTAGTGCGTGCACACCACGCCTGCTATACGGTGTCGTATATAGCGGGTATCCTGTTCGTGATTTCATATTACAAGATTACGTATAACTTAGGGGCCCGATTAAAGGAGGGGCCCACTAGCGGGCGACGTAACCTTGTCTTTATTAACACCGACTCATTCCAGTTCACCCGCAGACGATTCTTGATAAATGTATGACGTATATAATATATAATATATGATGTATCAAAGCAATTGGCAAACTGGAGTCATCGAGAAAAAATTTACACAATCGAAAAATATCGAGATGTCCATACAATCGAGACAATCGAGAAAAACATCTCGTTATCGCCCATCACTAACCTGCTACGTTCAAGATTCACGTTTACAAAACCAACTAAACTAAAAAAGGAACAAGAAAGAAAAAATGTTTTTTAATATTAATTCTCTAGCCAGACCACGTGACCTGGGATAACTGGCGCTTAATCAGTCTGGCTGAGAAAAGAAGAGGTTTGCGAAATTTCACAAACTCCCCCCCGATGAACAAGGGTTCATCAAAATGGGGATTCAAAATAATTAAAGTAGAAATAAAATTATTCTAAAAAATTATCAGTTACACTATACATAAATACAATACAAATCAAAATATATACTTACATACTGGACTTCAATAAAATAATTAAACAATTTAAAAGATTTGAGAACAAGTTTCTGCTACTAAAAATAGAAAGAACAATTTAAATCTATACAACCTTTTCTGGAATATTCAATACAAAAAAAAAAATAAATAAATAAACTAAAAATTAGAAATATTATCAAACAAGAAACTTTTTTTTTTTAAGTGAATTTTTTTTTTTTTTTAAGTCAAATGTCAAATGAGAGTTTTTGAGTCTCTAATAATATCAGAGGTTTTTTTTTTCAGTTCTATTAATAAAAAAGTTCAGAGTTTTTTCACTTCTAAATTATACACAAGAATCAATAGGTCTTTTAATGATGGAATTATTTGCCTTCAGTTCATAAGACCTCATTTTTTTTTTAAATCTCTCTCCACAAATACCTAACTTCCAGAAAGTTCTTGATACATGTTCATATGCATAAAAATCACATCATATATTTCAAAGTCAGAAGTTTTATTCTGGTCCGTGTAGTGAGCAGATTGTAAGTTGAGAAGATACTCATTTTTCAAGCGCTTCCAAAAATGATTCAGAAGAGTCTCGCGCAAACGGAAGCGTTTCACTAAGGATTCTTTGGTTGCAGGTAAACACAAGATATGCTTTAGAGTTGCTATAACTAGTTGACCAGGGCGAACGCTAAATTTCTTGGAGATAGCACGTTTGTTTAGGATTGATTTTATGCACTGTCTAGATTTTAAAATCCAAAACTTTTCACTAGTTTGTACTAATGTACCGGACACTCCTGAATGAAAAACTTTTTCCTGTGCATCTTTCACGATTATTTCGGCAAGTTTATGTTTTGCAGGAATCACAACAGGACGTTTTTCATAAAATGAGGAATCAGACTTTTGTGACCGTCCTCGTACCAACAGCAAACCTTCATCTGACAACATAGGATTTAACTGTAGAAGATTCGATTCTCTAGGGATACTTTTGATACATTTCAAGTATTTTGTAACTTCGGGAAAACTTCCTTCCTGCACTAGCTTTGACCAAAAATTTTCAGCATGTAACATTTCCTCAGCTGATAATTCTGAAAATTTTCTTTTCTCTACCTTTAATTTTATATTAGAAATAAATGTAAACATCCATGCAGTTACTCGATACAATTTCTTTAGGGAGCTATACTTTTCGAGATTAAAAATGGGAATTTCATCAGCTTTATTTGTTTGAACAACACAAGAGATGGTGGCTGCTTTTTTATACTTCTCTTCAGAAACATCAGGTAATCGAGATGCAGCAATTTTAACACTAGGCCACTGATCTTCAGGCAAGGAAATAAATTCAGGAACATGCACATTAGGGTTAGCATCAGGAAAAACATGCAATTGGAGATGCTCCTTTTCCATGATCAGGTTGCTAAAATACTGCCAGGGAATTTTCAAGTAAGCGAGAGCCGTGATTTCTGAAAGCCAATTTTGCCAATCATTTTCTAGTTCACAAGAAACAAAAGAAGCAATAAATCCGGCTGAATCAAAGAACATAGTTGCAATTTTCAAAACATTGCGTTTAATAGAAGAATCATTATTTAATTTTTCTAACAAGGGTCGTAATTCTAGTCCTAATTTATCTTCTGTATTGTTCCAGATCAGTTCTAAAATTTTCAAGGAAGTAATTGGGGGTTCGAAACTCGAAACAGGAATGTTTTCATCATCTAAAACATTAGAATTCAAGTTAGGTACATGATACAAACATTCGTTTAATGATAGAGAATCATCATATTTGGAAGAAGCATCATAGACTATGTGCATTTTTGTCGTCACGGATAACAGGTCTGTGTGGCATGTAATAGGAATTATTAGAATCTTTCTCGGTGCACAATTCTATTACACCCTCATTAAACTGCTCTAGCAACATGGAGTTATATTCTTTAAATAAAGAATCGTTTTTCAAGAATTTATTTTCTAAACTAGAAAACCGCTTCTTTGCTACTTCAAGATTATTTCTAAGCAATTCACGAGAATTTTTCCAGAATAATTTTTCTTCATAACGCCCATTTACTAATTTTAAATTTTCTTTAAATTCTTTTATTACCTCATGATCGGTAATGTTCTTTTCATTGCTTTCAGCAATGCCAATTGATTCAAGATCCCAAAATGCTTTCAGCTGAGTATTTATATTTTCAACTGAAACACGCAAACAAGCTACTTCTTTTTTATTCGACTCTATCTGCCCTTGCACCGTATGACCGAAAATAGTTTCTGCAACGTATAATTCTTTTGTCAATTTTCCCTCGATTCCCTTTAATATTTTCCACAAAAAATCAGACCCTAGCAAAATATTTATTTCCTGTTCAAGACCTGTATCAGCAGGCTTAAAGCCTCTTGTTCTCATTATCTCTAGAAGTTCTGGTTCTAGAGTTTTCACAGAAGCTCCAGTTATATTATCAACCACTAGTGCTTCGATATTTATCGAGTTAATAGGTTGCACAACACTGGATAATTCTAGAGCAACAACTTCCTAACAAGATTCATAAGGGCGTCTCCGCCCAAAAGGATAAACTAATAAATTTTCTCTTCGCAATGGCTTCAATTTTAATTTTTGTACTAGCGATCTCTTCACGAAGCATTTTTCTGAACCACTATCACATAAAACGCGAGCCAACAAGCATTCCTTACCAGCAGACACAGAAACTGTACAAGACTGCAATAATGTTGCTTTATTTTGTTTATATTTTTGTTCCGACATCATAGATACAATTGCACCTTTCATTTCTTTTTCAGCACTTTCTTTTGCTGTTTCTTTAAAACAAAACAAAAGACTATGGGTAGTGTTACCACATTTGGAACAAGGGTTAATTTTTATTCTACAGTTTACAGATAAATGTGACTTATTTGTGCATTTGTAACAGCGGCCTTCTTTCTTTAATTTATATCTTTTTTGTTCATCAGTGAATTCTGAACAATTTAGTCCTACGTGATCAGAAGACTTGCAAAATATGCAAAACTGTTTTGTAGATGTATTTAAAGCAGCAGCTGAAGGTATATTTTTCTTTTGAGGAAAATTTTGATATTTACTTGAAGAATTTTCATATTTAGTTTTAGAATTTTCATAAGCCTTGCTTTGGGAATTATTTACTAAATTAGTAGCTTCACGACATCTTAATTCCGTTTTAATAAAATTTATTAAATCGGTGACTTCACAGTCCTTATCGGGGTCACGTTTTCGATGGAAATCTAGTATCAAATTTTCGGGTAATAATCGTAATAATAAGGGTAGTAATAAATGGCCATAGGAGCCTGATGTTACTCCTAACGCATCAAGATTTTTCATAGAAGTTTCAATATTATCGTACAACTTCCTTAAAGAAATAACATTGTTAGTGGATTTCACTGGTTCAAGATTTAGAATTTTATTCATGTAACAGTTTATGATATTTTCCCGCTTACCATACCTCTCTTCTAACAACTTCAAACACGTTGAATAATTTTGATCTGTCAGCTCAAAACCAGCTACAATATTATATGCAGGTCCAGACAACAAGGATTTAAGATATTGGAATTTTTCAATTTTTGATAACGATTCGTTTGAATCTATCGCACTAGTAAATAAATTAAAAAATTCTAAGAACTGGCTTGCATCACCAGAAAATTTTTCTATGTTAAGTTTAGGAAGCTTCACTGCCGAAACTGGTTTACTTCCGATTTTTGAACCGTTACTTGATTCTAGTAAAACTTTTGGTTCAGTTTCGATTTTACATTTTTTAAGCCTCATCTTAATTTTAAATTTCAAACTTGATATTTTTTCAGAATATTCTTTTACCGATTTTAGTTCTTTTTCATATTCAGTTTTTTCCTGAATTTGCTCATCCATTTCGGAATCTAACTCCTTTAGTTGAGCTTCCTTTTCATTTACGAGCTCTAACGATTCCATTAAAGAATCGCAATCACTCTTATCAATATCAACAGATAATAATGTATCACATTTTGTGATTAATTTTGTAACTGCTGTGCGAATAGTAGTTCTTTTACTTTTAAGCTTATCAGGCTTATCCATGTTTAAAATTAAATTCAACTTTTAAAATAAATTATCATGAAAAATGTATATTTTCAAGAAATCAACAGTCATGCAGAATAATAAAGGTATTTCTTACCTTTTTCCCGGGTCTTGAGGTACCAAAACATGAAGAATAATCTTCATGTGTTCCACTAAAATTTCACGTTATCACAATTTAAATCCAAGGTTGGGAGAGCTTAATTAAAGACTTCACGATTCAAGATATTTTTATTGGGAGAGCATAGTTGTAGAATTTACGATTCGTTTTAAATCATATTTGGGAGAGCTAAGTTCAAGAATTCACGATCTGTTTTAAAATAATATTAATGTAAACAAACATATTTCACAAGTGAAAATGGCGCTGGTGTTGTTCAGTATAAGTCCAAGTCAAGCACAGGATGATTAAAAACTTTGTTAATTCTATATTTACACTTTTAATATGTACAATATTTACAACGAAAACATTTGAATAATATTTGTTATTCCTCACTAGGAATTCCAGATAATTTCTTTTATATGTTCAAGAATATTTATTTCTCCCTTTTCGGAAGATCAAGAAATACACAGCCAGCATGCTACTTTCGAGATTCACATTTAAACTGAACTATAAACAAGAGAAATGCTTTTAAAACAATTAATACTTCAGCAACTATTTCTTCTAAAAAGAAGTCAAGCATGATTTCATATTCGGAAATAAATTTCCCCTTTTTTAAAATTAAACATCATTTCTTCTAATAGAAGACCACGATAAAAAACCTATACGCAGCTTATTACCTGCTACGTTCAAGATTCACATTCACAAAACCAACTAAACTAAAAAAGGAACAAGAAAGAAAAAATGTTTTTTAATATTAATTCTCTAGCCAGACCACGTGACCTGGGATCACTGGCGCCTAATCAGTCTGGCTGAGAAAAGAAGAGGTTTGCGAAATTTCACACACATTGTGAAATTTTTGAATTATAAGTTGGAAAAATTTTGAACTTCCCCCCCCCCCCCCGAAAATAAATTTGTAGCTACGCCCCTGTGTAACGCAACATCAGTTATATCGGTACCCAATAAAATGCAGGCAGAATAACTGAAAAAATTTTTTTTATGGAGTAACGTTACATATTCTTTACAGTGATAATTATAAACTACTTTTAACAATTCCAGAAAATTGTCACGAAACTTCACAGTGAAGCGAAAAAAATAATAACTAATGAAACAATTTAGAAAATTCATAACATATTAAAAATCTAATTTTAGCAATTTCCGTCCAAAGTTGGAAATATAGTCGATTTATTTTTATGCTGACTATGATTTACAGATTCGTATATCGTTGAACACTTCTAAAACACAGAGTTGTGTTTAATATAACTCAGATGTGTTCAAATAAACATTTCCTACTGCTCCACTAGATGCAGATACAATTTTTCATACCAGTAAGCCAGACAACTAATTTTCTATTATTTATTGATATATTTTACTATTGCTTTGAGTCGACAATATATATTACAGGTATTTTAAAATTCATTTCAGTTAGTTCAAATTCATAAAACATGTGAAAAATCATCTTCAGAATTTTCTGTCATTAAACGGAAATGTACTCGTATTCCCTTATACTGTCTGCATATTATCTACAGATTTTTATGGACACCCCGGATTAAGCTAAAATTTAAATAATCCAAGTAAAAAATGTTTAACACAACTAAAAACAAACTTCTAGCAATTACTAATCATAAGCAGCAATGTATCTTGTTCTTTGCGTAAGCCTGTACAGTAATTTATCTATATTCTACAAACATCATACAGTATACTAAATATATGCATAACAAACTGAAAAACCTTTATTGAACAATTTACATCCTTAACAATAACGCTTACAAATTGTTTTATCTAGCTCTATTTTATGCAGATGTAGAACTATACACATCTCGTATTATGCAAAAATTGTGTGAAAAAAGAATAATAGAACGGAAAAAGTATTTTTACTAATTAGTGCTCATAGCCAGTACTGTAACTTTATTATTTTGCGTGTCCCCGTAAATGACTAATAAATGTTATGCATCCAATAATGTGCAGAAATCATCGTGTACCGAACTTCAGTAATTTATCAATTTAATTATGTTTAATATCTAGTAACCGCAAAATGACCCTCGTGCGATTTTTCCCACAAGCTGCAATGTGACTGAATTCTTTTGTATGTCCCTGTAACTAAAATATAAATTTCATAAGGGGGAGCGTTGATTTAGAGGGCTATTTATTTAATATTACAAAAAGCAACAAAATAAAAATAAAATAAAGAGTTGAAAAAATATATAACTTCTTGAGATGATAGGCGGGGAAATGGAGAAAAGGCTTTTTTTTTTCTTCTTCTTCTTCTGGCGGGGAAAGAGTTTGATTAAATAAATACTTATTTATCATTACGATATGCTTAAAAATAGGACAGGAAAATAATTAAATAATAATAAGCTTTAACTTTTTTAAAACTTTTGCATACTTGGAATAGGGGGGGGGGGATGGAAGAAAGTAAAAATTTAGATAGTCGGTTATTTTTTCGTTTCAATAAAGAAACAAACAAAAGAGTTTTACAGATATAAATTATAAATTTAATGATTTTAATCTTTGGGTAGTGTATGAGAGGGAAGAAAAGGGGAGGAAAGCAAGATTTCGGAAAGTCGATTTAGATCGAAAAACGATTTAGACAAAAAAAAAAAAAAAAATAGAAAGAAAAAACGTGATATTTAAATTGTTTTAAAGAAAACTGAATTTCAGTAAGATTATATCGATCATGTGTTAGACGCAAATGAATAATTTCCTTACTATTTAAGTAGCATTAAATGTAATTAAATAATTAATTATTATAGAGGTTAAATGGAAAATACAGTCTATTCTGTTATTTAAAAGACATATAAAAGTTACTTGTAATTTCAGAAGATCTTTAAAATGCCGAATGTTATGAAACTGCGCTTAAAAATGTTTCCTAAATTTTAATTTGAGAAAATTTTAACACACCAGAATTAAAAAGCATTAAGTGCCACTTTAGTCCAAACACTTGGTAGTAATTATGCATGCCTGAAGAAGGATTTATTCCATCAAAACGCGTTGCTTGTTTTATAGTTCAGCATTTATTTATATAGATTAATAGTTTATTTGTCAAGAAACGGGAAACACTAGAATTCGTCTATTATTTTATTATGTTTATTCAAACTCACTGAACAGTCCTCACATATAATAATATGTCACATATATCACACAATAATTCTTCATATAAACACGAAATATACCAATGAAAAAGACTATGGGTAATATGAGTCAAAATTATTTTTTATTATCGTATTCAATAATTAACTATTTATAATAACTATTTTGTTTTCTTTTAGAAGGATGATTATTATATCGAGATACATAAATTAATCAAAACAAAATAAAGCAATTAAACTTTAAGTAGAATAGAATTATTACGGTATTATTGAAATTTTAAGTGTGCTCGAGCAGTGGCGACCGAATTTGTAAAGCCCTGGTCTCGACGGAAAGAAAACAAACAATTATACTTGCTAAGACGGAAACTTTTAATAAACATATTTTTTTTTTCTTGGTCCCTTTCGCTTTCGTTTTCACAGGTTTAAATAAATTGAAATGTTATTATACTTTTGTAAAAATTAACTCACTTACCTTTTAGCACACTCTTCTCGGAAAATTTAATTTTTCGATTTTGTTTACAGATATTTTTAACGAGGACGCATTCATTTTCGGAACCGGTTTCGAAACTGAAAGCATGCTCATAAAAAAAAAAAATCTGTAATAAAAATCGAACAAGTAAAAAACGGCCTGCATACAGATTGATCTCAGCTATCCAATGCAAAAAAAAAATCATTTAAAAATATTGAAATGTAACCGAGATATCGTTATAAATTTCTTCTATAGGATTAAAATTAGCGAACGGGTCTTTTCATTTGACTGAAGTAGCCTATTAAGATGGTTCTTAAATGACCTGCTCGCGAAATTTTCTGACACAGTTCCTGGCTCATTTATAACCCGTTTACTTTAATTTGTTGCTTAGTTACGAGAAGTTTAAAAAGTATGCACCCTCACCCCCTTTTCAGTAAAGGTGATTAACGCGGGTGGTCTATTGGTATATGTCATTAGCATACCTGTTTGTGGTTTCCGGAATCTGTCTTCCCTTCTTGGTGAATACACCCCCCCCCCTTTCCCCCGAATGAAATCCGAAGAAATCATATGCTGTTTGAAAAATGATAATATTCATTTCAAAGTGTCAAAGCGTACTTGATAGATATTCAAATTGTATTTTTTCATGATGAATATGTTATTGATTTGAGTTAGTGGAATAGAAAGCTTCAATAGTGTAGTCAAAATGAATACTTTCATAAAAATACCGAATTATGTTTAATCTTTATTAAATAATAAATAATAATACTAATAACTGTAAATCCTAAATACTTGAAATGAGTGTAATAAAAAATTCAAAATTTAAAAATTTAAGAATTTAGTTTAAATTCGAGTAAGTTTAACTGTGTACAGCATTGAATTTCATCAAAATTTACTTAAAGCATTTTCAGGTTTAATATTTTTATGTGAATTTTTCATGCATATCTATTTTAAAAGTGAAATTTCAAAAGAGAAATAACAATATTAATTTTAATGTAATACTTTTTTATTGTTTGAACAATTCGTACACACATATGGAAAGATATGAGCTAAAATGGGTTTGCAGTTAATATAAATTTATAAACTCTTTGTTAAATTTCAAAATGTATGTTATTCAAAATAAAAACTTTATATAAGATATTTAAATTGTAATTATTTGTTTTAAATTTTAAATTAGTGGTTAAGTTCCTAAAATTTTGTTTCAAACTAAATTTTTAAAGTATATAAAAAACATTAAAAAATATTCATTTTTATAAACAAAAAACATTATTATATCTTTATAAATTATACATTATAATTCACAAGAATATACAAGAGCAACTAAACTGTGGTTTATATACAATTAGAGAATATTTTCACTTGAACGATAGAAAAACGCAATATTTCATTAAATGTGTCCCTTAAAATTTAGGGCTTAGAATAATGCTTACATCGCATAACAAAATAAGAAAAATAATATAAAATAAATAATACAGAGTTTTACGAATACTAATTTCAGGCACATTTCCTTTGAAAGAGACAAAAAAGTTCAAAATTTCGATTGTAAATTTCTATTACCATGCTTTTTTTTTATATGATAACCTCTGGAATTACACAGTAACGTTTATAATTAAGTTATCTCAATAAATATAGGTGAATTTTGTTTCAAATAAAAATAAATAAAATGTAATCAAAATGTTAGTTTCGTGAATCCTCGTTTTCAGTAAAATAAAATAATTAGTAAAATAGGTCTGTGAATTTTATTTATAGAACTACATATAATTGTGTTCGGGCTATTTAAAAATTCATAAATTATTATTTAATTTTTGCAAAATATCTTTTAACGAATAATTTTACTGAATTAAGTTATTTTATCGAAACACAAACACAAGAGAAGTAATAGCCTGGCACAAGGTGCCGAAAATGGTAGACACTTTATTTTTAATCATAGGCGGCGTTAGTTAGAGCTACCAATTCAAGACCTTTAGTAGAAAACTTAATAAATGGTTTAACAAGTCGTCAAATAAAAATATAAATAAATAAATAAATAAATAAAATTTATATATACGTGATTTGATAATTTCATTTACATACATTGAAATAAATCTTACTACGTTTCTCTAAAACAAACAAACAAATTTAACATTATATTATTATGAAAGGGTACAATATATGATTTAATAACGATTAACAGTACTCATTCAAAATATAGCCGCTCGTATATCATGTTGTCTCTTTTATTTCAAACTTTTTTTCATTACTTTTAGTATTCCGTAACGAATGAAAGTATCTGAAAATGCCCATTTAAATTCATCATAAAAAAGTAATGCAATTTATTAAAAGTATATTTAAATATACACTTAAACCTACAATTTTAGATACACATGTTTTAATTTCTTTAAGGTTGTTAAACTTAATTCTAGATTTTTCTCAAAAATATATATTAACTAAGACAGATAACACGGAGGATAAATTATCAAAGAAACTGAGAAGCAATAAAGAATATGACATGCTCTTTTGCTTATAGTATCTAAATTTTTTTAACAAATGAAAAGTAGGATTTTCTAGCTTTGTTTGTCTATATCCAATTGATAATATCCTTATAACTACTTTCTTTGTGCTAAAATTTATTTTGTACTAAAATAATTTAAAATGAAATTTTCTGTTTCATCCATTTTTTGATATAGTAAATTAGATTGGATAGCAAGTTAGATTAGACTAGCTGAATGATAAGGAATTGCCCACAAATAGTCAATTTTAATTAATTTTTTTTATTTCATTTTTTATTGATGCTTTAGTTCTTCTTGGATAACCACCAGAAAGAGCCTATACCATGATCAAAAGGGTAACCGGAAAAAAAAAGTGAGCGGAAAAAACGTGACAGGAAAAAAGGGGACAAAATAAACAACAGCGGAAAAAAACGTGACAAGGAAAATACGTGACCGGAAAAAAGGGGACAGGGAAAAAACGGGACACTGAAAAAACGGGGCCGTTTGGTGCTGCTTGTACTTTATCCGGTATGGAACCGTTATAAATAATACAAATATTTAAAGTCAATGTCTACAAATGCGAATTTTGAAAAATGGAGTGGAATATTTGCATACTAGAAGGCTTGTTTACAAGCTCTACTTGATTTTTGACAATCGCGAACGGGAATACGAATATTTTCCGTCGATGTTTAAGAATGCAAATATTGAGAAAAGTCCCGCATATTCGCATATGAAAATGCATATTTACATCACTACTTGATTTTTGATATATGTAAATTAGGAAACAGGATATTTTAGTCCCGCCGTTTTGGTCCTGATGCCATTTCGATTCCTAGCCATTTCGGTCCCTTGCAGTTGTTGTTGGAAGCAGCTATATTGTTAATAACAAAATCTCAAAAATTAAATTGTTTTTATTGACGTATTTATTAGTAACAAATCAAAATTATTTCATTTATTAATTGTTTATATAATTAATTTATCAATTACTTGTTTAAAAAATATTACATGAGCTATATAATAATTACAGGGTAATGCAAATATATATATATATTTTTAATTTTCGTTTAAATTAATGTCATTAGATTATAAAAAAAATGATAATGATTCTGAGGATAAATATGTTGTTTATTTATTTATTATTTAGTTTATAATATTTTCTTGCTATTTAAATATAATTAATTAATAATATCTAGTTTTTTTTTTAATTGCAAACTATAACTGTGCTAAAAAAATAAAAAACTAATTCTACATCTGGACAATAACATCACGTAACATCAATTAAAAAATATTTTTACTTTTTTGTACAATATTACATTATTATTATTATTAATTAATAATAATACCATCAGTCAACAAAACAATTACTTAGACTTAAATTTTTGACTGATTTTTCCTTTTTTTGGGAGGGGGGGGGGGGATAATAAATAAAAACTTTTGAATAAAAACTTTAATTGATGAATAATTGCTATTAATTAATTATTAAAATAGTTAGTAATTTTAATAAAAAAATTAAATTAATGTTTTATTAAATATATTTTTTAATTCAATTTATTCTTAATTTATTAAATTATTAACGTTAATATAAATTAAAAATTTCTACTTTAAAATAAACTCAATACAAATTATATATTCAGTTTATCATTATATTTAATATTAGCTATAAGCTGAAATTTATCCTTTATCTGCTTTTTTATTTTATATTTAAAGTTACTGAGATTTAAAACTATTAACATAATAAATAATAAAACTAAGATAAAAAAATTATTAAACTAACTTTCTGGGAAAGATGGAGGGAAAAGGTAATTAAAAGAAAATAATAAAAAACAAATGCAAAAAAGCTTAGTTTTGTCAATTAAAAAATTATTTATTAAGGTATTAATAACATTATCACATAAAAGTAAAAATAATCGTTTTATTAAAAGAAATAGGTCTAATTTTAATAAAATTTGCTCACAAAACTGTTCTTCAAGGGTGGGAAGACTTAAAAAAAGTTGCAAGCAACCAATATAAAAAGAAAGAGCACAGGGAAGGGGGTGGGAGATCTATTTTTTTTTAACAAAATATTTATTTCAGCACGCCCTAGTAAGCAAATCTCTGTTGATTTCCCAATGCATAATGGTAAAGTAACTTATGAAAACAAATTTATAAGATGCAACATTGTATTGAAAATATCAGACATTTGTTACTTTGCTAGTTTTTAGTAATTGTTTATGAATAAGTTCAATATTTATAAATTCCGTGTCATGTTTTTTCGGGTCACTTTTTTTCCTTGTCGCGTTTTTTCCGGTCACGTTTTTTCCTTCTCACCTTTTTTCCGCTCTTGTTTTGTCTGTCACTTTTTTTCCTGTCACGTTTTTTCCGTTCACTTTTTTTCCTAGATTCGGTCAAAAGAAGTATCAAAATCGAAGCATTTTTTCCAAATCTACTCGTTGATAGTTACTACATACTAACTTTTTTTCTAAAAGTCAGTTAATAAAAAATGACAATTTGAGGAAAATCCCTTATCATTCAGCTGCTTTTAGAGAACAACTAAAAATTAGCTCACTCTAACGCCGATATCTTTCTGAATTTTTACGATATTTGACTGGATATTTATAATAAATTGCTCCATAGAGATGACTATTAAATTATGTAACACCGCAAAAAAAGAAGCACAATTAAATAAACAACCCGAATATAAAACTCTGGAAAATAAATCAACGTAAAATAAAGCACTCGAAAGATAAAGCCGTATATTAGAAGGACTTCAACTCTTGGTTACAATTGCCAAGGTTTAATCAAACTAAAACTGCTACAAAAGCATAAAATGGAAAATGAGCTGAAGTTTTTCCTTCGGGACGGGCCGATGGCAGTCCGAAATCTCCAATAGGTATTATTCTCTTCCCCAAAATGATTGAGTTGCAACCAGGGCTGCGGAGTCGGACCAATTTTTGAGAAAAAGAGTCGGAGTCGGAATCGCTAAAAAACAAGCCGACTCCGACACTAGATTTTTTTGTTAGACATCTTAAAAATGAAACAAGTGGGTAAGTGTGATCCCAGATCGTACAGAGGGTTTCGTTTAATATTCCTTTCAAAACACTTTATCCTTTTGAAAATTCTGTTAGTTCCACATTTCACAATCAGGGGGCGCACTTGATTCTAAACAAACCTCTATCCGAAAGAAAATACGTTTTACATACTATCCGCAGATATATTAGTCAAGGGGATTGGGCCGATAGCACCCGAGATAAGAAGGCGCCCTGGCGGTAAAAAGAGGGACTAAAATATGTAAGGCTATGGTGCATAATATGAAAGAATGGTCAAAGGGGTGTCGGCAAAAGTTGGAAAAGTACTCCCCGGGTGAAAAGGGCGGAGGTTAGAAAAATTGCTTAAAATACCCAAGTCCCGGAGGAGTAAATAACATAAGATTTTTTGAAAATTTTATGATTTGCCGTGTGGTCTGAGGCATTCAGCTATACGTATGCAAAAATTCATGTCTCCAACTTAATTAGGGGCTCTCTTAGAAAGAATTGCTTAAAATACATATGTGGTAGCTCAAAGGGTTAAACGTAAGACTTTTTCAAGATTTCATGATATGTCGCCTGGCCTCAGGTGTTCTGCAATAAGTATGCAAAATTTCAAATCTCCAATTTAATTAGGGTCTCAATTAGAAAGAATTGCTTAAAATACACAAGCTGGAGTTGAAAGGGTTAAACATAAAACTTTTTTCAAAATTTATTATTTGACGTGTGATCTGAGTTGTTGAGCTATAAGTATGCAAAATTTCACGCCTCCAACATAATTAGGGGCTCACTTAGAAAGAATTGTTTAAAATACACATGTGGGACCCCAAAGGGTTAAACGTACGACATTTTCAAAATTTTATGATTTGTCGTATGATGTGAGGTGTTCAGCTATAAGTACCCAAAATTTCATGTCTCCATCATGTATAGTTTCTGAGAACGGGCTCTGTGACGGACAGACAGATGAGCGAGACGAATAGGGTTCCGTCAGATGAACGAAATCCTAATTAAACTAACTAGTAAATCTGCAGATCAGGAGCCTCAACGTCATCTTTGCAAGTCATTGTTTTTTAACACTCATTGCGTAATATTCAACTTCCTACAAATCGCTTTTTAAAGTTTTCAAATTACATAAATATTTATAAGCAAACAATATACTTCGTAAAGTTTCAGAAATTAAAAGTGTTAAACAAGTGGTTATACATTGATGTTCTGAAATTCTGTTGAGCTACTTATTCTGGTAACTTTTTAAATCAAAAATTGCATTTCTTCAGGGGGGCTCTGCCCCCCTGAACGCCACCGTAGTCTATTTAAATTTACATTCGTAATTTTTTATTGATTGTGTGGATGGTGATAATATACCTTAGATTTTTTTTTTTACGCTGTAATTTATAAGGATAAACATAAGGTTTTTTTATATATATATATAAATTAATAAAATTTAAATTTAAAATAAAATATTCATGTTAACCGTACACAGACAATAAATCTTGAAGTGACGCCAAAAATGTAACCCTAAAATCCGCTACATTCGGCACAACACAACGACGTGCTTAAAAAACAGAATAATATTTTTAGTAATACAGTTTTTAATTCATAATACAATGAAATGCTACGTTAGAATGCTTATTGCTTAAATATAAGCAGATCATTTTCATTTTACAGAAAAAATGCCCGGATGAAGTCAAAGAAGTCGGTCCCTGTTTCACGTGCTTGTTTTGTTTGGGCCGAATGAGGGCCTTTAAATCTGAGCGATAACGCACATCGTATTGCAAACTGTTTTTACGGCATACTGCATCTCCATCTATCTCTTTCCTCCGTGAATAATAGTTGATTTTATTTTACCCAAGATCTTTTTATTCCAGCATCTCTGTTTTCGATAAATGACGTCTAATTCACCTGCTATGCGTACTTACTCAAAACGTTTCATCGTGTTATATTAAGAAATACTCGAGAGTTTTCTTTTTATTTCCAATATGCCGCCATATTAATTTTTCTATTCTTAATTTTATTTTTCATTTTCCTGTTTCACGACAAAACATTTCAATTGAAAATTGTTTAAAAGAAAATATTATTCCTGATTTTGATTTTCTTGGCAACAATTAAAGAAATATTGATAAGTGTTATGGAAAAATGTTACGCTATGAAAATAATGAACTTTTGTATTTTTAAGCAAAATATTTGAATAAAATAAATAAAATAAATGAAATATTGCCTATTTTTATTTCTGGGCTAAAATCCATCTATATGCAAAGATACAAATGCATTAATTCATCCGTTTTGACGTTGGCTTTACTCAAACATTATACACGCAATTATAGTAATATTGTTAGGACCAAATACATTGCTAGGCAACAGATGAAAAAAAAAAGGGGGAAAAAAATGAAATATGCATTATGTCAAATTGATAAAACAAAATCCTTTATATTATTGGAAAACATGCATAAAATTCCCCCCAATATTATAAACCTAATTTAAAAAAATCTCGCAAATATATTGACAAAATTTCAAACTAATTGGAGTAATTTAATAATCTTATTTAAAAATTTCAGCATAAAAAAATTACCATTTAAATCCATTTTTCATATGAACCATTTCTTTCAACAAATGAAAATCTGAAAATCGTCTGACTTGCCATAGAAAAGCATTATAAAGCAAAATAAAATGTTCTATATTTCACGAACGACTGAACCAAATTTAACCAAAAACTATACAGCTAAGTGCGGGTACCTCATCAACATGCCCAGTGAATTTCAAGCCGATCGGATGCTTTTTGCGGCAGTTATCGCGAGACAGACAGACAGACAGACAGACAGACAGACAAACGGAAACCAAAACTTATCATGTCTCCACAGTAAGCCTTCACTGACGTTTCGGCAATTATATGCAATTTGAAATCTATAAAATGAATTGTTATTGTTATTTGTGGACTATATCAGGCTACTCAAGTTACAGATGACCGATTTACTGCAGTGTACAAAGTAGATACAAGGGTAGGTAGGTATTGCCCATATACAGAGTAGATGAAAACTGTTTATTTCATAACTGTAGTAGATATTTTACATTTCCTTCTATATATAAAAAGAAGTTTTGATTTGGAAATGGACCAATGAAAATTTACGTAGATATTCCGGGTAGATCGGCATCCAATTTGAATGCTTAAGCATGGCCTTTCATCGTTAATATTAAAAAAACTGTTGCATACAAAAATATGAAAATCGGCGGTATTATAGAGAAATGTTTGATAAACACGCTGATGCAGACAGTTTTCAAATCGAAGAATTATTTTAAGATATTTAATGCTAAAGTGGTACAAAATCGTTCTATTAAAAATGTTTTATTGGAGCAAAAGCTATGCATGAGAATTTAATCATTTTTAGATCATTTTATACGTTATAAGTTCTCGGTGTGCATATTGCATTTATTTTTTTTATTAGACCCATTTTTGAGGTTTTATTTCTATTTTAAATTCAAATTTTCAGCATTTCGAGAGATATTTTTTACAAAATTTAGAAAATGTTATTAATTTAAACTGTTGCCAATTGTATAAAAAGCGCAAACAATAATGTTTTCTTCA
Source organism: Maratus speciosus (assembly GCA_963932465.1). Taxonomy (NCBI): domain Eukaryota; kingdom Metazoa; phylum Arthropoda; class Arachnida; order Araneae; family Salticidae; genus Maratus; species Maratus speciosus. The sequence continues at coordinate 143,611,082 of OZ010789.1, read as the reverse complement.
AATTAAAAATTTATTTACACGTGACTATTACAAACAGAAAAAAAACTTTAAAATTAGAATTAAATGATTACATGTTAATAGAAGGAAAATTACGTCATAAGAACCCTATTTACACTTGAATTTGAGAAACAAAATCTTAAAATAAAAAAATCATTATTATGCATTAAAACTTGTAAATGGACGAAATTACGTCATATTTAAAATGCCCCAAAAATATGGCAAAACAGTTTAAATTGAAAAATATATTTGCGTGAGATATTTTGAGATAATCTTTTCAACTATTATCGTGAATTCGAAGACAGCGCAAATAATATTTCCTTCTAACAACAAAAGTATTTTCACGTGAATATTAATAAGAGAAATAAAACTTTGGTGTAAATTACGTCAGATTTGAAACGATACATTTAAAATGAATTATTTAAAAGAACTATCTTATAGGGCAGTTAAAAAATACCGGGAGACAATGACACTGTTTACTTAATTCATTTTACATTAGCTTATTTTCCAATGTTTAACTAATTTTTTTAATTAAATACGAAAACAGCCATTGTGTCTCTTAACAGCAGCAGATTTGGTCTTAAAAGTCCAATCCAAGGAAAACGAATGGAAACCTGTTTACAGAGAGATCGCTGTTTTTTTTTTTTAAATTTTAATTCAATATTTTTAAAGCCGATCAAATTAGCGTGCTTTTTGGATTTTGGTGTGCCTGAACGGGGTTGGCGAGCGTAACTCGTAGGGGGCAGAGCCCCCTAGTAGTATATAAATAAGTACTTCCCTCATATTTTTGGGGTTTGCGGATAGAACCAGAGGTACAAAGGTCTGGAAGGACCCAAAGCCCGAAAAATGAAGGGAATTTTTCAAACAGGCCGTGTAAGTAGAAATAAGACAATTTATGTTAATTGACCATTAATGACTGTTAAAATGTTATTTTAATGACTATTGAAGAGATTTGGAATCGAACAGTGTTTTCCATTTTTTTAAATAAATTAATAAAATATAAGAGATTCTTGTCACGAGACTGCAGATTTTTATCCTTTCCCGTGCTATCGCTTCTGAAAATTCGATTAAAAACTTTAATTTTGACAGTATTTTCTCAAAGATATGTTGCCTTTATCAAAAAAATGGATAACGTAATAACGTAAAGTTTCTGAATAAGAACACCGGCACCAATCTTATGCGTTTCAGAAAAGAAATGAATTCAGAAATGTATCAGAAAAAAGCTCCTTTGGTATTTGAGAAAAGCCTTATTAAATGACAAAGAAATATTTTTAGAAATCTGCTTTTTGTTATACAGATTCAAAAGTTATCATGTTTTTAACCCACCATTTTTCCATTTATTCAGAACTACATTATTTTTTTAATGAATCCTTATTTAAATGTTGAAACATCTAATACTCTATAAGTAATCATTAATGTTGCTATTCTGTATTATCTGTCTTGCGAATACATACTAATTTTAAAATATACTGTAAAATTATCCCATAAATATGCATGCAGTATGCATTCAGATTCTTTAAAAGAATTTTAATTGTATGTTTAGAAAAACCTAGATTTTTTTGTAGAAATTGAGTCATTTAATTGATTTTTCCACGGTCCCGGCCGGGCCTGATTTCACTGATTTTGTACGGGCCGGGTCATGAACTGTGAAAATATAAATGAACCGGGCCAGGCTCGGAAATTACGACCCGTGCAGGCCTCTAAAAAAGATAATCAATGCCGAAATAGTGAGATTTGAGCTTTATTTTTCTTATATTCTATCATTATTTAAATCAACAGGCAACATTAGTACCCCAGCCCGAGTACTAGTGCAGTCATCCCGGAGTCGGAATAGGAATCGGAGTCGGAGTCGATAAAATATCCCGGAGTCGGAGTCGTCCATTTTTCGCACCGACTCCACAGTTTTGGTTGCAACACCACGTGTATACACATTCATATACATTTTTAAATCATTCCCCAATGATTATAAAAAACATGAAAAAAAAAGAAAAAAAGCTTCCACTTTTTAATTATAAATTGTATGAGGTTTTTTTTAATTAAATGCATAATAGATTTTTTATTTTTAAATTAATAGAGTGCTTGTCTGAAAATTATAAAAATTTAAATTAAAAATTAAATTTTTCAATATTTTGTCTTTTTCACTTAGTTGAACAATTTTAGAGGTAAATAGAAATAAATGTTAATACTAAGTATAGCAGCCTGCTGCAATAGATCAACAAAAAAATTACAAATCCATCTAATTTTATACGTTATGGTACATATATTTTTTTTCGAATATTAATTACGGAATACATAAAATATTTTTAAAAATATGATAAAAAACATTATACTATGTAACATTTGAAAAAATTAAGAGAAAAAGCTTATTAGAAGCTTCAAATATCCGAATCCAAAATTGCAGCTCATTCCATTAAGTGGTTTTCGAGTTAAAATTAAAAGAAACTACAGGAATTGCAGTTTTGTTTACAACTATAACAAGTAAGAAAAATCATGCGTTAAGCATAGATTATGAAACACATTCCAACACTTCCTGAATGCTTTAACAAAACTTCATTATTTAGGGAAATAAGGTATATAAGAGGACTAAGTAAACATTTTAGAAAACGCATAAAACATTTGAAAAACTGATTTCAGCAGTTACGATCCATAGCAAATATGTATTCCAATTCTTTTGAACAGCTCTGTATTTGATTTGCAGGTTGATATATATGCTATATAATGGGGAAATTTAGTTTAGCAAGAAAACGAATAACACGTTGAAATTTCTCTTTCAGCAATTTATACTAATAGATGGAAACATACTTGTATACTTTTGTACAACCCTATAGTTAACCTAGTACCTTTATTACACGCCACTATTTAGCTAAAGTTTAATTCAAAGTAAAACACTCTTAAAACTACTGGAATCACATTTCCAGAAATTATCATTTATAGACGGTCATGTATCCAATTCTTTGCGTGACCCTGTATATAATTTTATCTATGTTCTACAAACATTTCTTAGTAAACAAAATGCAGTTCTGCGTAAGAATGCATAACCCATTTAAAAACCACCTTTCAGCAATTTACAATCATACTCAGTAACCATTACGAAATCTTTTGTGTAGCCCTGTATATGAATTACAGCATTTATACACACCATATACAATGCATAAATATAGTGAAACATAAAAGCACATAACATAATTAAAAATGCATTTCCAGCAATCATTGCTACCGTACAGTACTTCGGATACAATATCGTATCTGAAATCTTTTTTGCGTCCCTGTAAGTGCTATGCACTTCTTATTATACATGAAATAAGTAGTAGTAAACTTCAACGACGTATATCAATTTCATTACACATGAAATAATTTAACATAATTAAAATATGCCGGAAAATATTCCCTCCACCCGTATATCATTATGTAATGGAGATATTTTGTGTGGCCCTGTAAATTATTATTATAATTATTCTTTGCACCGCATATTCTGAGGAATGCATATTTTAGTGCATTTGATAAATGCATATCAATTTTAATATGTTTGAAAGCATGTAACATCATTGAAAATCATTTTAAACGATTTTTTCCCATAGGCCGTAATGTAACGGAAAACTTTTGACTGTCCCTGTAAATGAACTAAACATGCTACAAACTTCACTTGAAATAGGGTTCGTGCTATGGTAGAGGTCACTAACATACAAAAATTTCAGAACGATCCGAGTATTACGGGAGTTAGAGCGCGTACAGACGGACAGACGACCAGACAAACCGAATGCATAAACACTTTTCAACTTTGTTGGAAAGTGTTAAAAATGAATTTAACATTGACTTTGTGTTTGGTATTCTAGGGCAGTTTTTTAATTAATACAAATATAATGTCAATTTTGGGTGTTCATATTAAAAATTTCATTTTTGTATACGTGTGTTATTATTATTATTACTCTTGTATTATGTGTAATTTAAAATTTTGATACAGCCTTCCAAATATGCTCATTTTAAAATAAATAATTTCCCTGAAACTATAGTGCGAATTCCATGAAAATTCGTTTTTAGACTAATTAAGTGGTGTAGATTTTATTTATGGTGTCAAAATTGTGACTTGCTTAAAAAAAAAAAAAAAAAAAAACAAAAAACAAACAAAGATTGAGTTTGTTTTCATATACATACATATAGCCCCCTAAGCAAAATTTATATACATTATTTAACAGTAGACTTTATTTCCGATAGTTTGGCACCAACAACTTTCTGCTATGATAATTTATTGCTTAATTTGTGGGAGCTGTTTAATTTTTTTTTTTTTTTTTTTTTTTTTTTTTTTTTTTTTTTTTTTTTTTTTTTACGACTGTACATTTATTATAAAGATTAATCCAGAATTTGAAAAAAATAACAAAGTAACTTCAATTTTATATATATATATAAAATTCATTGCATTTTGCACTTTTTCTCTTAATGGAATTATTTCTAAATTTTCTTTTATTACATAAAAAATAACATAAGTTAACTTGACAAAGTTAATCAAGCTTCATTTCCCCTATAAAATCTTTGTCTTTTTAGTAATTTTTCTTATTAACTTTTCTTTTTCTGATTAAAATATAACTTATTTACCGATATATATTTTTATATGAAAACCTTAAAAAACTTCAGATACGCCTAACTTTTAGATTTAAATGATTTGACATTAAATTAAAATAAACTTAATAAACAACAATAATACGAAGAATAATATTGTTTAAAAAATGTCAAAATCATAATTTAAGTAAAATAAATAATCTTAAATAAGTTTTTTTTTTAGGATTTGTTTAGGCATATCTTCTGAAAATGTGGTGATCCCCAGAATTCAGTCTTTTTTATGAAGATTTTTTATTTTAAGAAAATATTACAAAGTTTGTAGCCCTTTTTTGAAAAAAAAAATTTTTTTTTTCTAACTTTTCTTCTCTTTTGAGTTTTATGTCTCTGAATATTATTTATATATATATATATATATATGAATTACCGGCGCTAGATTACAGACAATTTATCTTGTAACTCTCTATGTCTCTTTTTACCTCTTTTTTGAATCTCCATGTTGTCCAGATTATATTATCTTTTTCTATGCGCAATAAAAACCGAGCGATAGTTAAAAGACATCAAAGATTAATTGTTGGCAACCTTGGTTTTTGCTATAATCTTTGCTAAGCCTTTACTGATCAATAACCAATAGAGCAATAAACGTTCCATCAAACCAGTGTGAGGAAATGGAAAATTAATGATGTATACCGAAAAGAAAGCGATAATCAAAACCGTATTTCCGGATTCTCCGAAAACTCATCAATCAAGTACTCAATCAAGCACTTCCGTTAGGAAAGAACCTGAGCCCGAAAATCATTTAGAGTGGGAAATGTAAAGGATGATATAGGAGTCGCATAGTGCCAATGTTCAGTTCTAAATTTCAGCAAGATAAAAAAAAAATCTAAATAAATACTATTGGCTATGTTCTCGCTATAAAACCTGCAACGCAAGGATTATATTAAAACTGAACCAAAGTTCGTTTGTAATTCTAGGCACAAAAACAGATAATCTTAATGGGTACAATATTTTCAACAATAATTTTTAAATAGAAATTTCACTAAATTATGTACAAATTAAAATCCAATCTTAAGTTGTAGATATAATATCTAAATTCGTAAAGATTGCATGCAAAAATATTAACTAATCTAAAATACATCTTTTGTGCGCAATTAACAACAACAAAAAAAAAAAAAAATGGTTTTTATCTTTCAGAGAAAAATATCTTTAAAAGTGTCTTTTAAATCATTGTTTGCAGTAAAATGGTGGACGCATTTTTTTAGTCATAACTTACGTAAAACTAGAAATATTTCTATGCAAAATGTTTTAAAATGCAACGAACTACTATAATGTTCTTTCATATATAATTTTTTGAAAAATCAATATTTTGGTGATTAAACAGCTCTAGTCTCTTAAAATTTCAAGATAATAAGATTTTGTTACTAACAAAAAATGCTTAATTTTCTTTTATAATCAGAAATATTTAAATTACATATACATATATATCAATCTTTTTGAAATATGAATCTACTCATTTTAAGGTAATATGATCTCTACAATATACAACTCTTTGTTTAAATAGTCTAGTGAATTTTCACGGGAAACAATATATATATATATATAATATATATATGGTTATAATCTGTTGATTTTAATCCATGTACAGAAGAGCGCCGATTATCGGAACTCCAATCAACCGAACTTCCAACTATCCGAACAGCCTATTTCTCTCAAAAATGTTTTTAACCGAACTTACAGTCATCCGAACAGCCTATTTCTCCCCCAAAAAATTTGTAACCGAACTCCCACTTATCCATTGGCTTGAAATAAAATTTTAAATGAAGAAAAAGCTGATAGTGGATCAGGAAAGGAGGAATGTAAAACAATGAAGGAGATGGGAAGAAGGTATGAAGAAAATGAAATTAACGAGTGGTTAGATAGTGAAGTAATACATAACCCTGGATATCAGATTTTAAAAGATGATGAGATTGTGGATGATACTCATGATGAAAAAGAAATTGTAGATAATGAAAACGAATGCTCTGGAAATAACCAAGGTCCATCACATAATGAAGCATTTGAATATTTGGAAACAGCTATGAAATGGCTCGAACGGCAGAAGAACGTTGATCGTATTCAACTAACGTATTTAAGAAGAATTAGAAATAGGGCAGCATTGAAAAGAATTTCTTCGTTTAAGTAAGCAACAATCAAAAGCTTTTTTGCTTAAATTATAATCTCTGGAGTTGAAAAAATGATATGGAAAGAAAAAAATTTAATGGTAAACATATAAAAAAAAAAAATAAATAAACGTGCCAGCACTAACTTGTGCTGCCAGACTTAAGCTTAGATAAGGTATGAAGGTTTTAGTAAAGTCAGAAACATTCCTTAAATTATCTGTCCATTTATCCGAACCTTGCTTATCCGAACCAGGGTCGGTCCCAAATTCTTCGGATAATCGCGCTCTACTGTATTCAGTTTTAGATTTTATTTTGTGCAAACCGTTACATACAAAACTTTAAAAGGCAAATTAATTAAAATAATTTAAAAAAAATTTTAACTTATATGTTCCATTTTTTTAAAACATGTCCTTCTGAAAAATTTGTTGATGCACATTTTCATTAATTACGTAAAAATTTAATGTCTAAACTCATCAATCAGTACAATACTTATGTAAACAATATGCTTTCTGTGAATCTTAATGTGCTAAAGTTCTGTCCATTATGGACATTTTGAGACGAAAATTTTGCTAAATATATAAGATTTCTACACATTTGCTTGTAGTAGCTCCTAAGGTGTATTTAACCTCTTAATTCTCGCGCCCGTGATATTCACGAGCTGTTTTTTTTATTCAGTTTGTTTAATCCCCACCAGTTTTATAAAACAGTGTAATTGGTTTTATTATGGTATCATTTCACCTGCTATTAAATAAGGTAAATATTTCTTTTTCAAAAAAAAAAAAAAAAAAAAAAAAGGTGCCAATAAGCAATTTGAATTTTTAAACTGTAATTTAATGCGACAGTTAAGGGGTTAATCTGAAGACCGTGAGCCGACGCATTACCACTAATTCAATATCTAAAAATTGTCTTATTTAATAGCAGAAACTTTGCAATTAAATAAGGCGATAAAGAGTTCATAAATATTACCTTTTGAAATTTGTGGGGGAAACCGACTATATATACACAAATTAAATAAATTCATGAAAATAAAAAACACAGATTTTTCGGGATGCTTTGAAAGATAAAAGTATTCATTATGTAAAATATTTGAAAGATATTTTTTTGTATTTAACTCAGAGTGCAACATTCAAAGACAAAATATTATAAATAATAAAATATATATAAACTCGTATTAAAATATTATTAAATTTAATAAATTTTTAATTTATAAAATACTTATATTTTTATAATACTTTCATACTAGATTAATTTTTTTATATCTGAAAAAAAAAAAACCTCAAATAGAAAAAAAAGTATTTTTTCATACTGGAAAAGCAACCAGTACAACTAAAAAAATAAAAATAAACTCCAAATTTGATTTTAATACTTTTAATAAGAATGTCAACGATTTTAATCAGACAATTAAAATTAATGATTAAATCGTGTTTAAAAATTAAAGATTTTTAAAACGGTATAAAAAAGCATTGAAATATAAAGTGAACCTAATTTGTAAAGTTTCTGTGGATATTTTGCCTTAATGAATAACCGAAAAATGCTTTAAATACATGTTTTATCTTAAATGATTATGTTTATAAAAAATTAAATATGATAAGTTTGTGAAAAGCAAGTTCTTATCTGGCGTAAAAATCATTCAATTTAAAAAAGATATTTAAATCTAATGCTGCTATTTTGTGGATTTCAAATATAACTTCAGATATAAAATTGGTCATTCTCATATTTACTTTGTGTGCATAATTTAATGGTTTCCACCCATTTTCATAATTTGTTTTGATTAGCAAGCATATACCTGCGTGTAAGTTTTTATTTATGGTGTTAACAGTAATTTTTATAAGTTGAAATGCAAAAATTCTTGCTATGATACTTGTTTGATTTGTTATTTGTGTTAACTGATGAAATTACTTATGTGAAGTTTTATTTATTTCTATAATTATATTAATTATAATTTTATTAATCAAAACGTAAAATGTGTAATGTTCTAACTAGAGAAATTATTGTTTAATAACTATTAATTTAAACAGTATTAACAATTTTATATTAAATTAAGTTATTAATAATTTTAATAAATATAAATGTCTGCAGTATTTAATATAGGTTTACATAATTATTACAAAATTTCAACATACATAATGGTATTACTAACTGATAAAATAACTAATTTGGTGATTTAATCTTTCAGTACTAATAATAGTTTTATTAATTAAAGCATAAAAACATAGATTATGACACATGTTTATGAAAAAAACCTGACAACTGTATAACCTCCTGAATGAAATTTTAAGATGCATTACGCAATCTCATTTTTTTTTTCTTTCGTAATTATAATCAAGATTTTTTTCTTTACTTGTGTGCTGATACTCAGATCTCAAATTCTTTGACTTTGAAACCCATACCATTAACCAAAATTTATCCCTAGAAGGTCTTGGCTGCATTACAATAGTTTGTTCACAATAGAATGTTTCCAGCTCACATAAATAAACAATATAAGAATCACATTTTTTTTATTTAAATAATAATAATAATAATACATTATTATTATTATTCAGAAGCAGTGCTAACACAATAACGTTTCCAAAAAAAAAAAAAAAATTATATTGCTTGCAATTTTTATTTGACAACAACAAATATCTGTATCTCACAAATAATACATTTGAATTTCATGATAATTGGATTAATCATATAAATAATAGATTACCGAAGGGGAAAAGAAGGGATTTACATCCCTTCTACAGTGAGCTGCTACAAGAAAATCGAAAATGGTTTGCCTATATTTTAATATTTTATATTTCTATTTAAAATCTTTAGATGAAAAGTGTTATAATAAACAGTAATGCTGTAAAAAAAAAAAAAAAAAAAAAAAAAAAAAAAAAAATAATAATAATAATAATAATAATAATTGTAAGCAAATTTATAGACGTTAGAAAAAAACTTGCCCACAAATTTATTTTCTAATAGAGTAAAGCCTGTCTGTAACGGAATCTCACTTTAAACGGGAAAAATCATGTTCTTGCCAAAAAATACCATGCAATTATACCACTTCAGACGTAAAAAACCTGTGTAAAACGGAATTCTTTACTGATAAATTAAGTTTTCCTCTTAGCAGATATTTCTTTATCATACTTGTGGTGGCATTCGAATTATTAACGGGGCCAGCTGTCTCTGTCTACGGTCCTGTTTCGGCATAGTATGTCCTTGAAAGCCGAGTATGCAAAATAAGCGAGATATTATTTTTTATATTACACACTAAATCTTTCCTACATATTTCTTCAAGGCCGTATACTAGCAACATCAAAATATGCACGTAAAAAGGGGGGGGGGGGAGCACATATACAGGAGTCGGATAATCAGCTGTCGACGAAGCTAAAAATATTCTTATAGCATCGAATATGTGACCCCTCGGCTGTGACATCAACATGACGTTTGGGGGCATATATACAGGGGTCGGATATCCAACTCTCTCACCAAAAGTAAAAGCCTTAGCATTGGATATATGACCCCTTGATATGTATCCCCTTTGCTCTGACGTCAAAACGACGTATTGGGGCAGATATACAGGGGTCGGATATCCAAATCTCTCTCCAAAAGTAAAAGTCCTAGCATTGGATATCTGCCCCCTTGATATGTGTCCCCTTCTGCTGCGACGTCAAAATTACGTATGGGGGCATATATACAGGGGTTGGATATACACCCTTCGACGAAAGCAAAATTCTCTAGGACTGGATATGTGTCCCCTTCAACTATGACGTCGTATGGGGGCAAATATACAGGGGGTGGATATACAGCTATCGACGAAAATAAAATGCTCTGTATTGGATATGTGCCCCCATCTGCTATGGGGACATATATACAGGGGTCGGATATACACCCTTCGACGACAGTGAAATTCTACAGCACTGGATATGTGCCCCCTTCTATCTGTGACGTCAAAATGACGTATGGGGGCAGATATACAGGGGGTAGATATAAGCGTCCCCCTCCGGCCGATACCTGTGTCTGCAATTTCTCACTAATAAAACATGTTGGGGCAGTCACCAGCCATCTATACGACAGCCTTGGATGACCGGACAACGATGAATAGATTTTACTATTACATCGATCTACGATAAATATAATAAAACACACATACTACAATATATATCAAAACATATGTGTGTATGTGTGTTGTGTGTTTTGATATATATTGTAGTATGTGTGTTTTATTATAAACTTGTCAATTGTTTGTTTAAATTGTCTGCCTTGAAAAATTAATTAATTCCGTGAATCTTCTTAATAAAAAAGTGTTTTTATTAAATTGTTGTACATCTATTTTTATAAATTTTATTTAATTTTTTTATTTTGTTACTGACGATTTAAACGTTTTACGGTGAAACAATAATGGTATCTTCCAGTTTTTTTTTTTTTTTTTTTTTTTTTTTTTTTTTTTTGTTACTGTTACGCCTCGCGATGCTTTTAAGGTATTAAATGCACTTACCATCATACCAATTTTTTGCGTATTTGTAACATTCGTCAATAGAGAAATTTAAGAGATGAAAACATCGAATAAGCACAGTTTAATATAACACTTTTTTCACATTTCATGTGTGTTTTGAATGTAGAAAATCTTTTACAGTGACGCTTGAGGTTGTCTCCTTTTGCATATTCTTGATGTTGATTTCTGAGGCAGTATCAAAACTTTATATTCAACATCTAACAGGTTTTTATGTTAATTAAGATATGTGAGTTAAAAACACATAAAAATCCTCAATGGTGCACATAAACAAGAACTTTTATATGAACTTGTACAAATAAAACTTTTAAACATTTCAACATTATATTTATCCTGAAGATGACTGCAGAAGCTGTTCGAAATGTCGATATTATGCTTTATCATTAATTTTATTTGTACAAGTTAGTATCAACGTTCTGTGTCAAGTTTGTGTGTTTTTAACGTATACATGCGGTTTATTATATTTTATGGTGCAACTGTCCTACATATGTTAAGGTTTTTCGTTTTTCGTTTAAAAAACATTCAATGACATTTGTTCGACTAATTGGTATAGCTTGTCTCTCCTGTTTGTTAGTTCTTGACATATACTGCTGACACATTCTTTAAAACTTCAGCGCGTACCTCACATTCAGTTCATGCCCCTTTGAGCTTAAATTCCATTCATTATTTCTGTTTTCCAGCAAAAAAAAAAAAAAAAAAAAAAAAAAAAAAACTCAAAATGCATTGCACATTTAATTTTGCTTCCCTACATTAGTGTATATTTATTTATGAATACAAAATATAATCACATTCCTCCGCATATTTATTCTGGTATAAAATATTACACTAAATGCATTCTGTATAAATGTTTCTGAATACAGTTTACGATACATGTTAATTTATGAAATGTGAGAAGCAGAAAATAATGCATATTAACGTTTCTATATTAGTGCATAAATTTCGTAAATTCGACAGTAACGAGGTTAATCGACTGTTTTATTGCATATAGGATGGCGTCTAAAATGTTAATAAATAGGACAGAATTTTTTAGAATTAATTACAATACTTGCCAACATTTGTAAATCTTTTAACATTATTTATATATACTACACACACTTACGTGGTCAATTTAGAATCCATAAAAAAATAAAAAGGAAGGATTTAACATTTTAAACAATAGCTGATGAAAAACATTTTATATATCATTTATATAACATTTTATACAACTCATAAATAATACATTAAAGATAACTCAATGTAAAGATTTATTTTATTAAATTCCATGAGACATAGACCAAGTTAAAGATGCAGATCATATTAAAAATTGCATTTAAGTGAAATTTCAAACAGATTTTTTACATTAAATAAATTACTCACAAGTTACACCAAAAAAGATTTTTATGTAAAAAATATCAATTATGCATTCAAATAATAAACTTTTGAAATTTAACAAAAACTGAATGTTCAAGCGGAAAAATCGGCCTTTCTCGTAATATAATGCATCTATATAAAGTTTTAAATGAATTAGTTCTCTCGTTCTTCAATTTTACGAAAGAAAATATACATTTTTTGATAAGATAAAGAAAGAGTTCTTACCAAGCTTGAACAAGTCATTGGAAATAATGGTAACACTGCCAATTTCTCATTAGTTTTCCATATTTGCAAATGTTTGTTCAGATTGTATCAGAATTTTTTTTCTTGCATCACTCAGTAACAGGTTAAAAAAAATTCCACATGAAACTTATTTAAGTAAGGGGAAGAAAATTTTATTTGATAGTGCATCATTTGTTCTATTAGATGCCGTAAATATTGAAATAATGCAATGTTTAGAAGCAAATATATAGTATATGTGCCTCATAAATAACACCATTGTTGCAATTCTCATACAGTTGAAGCAACATTTTAACCACATTGTTATAATACCAGTGTTACTGACAGGTGAATTTTTGCTCTATAACATTAGGTAATAAAAATATATCATCAGTTCGCTGAAACTCAAATATTAACTTCTATCCTTTGCTTTTTAAAATCATCTAAATTTTCTATACGTTTACAGACAGTAAATTTAGAAGAAGAAAAAAGACATTGTTTTGCCTGACTGATTATTTGATATTTCTTTTTTTTTTTCTTTTCAAAAACTAATCTCGTTTGGAACCTGTTGTCTCTGGAGACAGATATTAAGAAACTAAGTTTAATCCCATCAGAGTATTAAATCTTCTTAAATAAATTTATGTAGCGTCAGGGGGAGTAATTATGTCCAGTGGGTAATTATGACCGCCACCATATTGGAGGAAACTGTGCATGGTAAAATTTTGTTTCAAGCTTAGATATTAGCATCATAATGTATATTTCATCTTAGGTATTCTTTATCACTAGTCTGAAGCATTTTTGAGATCCGAATAGCAATTCGAAACTAAGTCTATCAAAATTTTTGACTTCGGAGTTCTAAGTGGTTTCAATTACCCCTAACAAATGTACAGGCAAGTTTAAACAGAAAATATGGTGGTCATAATTTCCCCACAAGTGATCTTAATTACCCCAAACTTTTCTGATTGTGAGTTTTTGATGGAGTAATTATAAGCATCCTTTTAACTTTAAAAAAAAAAAAAACAGTTATGACAATTAAAACTTTTATAAGGTCTTAAAGGGTCAAAGTTACTTCCCATGTACTAAAAACACCACTTTTCCAAATAGATAAAAAAAATAACAATATTGAAAATATACAAAATGGTCATAATTAACCCCCCCCCCCCCCTGACGCTATTCTGGAGTAGCATTTGTTTAAATGTTGCATATTTACTGATTTAATATTGGTTATCTCACTAAGTTACTACAATGGCATGCAATCCAAGAAACAAGGTATGACTATAACTGAAAATCGTATTTAATTGAAAGGTAATTTTGATTTTCATTAAATATGTATTTAGAGTGCCTACCAACTACATACAAAATACATATTTGTATGAAATATATCAATTACATATCCAAGTATATAAGTTTCGTAATTTTTAAAGAATGAATCTGTATAAAAGAAATAAACTTATAGTGTCCATCCATATAAACATTTCACAGAAATTAATATAACTATTTTTCCAAATAAATGTTTTTTTTTTAATGTAAGGAATGTGAAGATTCACACAGCAAGATTGGACAATTCATTGCCAATTGTGGCAGCGCTACGACTTTTACTGTATTTTTGCATAATTATTTGTATTGCTTGAAATGTTTCTTTACGTTGTTTAAAAAAATATTTTTGATATATTTTTTTAAATAATTATCCTTAGAATATATTTTTAAGAACACGAAAAATAAGTAAATCGGGTTACAGTTTTCAAATAATATTCTTTTTCTGTTCCATTATTTAATATAAAAAATTATGCTATATTTATAATAGAATGTATACACATTAAAAATGAAAGCATTTTAGCAGATTGTTGACAGAAATGTTAAGACTGTACTGGCGGGCATGTTTTGCTTTATAATATAAATAAGCATAAAAATGCTGAAATGGTTATTAGAGTAATCTTACTGATAAGCCTGTTATAAGAAATAAAATGAATTATAATGTTTTTAGCAAATTGTATGAATTATTTGGTGTTTACAAAATATAATTATACACATGCTTTAGGAGTTGATTCTAACATTTTTCAAGGAAAAAGATTATAAAAAAAATGCAATTATATTTACTTAAACTGATGAAAAAAAAATATATTTTTTAATTCTTAAATATTCTAAACTAATTAGTAATGGCACTTGAAATAGAAATAAATTTAAAGTTCATTTCACCAGTAATTAATTTTTTTTTTTTTTTTTCAATACATAAAAATCCCAAACATAAAACTTTTTCTATTTAAATAGTTAATCCTATTGTTATTTTACGCGGAGCAAGTTTTGAAAAAGTAGACTGTTTTGCTTCAGTTAGTATTTGATATTTGCTCTTTTTCTGAAGGAATCGCTATTTGCACCTGGTGCCCCTTGAGATATCTACATTGAATGATGTCTACGCATTAAATCATTCGAAATAAAGTTGTTTATACTGGACAACCATTTGCTTAAAGAAAAGTTTTACTTTTTAAAGAAAAAAATCCAATTTCTTTCTTGTAGAAAATATTTTTATTATCTGTTTTTATTCAGTGAAAAAAACATTTACATTCTTAAGGTTTTTAGAGATAAACTTGCTTTTAACACTTTTCAGCGTAGTTCAAATGTGTTTTATGATTTCGGTTTGTCTGCCTGTCTGACCGTGGTTTAACTATCGTAAAAATAATCGGACTGCCATTTAACTTTCATATGTTAATGATGTTCATTAAACAGTCTTCTCTTTTGAAAATGAATTGTGCGTCATTTATAATCCGCTTAAAGGGACATATAAAAAATATCTTACAATATTGCCTATAGTGGAAAAATCATTTGCTATGCATTTTAATGGGTCTGTTAAATGCATGTGTCGGCTAAATATACTGTCGACTAAAAGTCGTGTCAGCTAACTGCTGTCTGTTAAATGTCTTGTCGGCTATTTGGTTGTCGGCTGAATGTCTTCGATCGCATTTTAATGATGTCAAGATATATAAACATATTGACATTATTATGCGCACTGAGGTAAACACCAACAGACTTTCTGCATAGTGTAGAATATGTAACATTTATTGACCGTATGCAAAACAAAATTCGTAAAACTTTATAATGCACAGTAAAACCTCCCTAAAGCGAGTACTTTCCGTTCCAGTAAAAACTAGACGCTCCGAGAAGTGGTCTCTTAATGGAGGTCAAGTTTAAATATAGTTATTGATTGTTGTAAATAAGATAATATGTAGTAATACGAAAATTTATCTTTCACATTATCAAAAATATAAAAAAATAAGCACCGAAACAAAATTTTAATTTAATTATTTAAGTTAATTACTACAAGGGTTTAAAAAAATGTATACATTGACGCTTGTTTTGATTTTACTATTTTATCTTTTATAACATTTTTTTATCTAAACCCTACTGAAGTTTCATAAATAAATGCAAAAAGTTTTCGTCTTTAGCAGATGATGACGATTTAATTAATCTGTATACTTCTTTGAGAGTTTCCAGACAGAATACGGAAAGGGTTTATTGTCCGGCACTCTAGATACGTCAACAAAATTAGATCTATTACCTGAAAATGCACAAAGAAATTTAAACACTTAAAAGTTACCGGAATAAAAAAAAAATCTTAAAAAGTTAAAATTCATTTCTTACACATCTGATTCAAAAGTTTGTTGAGTAATGTGCTCTTCACAATTTTCGTTCAAGTTTTTTTTTTTTTTTTTTTTTTTTTTTTCATATTCAAAGGAATTGGGATCTTATTCTATCCCAGCTACTTTTGACAGTTCGGTGGATTCTTCTTCTACATTATTAATCTCTACGAAGTCAAGAATGTTTTCTAGTGACTCATTTTACATACAATCCGAAAGCTTTAAAACTTCTATCTTACGACTGATTGAATTTTCACATTATTCGAAGAAGACGTTATCCAAGAAACTGCATTACGATTATAATATCAATGCACAAACTTTCGAAAATGTATATAATTTTTCTCTTACAGGTATGGAGTGTTTGAATGCACACATATGTTAAGTAAAAGTCGGCTGATAACATTAAAGCATGGAAATATTTGTAAATAAGTGTAATGAGTACTGAGAAAAAATACCAGATATTTCATTACTATTGGTTCATTTCATTTTTTACTTATGAGTATAAATTCAAAGAAAATGTAGTATGAAAATTACGTGACATGCAAAATCTCAACAAAAGTCAGCCATAAACACAGGGGCGCCATTTGAGGGGGGTTGGAGGGGGCAATAGCCCCCCCCCCCCTAAGGAATTTGACTTTTCAGAAAAATTATCAACGACCAATTGTCAGGCTGAAACAAAAAATAAAAAATTCCCCAAATGCTAAAATAATTTATCAGATATGATTGCAATAAAAACATATGCATTAAATAAATGCTTTATGCATATAAATAAATAATTATCAAAAACAATTCCTATTCGAACTTTTTTAAGGTGAGACATATATCGTACTTTGGCTAATTTAAAAAATACATGAGAGACATTTTCTTTTATCAATTGCTTATCAGCTGAGTACAACTTGATCATAGGAAAACTACCTCCCTCATGGCTAGAAATTCAGGGGCAGAGTTTTTCCAGATAGTTTTTTTTTTTTTTTTTTTTTTTTTTGTGGGGGGGGGGGGGGGTTGAAGGGGCGAGTATAATTCAAGCCCCTATTTATCCAACATTTTTTACTTTCTGAATTATTAGTCTCGCATTATATTTACTGAAATCATTGCAATGTTATCAACTTATTCAATTATTTACTTTATTAAATCATATTATATATGGTACACTGTCAAAATTCTTCAACGCCTAGAAATAGAGTCTGCGCGTACCCGACAAAACAATTTATTCAATCCGAAAAACCGACATACTTCCACCAAATCAAAAAGTAAAAGAAAATTACTCCATATTTTAACAGGTTTATAATAAAGTAGTAGTCTATAATTGTATCCCTTATGTACAGAAATGAACACATGGGTTATTACTATGGGCCACCATTAATACTCAAATCTATAGTTTTTCATTTGAAAAATATTCAGGACTTCCTTGTTAAAAAACAGGTCATCCCGCCTCCGACCGAAAGAGATAAAGCGCAATCTGAAAATCTTTAACTGTACCTCAGTCGCAACGAAGAAATTACGTCAACCTATCCTGACGCAGGACTGTAATTCCATGTAAATACGAAAACCGCTAAAAATATTTCCATTGAACCCAACACCCGAAATGAACGAAAATTAATCCATATTTTAATACAATTATTGTAAACTAAGTCTACAATTATATCTTTAATATACACTTTACCTTTTATGTAGAAAAATGAAGATATATATATATATAGTATTCATTAATATTCAAATATGTAGCTTTGTCATCTGAAAAATATTCAGGATATATTTGAAAAATAGTATTAACACGGACTCACCTCAAAATAGTGAAAACGCAATCCGAAACAATTAACGCTTTACATTACCTTTACTTGTAGAAAATCACTAATGAAAATTTTCTTAGCGCTATAGATTACAAAAGTTGCAAATTTCGTGACCTATTCATGACGTTCGGAGGGCTGATTATCTCATGAGTGATCAAATTTCATGATTCTTTTTTCGCGATTATCTGAGGCAATTTGCGATTTTTTAAGCTACCGCTTCATGGAATTTTCTTGCAACCGTTATCGAAATTGATTTTTTTTTTCTTGCGACCATTTGTCAAAATTCACAATATTTTTTCGCAATCAACTGACGAAATTCCATATTTGTTTCTGTGATCTTTTGACAAAATTCGCGATTCTTTTTCAGGATCATTTGTTGAAATTTGTAATTATTTTTTTCTACCACCGACTTACAATATTTGTAATTTTTTCCGCGATAGTTCCACGAAATTTTATATCTTATTTCACGATCGTTTGACGAAATTCCCCTCGATTGTTTTACTAAATTTTCGTGATTTTTTGTGCAATCTTTTGACGAAATTTGCGATTTTTTCGCAATCCTTTTACAAAATGTGAGATTTTAGTTTTTACAATCATTTGACGAAATCTGCATTTCTTTTCGCAATCGCTGATGAAATTAGCAATAATTTCCACGGTCGTTTAGAAAAATTAGCGATTTTTTCCGCGACGATTTGAGGATTTTTTTTTTTCAAATTTTGCAAAATTTGCTATTTTTTCTGTGACCCAATGACGAATTGATTTAGCGGAATTCGAAAGAAAAAAAATCATTGACCTTCACGGAAATTTAAAAAAAAAAATCGCAGAATAATCACATGTCCGAGAAAGAAGTTAATGAGACAAAAATCACGCAGAGCTTTTTTTTATTGTGCGAGATTTTCTTATTTTCTGCGAGATTTGTGCAGTTTTGCACGTTCCCTCTTCCTAAAAGAAAATTTGTTCTTGTCCTTCGCCAGGAGACTCTTGAAATGGCGCCTCTGTATAAACCTGTATAAACATGAAAAAAAGAAGTCTAAAGGGGCTAGAAAAAAGTTCCATTTTAGATAGGTCTCTGTCTTAGCAAGCATAATTGTATGATGCTTTTACATCAAAATTCGATCCCCCTCCCCCCCTTTGAGAAAGAATTCGGTTATAGACGAGCTTCATTTTCACAAGTTTTATTGTAATACATCTCTTTTCAGAGCTATATTATAGAGTGGATGTTTTAACGCTTTAAAGGGCAGTGGTTCATTTTTGGACCAACTAATTTTAATCCCTAAATGGGACATTGACACCAGAAATTTTGTTTGAAAATTTCCGTTTTATTAAATAAGAGAAGAAAATATTTTTCTTATTTTGAAATAAATGTGTTTGTAAATTTCGGTGTCATTCTTCATTTCAGTATTTTACTAATAGAAATGGCTTGCCCCTGAAAGTGTTAACAGTCTTTGAGGATACCTATAAAAATGGAATCTATAATAGAATCCTGTCTAAAAAGAAAATTTTTCATATTCAACATATCGAAATTTTACCTTTTAAGACGTAAACCTGTTTAAAACGAAATATTTCATTGGTTCTTGAGTTTCCGTATTCAAAGTTTTTACTGTTTTTGTAAGCATGATTCAGTTTACGTTTCTCGTTCCGGGGGGGGGGGGGGGTAAATGCGAAGACCGTATCTATATAACATCCTTCTAAAAAATCTTTGCCCCCCCCCCCCCCCCCAAGAAATTTCTGAAATGGCGCCCTGCATAAACAGAAATAGTATATTAGAATACAGATATTCAAATGCAACATAATGGAATGCAAATAAAAGGATAAATCAATTCATGTGAGTTTTAACTAAGGAGGGCCGGCAAACTGTAACAAGGAAGGAGAATTACAGAAGCATATGTATACATATATATGTGAACATACATACGTTTTAAAAGCACACTCTAGTTATCATATGTTGTTTTGTTGAGGCGATCCCGTTCGGTAGGTGCTTTCGTCTTTATTTCAGTGGGATACAGAAAATATATACCTGTATGCTTGCCTGTTTTCTGGCCCCTTTCATAACTTTAGGTGTTAAACATTGTGTAAAGGTTTATCGATCGTCAAGAATTTTGAGTACGGAGTTGAGGATCACAGTTCTATTTTTTTTTACGTTTTGAAAATATTTTTTCAGAAAGATGTCAAAATTTTAATAGATATATGGCGCGTGCTAATTATACATACTTATTATAATATTAACATCTAAGTACAGTTAAATTAAAATTATTTATAAATTCCTTTTATGAACCTATTAGAATATTTTTAATAGTCAAAATATATTTTATATATGAAAGGAATTTCATAAAAAAAATTTAAATAATAACCAGGAAATGAACTTAATTGTGATAAAGGTGACGTGTAATGGGATATATTTTTTCCATCTATCTACGTATAATTTTTATTATCTAACATGTGTATAATTGGACGTACTTCTCTATATGTCTTTATCAAAACTCCCAGCTTCGTTATAAGTTTACACATCTGTATATAAGAGATAATTTCTATGCAATTTTATTCTCAGAGTAAAACAATTAAAATTGTTATAGATAAACTGAAACAAGTGGGTAAGTGGAATCACATATTGCACAGAGGTTTTCGTTTAATATTCCTTTCAAAACACTTTATCCTTTTGAAAAATCTGCTAGTTCCAAATTTCGAAACCAGGGGGCGCACTCTGCTCTAAACAAACCTCTATTTCTGACCGAAACTCTTTAACTATCCGTAGTTGAGTCAAGGGGATCGGGCCCATAGCACCCGAGATAGGCAGGCACCGCTAGCGGTAAAAATTGGAAAAAAAAAATGTACGGCTGTGCTGCATAATATGAAAGAGTGGTGAAAGCAGTGTCCGCAAAAGTTAGGAAAGTGCATGACCTCTGAAAAGGGTGGAGGTTAGAAAAATTGTTAAAAAAGCAGAAGTTATAGCTCGGAGGGGTAAATTTTATAAGATTTTTTGAAAATTTTATGATTTTTCGTGAAATTGCAAGTGTTCTGCTATAAGTTTTCGAAATTTTACATCTCCAACTTAATTAGGGGCTGAGTTAGAAAAATTGCTTAAAATATATACGTTAGAGACCAAAAAGGTGAATATAAGTCTTTTTCAAAATTTTATGATTTGTCGTTTGATGCGAGGTGTTCAGACAAAATTTCAAGTCTTTAAGTTAATTAAGGCCTCAATTAGAAAAAACCCTTAAAATACACAAGTTAGAGCCCAGAGGCGTAAATATAAGACTTTTTCAAAATTTTATGATTTGTCGTTTGATGTGAGGTGTGAGGTGTTCAGTTATAAGAATCCAAAATTTCAAGTGTTCAACTTAATTAGGGGCTCAGTTAGAAAAAAAAGCGTAAAATACACAAGTTAGAGCCCCAACGGGTAAATATAACACTTTTTCAAAATTTTATGATTTGTAGATTGATGTGAGGTGTTCAGCTATAAGAATCCAAAATTTCAAGTCTCCAACATTTATAGTTTCTGAGAACGGGCTCTGTGACAGACAGACAGACAGAGGAGTGAGAAGAATAGGTTTTCGTTAGATGAATGAAACGCTAAAAAAGGATGAATCACCAGAAAAATATTGTATTTAATCATCAGCTTGTATATTCACCTAATATAAAAAAGTATAGTATCTGGACATCCAGTAAATCAGATATTTAAAGGTTTATTTATTCATCAGTTTAAAAAATATATGCAAATTTAGTAATTTTTGTAAGATTTTCAAATAAAAAATAATTGATTTATATTACACAGAATAAAATTCTTTTGAGAAAAAGAAATTTCGATTTTCTAACAAAATGATATCAACAATATTTGCACGTTCCTATTGCCGCTATCTTATTGACAGCCCATGAAAATCTATCCTAAAATCTCCTTTCCCAAGCAGGAACCAGGTGGTAGAAGAAA
Source organism: Maratus speciosus (assembly GCA_963932465.1). Classification (NCBI taxonomy): domain Eukaryota; kingdom Metazoa; phylum Arthropoda; class Arachnida; order Araneae; family Salticidae; genus Maratus; species Maratus speciosus. The sequence goes on along the minus strand of OZ010789.1, from coordinate 143,588,976 downwards.
GATCTTTATGACAAAAACAAATATTGTTATATCTAAAACCCAAAAGGAAGTTGTTGAAAAAAAGCTAAAAAAAAAAAAAAAAAAAAAAAAGATTACAAAATGAAGAATGGGGTTAACTCACAGCAAAAAATGTGCTTATAACATTTTAATTGACTTGTGAGTTTGAAATACTGTATGGTTTTTCACTTAAAATTAAACTGATATTTAAAATTTAATGAAAGTTTGTTGATATGTAAATACCATTCCTCCAGTGAATTTCATTTATATAATTAATTCCGTTGGTAGAATCAGGGTACATGCTGTTTCCGTGAGAAACTGCTAACAACCACCCAGGTGACAAAGTGAAAGAGTTTCGTAGCAACCGTGCCACGTACCACTATTTTTAATAATAAGCTTTCTTCTATTGGATGACAGAAATTCTGCGATTAAACAAGGCGTTTACTATTACAAAAAAGTGGTACGTTATTTAGCAGATATGCAACTAATTCACAAATACAGTAACACCTCCCTAAAGCAACCACGTTCCGATCCAATAAAAATTGGTCATTCCTAGAGGTGGTCTCTTAATGGAGCCCATGTTTAAATCTAGATTTTAATTATTGAAAAAATGTAAAAATTTATGTTACTAAAATTTATTTTTTACATTAGGAAGAAATATGAAAATTTAAGCATCAATACAAAAGTTAACTACATAAGTTAATTACTATAGAGTTTCAAAAATGAATACAGGACGTTTGCTTTTATTTTACGGTTCTATCTTTTATAACTTTTATTTCCATGTCCTTTCAAAGTTCAGTAAATAAATGCAAATTTTTTTGGACGTGAACAAAAAATGACGATTTCATTCACTTATCTATTTTTTTAGAGTTCCCAGACAGAAGTTTATTGACCGTCTTTCTTAATTTGTCAACAGAGTTAAATTCATTGGCTAAAAAGGCACAAAGGGGTTTAAACACTTAAAAGTGACCGGAATAAAAAGAATTCTAAGCTTAGTTTAGAAGTTTGATGAATAATGCGCTCTCCGGAATTATTTTTCTAATAAAACCTTCTTCAAGAGACCAGGAAAAAACGAATTTATTTCATTTTCTTCAAAGAATTAAGTCGATCATGGAGGGAGTTCAACTGGGATGTTCTCTGAATGGAGGTAAAATTAGTATTGAGCCTATGGGAGCCTGAATGGACATTCAGGAAGGTGGTCGCTTAATGGAGGTGGTCGCACAGGGAGGTTTCACTGTATACCTCAAACAGAGGGCCACGTTTGTCTAGCGCAGGAGATTAATGACTTTTCTGGTTTATGCAAAAAAGGCGGATGTATAGTATATATCACCTTAACGAATTCGAAAGTAGGAATGTTAAGTAAAATAAGAAGCAGAAAAATGTACATTTTAATGAAAGATAGTTGCAGAGAAAACCAATCATAATGTTAATGGTAATATGTAACTGTAATACTAAAACTAAACTCAATTTATCTATACAAAAAAAGAATTTGAAATATACACAACGTCTGTACGACATAAATCTATTTTTTAATTATTTTACTATCTTTTAATATCAAAAAAAATATTCGAGTGATATCTTCAATGTTCTATGTTAGTTTTTTGAAATTATATGAATAAACCTCAAACTAAAGTGACATTTTGGTATAAACTAAAAAAAAAAAAAAAATGCTTTGTAACTCTTTCATTATAAGAAAATAACCCTTCTCAATAGAGAACGACCGAAAATTTTGTTTCATTTTCATATTCGGCCCAAAACGTTGCCAAAAATTCTGCCGGACCGAAACTATCTGTATTCCAAACATCTCATTTCTTCCTTATTAAATTTTCAACGCTACTCATTGATTTGAGCTGTATCGGCTCAACTGAGACATTCTATATTTATTGCTATGAACTTCAGAGTTTATAATTATCACGCATGACTGACTCAAGAGTAAGTGCAAATTCTAAGGCAAACAATCCGTATATAAGTAAACTTTAAAGGCGCTTTAAAAGATTCAGACGTAACAGTAATGGAACATTTTTCGCTTGAAAACACAGAAGTGTTTCGAATAATCTTTCAAAAAGTTCTAGTATAACATTCGTATAGTTAAAAAATCATTCTGTGTCGCAGATGGATTAATTACATTTTATTTTATATAAAAATAACGTTTCAGTTAGAGGCGCTGATAGCCTATTTGGGTCACATGCATAATTAATTAATAATTCTGTATATTTATGTATGTATTTATTACTAAAAAAAGTTTTGTACATTCTCGTTTTCGTTTTCGGCCAAAAATTGGAAGACTATCGAAATTGGATTTCGGTTTCGGTTTTAAAAACCTGTTTCGTTCTGTCCTTACATCTCAATATAATTCTAATTTAGATAATTATTTTTTTATATATATTTTTTTGTTATTGTGTGTTACTTTTGTGGGAATTAATATGTTTAATTTTATTCATATGTATCTATATAAATTATACTTTCGAATTTTTATGTATGTATATATCAATGTTCATAGATTTTTAATTAAATTTAAGCTAATTTTGTTTTCTAATTTTCCTTTTCACTTCTTTTTCATACTTTGAGTTTGTTTATTTTATAAGTTTTGATTTGCAATTTTCAATCAATTTCATATTCCTTGGTTGTGGTTATTTTCCCTTTAAATATCGCATAGAAATGCGAAAAAACAATTCCAATCGATTTAGATCTTAACATAAAATTACTTGACTGTGTATTAATAGTCTTATGGCCACATAATATTATTTTATTAACATACTAAATGGACTCATTACCTTCTGAACTGATTTCTTATGTTAATATTTTGCCAACAATTTTTTCATATTATTAAATGGTTTTATGAAGAATAACTATTTAATAAAAAATACAATTTTTATAGCAAAGTTTAAAATGAAAAAAAAAATAAGGGAGTATTAAAAGTACATTTCTAAAATTTTGAACTTTTTCAGCAATATTTTCCTTCTTCTCTTACCATTGTGATCTACAGCCACAGAGAAAAAATTTCGAAAAAATATTGAATAGTTAAAGAAATATAAAGGAAATGTTATAACATGCGTTAATAGTGCACAATAAAAACTATTTACTTAACATTATTTTAATTTTTAAAACGATTTATAGTACTGAAAATTCGATGCTTTATTTTTCAAAATTCACCATAAAGGTGGTACATTGAAAACCGAATAAATAAAAAATAAATTTGAAATAAATTATGATTTTATTTCAATATATTTTAATGCATTTTGATCATGCTCATGAATCCAAAAAAAAAAAATTAAGAAATATAAATTTTAAAAATGTAATTTTGAATCAATTAAAGTGAAACGGATGCAGTAAATTTTCCTCTTTGCATATTTTTAATTATCAGTCTTTACGAAACTGTGTCATAATATACTACAGATATCTAATTTCTTTAAAACAAAAAAAGACAAATTAAGATATCAATTTTTTTTCAAAATAAAGCATATCGAATCCCTCAAAAATTTTATATTATAATAACGAATGAAATGTGTGCAATAATGTTATAATAGCATTTGTTATTAATAAAATATTATTTTTGTAAACTAACAAATATACAATAATTAACTAGTCGGATGTGCCAATTCCAAAACTTTCATCTTTCTCATACATGCTAATATTTCAAAAAAATATTACAAATATCAATACTTCAGTGTTCTTACTTCAATGTTACACTAACTTTCATTTTCATCTTTAGTTTTTGTTTCATTTTACTAATCTGAATAAAAACGAGTTAATCTTATCCATATCTAATAAATTCGTTATTCTGTTGTAAAATCAGCTGCTTGAGAATCGCCGGATTAGCTAGATACGAATTGCCCGTTGAGGCATGAACAGCCGATGTACAATAGAACTGTGAAAAGTTAAAAAAAAAAATGTTATTACATGCCCCACAACCCCGTCGACGGATGGTTACCAAATTCACGTGGGACCTGCTGGTCATAGCCAAAAACATACTCAAAAAATTTGGTTGATTTCTATGCGTAACATTCGATGGTACAATAATGAAAATGGCACCAAAAATCGCTATTATATCACCCTCTTCCAGCCCTTATTTCCAAATAAAATCAGGATCTGCTAGCCTCAGCCAAAAACATGCACAAAAAGTTTTGTCCAATTCTATGCATGTTTTCATAAAATTTTCGATGATACAAAGAGACACACGGACAAATAGACATGTTGGGTAAACAGGTTTTTCGATATCTCTAACCTTTAAAACATGTAAATCCGTCGAAAACCAGAAGTCGAAAAAAATTTCGTTTACAATACTCTTTTCTTTAGAAAGAAGAAAGTATTCAAGTAAGTATTCAACATAATTGCATTTTAATGATGATTTGTCTTATGATTTGTTGTTAGATAATAATTACAAATAATCTACTTTTTATTATCCATGTATATTTCAAAATGTTTGCTTCAATTGTTTTTAAAGAATTGTAACACCGTCCTTGAAATCCAATTTTAAATTGCATTTATTCCGACATATGTACTTTTGTGTTTGACGTATTAAAAAAAAAATACAATACTGACTCAAAAAATAATAACGCAAGACAGTTATGCGTTTTTATAAGCTTCGGAATATCTTTTATTCTTGATTGTAGAAACAGTACTCGTGTCAAATTTCGCAGAACACTACTATTATGAAAAATAACGCAATTTTAATACGTGTTTATTCAGTTTTAGTCGGGTTGTTGTTTTGATTGTGTGTCTCTACCGACTATGTCGTAATTTTACAATAATAAATTTATAACAGACGTTAATTTTAACTTTAACAAGTATACACTTGTTTAGTATGGAACGGAAGGGAAAAAAAGACGTTCACTTTGAATATGGAAAGTTCTAAAACGAAAAATGCAGAAAAGGTGCAAGGAGAGTGTCACTTAAAATTATTAAATTGTGTAGACTCAAAGTGTACCTTAAAAATACATTATTGATTCTAGATATGCATAAATACACTGCTGGCCACACAATATGCAACACCCTGAAGGAAGAATGCAAATCATGTGAAATTTACCATCATGCGTTTGCGGCGATGAAATATGCAAATCATTAGCATTGCTACGCAGACGCACATCACGGGAGACCTGAGCGCCACCCACAAGCGCTATATAAGGGGAGAACAGATTGGCGATTTGAAATACGACAATTGTTTTTTAGTGCATTTTGTGTGTAAGCTGTTTACCTATGCCTCGTGGAAGACATCGATCGTTTTTTGACCAAACTTATGAATTCTACCGAGGAAGAATAGTAGCCTATAAGAATTGCGGATTATTCTTCAGAGAAATCGGTCAACGTGCTGGACGAATTCAAGCAACTGTGACGCGGATCTGTAATCACTGGATACAGGCGGGAACGACTGATCGACGGGGTTGATCGCACCCACCTCTTTGCATCACTGCCCGTGATGACATGCGGATTGTGCGAATGACAGTGATGGATCGCACAGCCATATCACGAACCATAGCACAACATATAGAGTCTGCTGCGCATCATTCGGTGTCCAATCGTACTATTAAATGCCGCTGGCAGCAAAGTGGAACGTCCGCAAGGCGACCATTGCTTCGTTTACCCTTGACTGGAAACCACAGGCGTTTGCACCGCCAATGATGCGAGGAACGGCGGACATGGACAACGGAATGGAACGGCATTGTGTTTACTGACGAATCCCGCTTCTGTCTGCAACATCACAATACTCGGATTCGAGTTTGGATTCGAGTTGCGCTTGTCATCAGCTATATTTCAACAGGATAATGCGCGATCACACGTTGCAATCAGTGTTCAAGACTTCTTCTTTACCCATCAGATTGAGTTGCTTCCTTGGCCTGCTTGTACTCACGATCTATCGCCAATTGAAAACGTGTGGTCTATGCTTGCACAACGACTACCCGGGATACACCACCCGTTACTACACCAGATCAACTTTGGCAATATGTGGGAGCCGCATGAACGGTTGTACCCCAAGGAGACATCCAAAGCCTTTTTAATTCTCTGCCGAGGCGTGTGGCAGCGGTTATAGGCAACAATGGCGGCTATACCAACTACCCATTTTGTCATCATCCACACATCACAAGAGGCTTTAATTTTAATCGTTTGATGTTTGTACAACATGTTATCTGCCAAATACATTTTGCTGTGATATCTCTAACCCTTCTTGGCGTTCCATTTTGTGTGGCCAGCAGTGTAAATTATGCCAATATAGCAGGTTTATTATATTCTATCGTAATTATATGTTTAAATTTTATACTCGTATCAAAAATTATTAAATGAAAAAAATATGAAAAAAAAAATCATATAATATAATATATATATAACGGCTATAATTTCGGAAGTTATTAAATATCTAACCTCATGCTATCTAATCTAATCGCAATGCAACATTACGCAATTGTAACGTATTATACAGACTTGTACTTGAAGTAGAAGGTACATCAGAATAATCACATGGGATGTGTAAATGATCTTCAGGTTCTTCATCTGTAAAATCAGTTAGCTCTTCATCGTCGTCGATGAAAAGAACTTCATTTTTTGTAATGTTAACTCTTCCTTCCTTTTCTGCTCATATTCAGAAATTCTTCTTAATTCATCTTCTTGCCTCTTCTGTTTTTTAATTTGTCTCCTGTGCTCAGGTAGATCTGGTAATCCAATTTGATGCTGTCCAAGAGATCCAACTTTCTCTCTTTGACTATTTGTATGATATTAATAAAAATTAATCAAAATACATTCAACTGCAAATGAGTATTGCTAGTTTAAAAACTTTCACGAGTGGAATAAAATTTTTTTTACAGATGTTACAGCATTATATAAGTATATTCTTAACCTTAGAGCAGACGTAACAAGCAGAAATAGTGATAAGAAAGCACTTCTTGAGAGAAAACAGTTTGCTGCGATTTTTACTTGAAACAGGAAAACTCACGAAATTGAAATAGCTATTTACCAAGCAAACCATTGTAATTTCCAGTTCATGTAAATATATTTGTGAATAGCTAACCAAAACACAACTTTTTGACCCCCCTCATTTTTTGAAAAAGGAAGTCGAAAAAATCGACACGCCCTAATATAATATATATATATATAACGGCTATAATTTCGGAAGTTATTAAATATCTAATCTCATCATCAGGTGGTAGTACACTGAAAAAAAAATATATTAAACTTTACTCAATAAAATGGGTGGCAAGATGCTGCCTTCAATTTTATGGAGTAAGTTAACTTATATATAATATTGTAATTTAAACTGATATAACCGGTGTAATATTACACGCTAGTGTAACATAACACCTCTTATATAGGCTAAATTACGCAATAAAAAGGAGCAAGCCAGGCTGCCACAAATTTTATGGAGTGATGTTGCATAAAGATTTTACAGTGTAGAATAGAATTTGTATCCTGGCAATGATACGTTTTAATCTTTAAATGTATTTATATATTTTTTTAGATAAATATTCTCTGATACTAATGTTCAGTCGTGTTATTTATTTATTATATGAAAAAGGAAGAATATTTAGTTATATTTAATTATACTCGAATATTTGTACACAGAAAAACATAAATTGAAAGAATTGAAAATTGGATTTTAAGGAAGTTGTTACAATTCGTTAAGAACAATTTAAGCAAACATTTTGAAATATACATGAATAATAAGAAGTAGATTATTTGTAATTATTGTCTAACAACAAATCATAAGACAAACCCTCATTAATACATTTAATATTTTGAAATATGCATGAATAATAAAAAGTAGATTATTTGTAATTATTATCTGACAACAAATCATAAGACAGATCATCATTAATACATTTATCATTTTGAAATATACATGAATAATAAAAAGTAGACTATTTGTAATTATTATCTAACATCAAATCATAAGACATATCATCATTAAAATACAATTATCTCAACAAATTTCTGACTAAACCATAAATACTAGCCTATCTTACTTTAAATTAACATAATGATAATAATAATAGATATCAATCTTACTTTCTATTGTAACTAAAGTTATTATCCTTTTTAGAATTATTTTAACAAGAAATAAGACATAATATGATTTTCAGCCAATTAAATGAAAAAAAATTCTACTGCCTACGATTTAGTGTGCCTTCAATAGAAACATGATTAAATGTTCGTCCTTGAGATTTATATGCTTCAAACATTTATCTCAAAAGTTGTGCTATAGATATTTATGAACGTTGATCTGAAAGCATTTTCACTGAATATCCCGTACTCCTGCAACATACAATCTATGTCAATGCAGTGAACGATCGTAATACTTTCCATTTTACTATTTTAACATGTTGCGTATGGAAATGTTAAAGTTCGATACTTGTAGAATGATGTTATGGTAAAATACACAATTGTTTTCAATATAAGAATTTTTTTTATATACTTTTTAGGTAAACTTCAGGTATTTGTTGTTAATATAATAACTTAAAGATGCAACGCAAATAAAAAAAAAGAAACAGGCATGCATTAAAAAGAATTGAAAAGCGCAATTGCTCTAATTAAATAAAACATTTTTTTGTAATTATTAAATTTTTTAAGTCTTTAATAAAAAATAATTTCTATAAAATATATCAAATTGTTTATAAGCAGCATCAAGCGGAGGATCGTTTGCCCATACTGAACAAACTGAAAACAAACGGCACTACACTGTAAAAAAATCTGTAAAGTTAGTGAAATTATTCTTGGTACATGTTCTGAATACATGGACAAACTGTGAACAGACTGCACTACACTGTAAAAAAATCTGTAAAGTTACTGAAATTGTTCTTAGAAACTGGGATTCCTAGAACTTTTTATGTAACGGCAACAAAAAAAATCCATTTAACAGATACACATTTGCACTGTAAATCGAAAAATCTGTAAGGTTACTAAGAATTGTTTTGGAAACTGGGATGCCTAGAACTTTTTATGTAACTGCCGTTACAGATAAAATTTTAGTAAGATTACTGTAATTTTAGTAGATTCTTTTGTGGAGCTACAGATTTCTATAGCTTTACAAAAATTAGTTTTGTAGATTTACATCTTTTTTTGTACATTGTACAGATAATTTGCAAGCATACTGATTTTTGTAACTTTACATTTGTAGAATTACTTTTTTTTTTATTATTTTTTTTTTACATTGTACAACTCCTGTTATAGGAGTCTTAGACGACACCACACGCTCCGACCAGACCAAAACTTTTTGCTTTTCTTCTCTAATTCGTAGCTCTGACGCCTCCAGCCTAGTCACCGCTGGTTCAGGGGCCTATTCCGGCCCCTCTAATTGTATTTACTTGGGTTCTATTTAATCGATTTATCAAACCCTGCGATACCCGGTATTGGACAAGAGCAGTATCAAACTTTTCTTACTCGCGTATTAATTGCATTTTGTTTTCAATGAAAAAAATAGGGAGTACAAAAAACGCACGAGTTATATCATTTTGCTATTTTTTAATACAGACGTTTTTCTAAAAACTTCTATAACATCACATAAATTTTAAGTGCATCTAATTTTTTAATTGTTTTTAAGATGGATAATAATAATTTAATGAATAGATAACATCAAATTATAAACGTTGAAATAATGAATTATCTGATATGCGTGTAATTCTAACATTACACTTGATATAACCTTTCCAGTTTTCTAAATCTATGTCATATGATCTACCTCTATTTGGAAATATTTTCTAAAATTATAAGCACGAAATCACTTTCACTTTATATTTTCATTTGTGTGTTTATGAAAGAAAAATACTTACACCAAATTAAATAAAAGCAGTTATATTATTATTCATTTTTCCGCAAATCTATCTTAATGCAGAAATTTAGGGGGACCGTGGAACTTTATCTAAGTGGAAGTCGTCCAAAAAATCGAAAATTATTTTTGTGAATATTATTTTTATTCTCCAGTTTGTTCTGAGCCATGTCCTCATGCAGATGCGATTATTTTTCGCAAAGTTACAAGCGTTTGAATTTTGTACCCAAACATTTTTTTGGCTCTTTTAACATACTTTAAATCTGTTTTTCTTAAAACTGACTTTTCAACGTTTTTAGATTTTTAAATTCTCCATACGTCATAATATTTGATCAAAATTCATGAAATTAATAAAGACGAATCCTTATATTCTTACAAAAAACTGTGTATGCATTTTAGAATGCGACTCATTAAGATAATTAAATTTGATTTTTAGCTATTAAAAGGCTAAATTTTGATGAAAATCGATATCGAATTATGAAAAAAAAATCTAAAAAATTAAGTATTCAAGGCATAAAAAAATCGATGCAAAGATTTGTTTGTAATAGAGTTTTAAGTGATTAAAATATCAAATCGAGGAAATATCCCAAAAATTATGACGCATGAAGCATTTTACAATTTTGTTTTAAAATTTGATTTTCTTTAAACAACTTAAAATCATAATAAGTTTGGAAATTTCTATTAAGGGGACACAGTACCTTTTAAACTACTTTTTTGATTTTGAATAATACTGTGATATACTTAAATATAATGGCACTACAGATAGTAGGCACTATAAAGTAAATATAATTTCATATAATTAAAAAAAAAAAAATCTTGTAGAACAGCCTATTTAGCTAAAATTAAAAAAATAATAATAAATAAAAAATAAATCCCTACTACTTTTTTAAATATGAATATTTTTGGTTTAATTTTTTCCCATATCCCTTATATTATACTACATAAAACTGTGCATGGATTTTTAGATGCATGGAATATTACATTTAATATCAATCTTTTCCTGTTTTGTATAGTAAAAAATCAAGAAAAAATAATTGAAATTCTTAAAAAAAAAATAACTATAAACTTGAATATTAAATCCATGCACAGTTTTATGTAGTATGCTTTTAGGATTATGGAAAAAAAAAATTGAAGCAAAAATATTCATATTTAAAAAAGTAGTAGGGATTTAAAAATATATATATATTTTTTTAATTTAAATTTTAGTTAAATAGGCTTTTCTACAAGATTTTTTTTGGAAATTATATGAAATTATATTTGCTTTATAGTACGTAATATCTGTAGTGACATTATATTTAAATTTATTACAGTATTATTCAAAATCGAAAAAGTAGTTTAAAAGGTACCGTGTCCCCTTAAGGTAGTTTATATACTTCTGGTGAAATGTAAATTTCCACAAAATTTTATATCTCTATGATGAAAATTAAAAAAAAAAAAATTTAACGTCCACCGTCCAATTAAATTGAAGATGAAGCTCTCAAAGCATTCTAACTCGAGAGCATGCTTTATATCTGACAAAAACAGTCACATATTAAATTAAACAGATTGATTTATTTTCAAAAGTACTGTTAATTGCCGAAACGTCAGTGAAGGCTTACTGTGGAGACACGAAAAGTTTTGGTTTCTGTTAGTCTGTCTGTCTGTTCCGCGATAACTGCCGCAAAAAGCATCCGATCGGCTTGAAATTCACTGGGCATGTTGATGATGTACCCGGACTTAGCTGTATAGTTTTTGGTTAAATTTGTTTCATTCGTTCGGGAAATATGGAACATTTTATTTTGCTCTATAATGCTTTTCAATGGCAAGTCAGACGATTTTCAGATTTTCATTTGTTGAAAGAAATGGCTCATATGAAAAATGGATTTAAATGGTAAATTTTTGATGCTGAAATTTTTAAATAACATTATTAAATTATTCCAATAAATTATGTCAATATATTTGCGAGATTTTTTTAAATTAGGTTTATAATATTGGGGGGAATTTTATGCATGTTTTCCAATAATATAAAGGATTTTGTTTTATCAAATTGACATAATGCATATTTCATTTTTTTTCCTTTTCTTTCTCTGTTGCCTAGCAACGTATTTGGTCCTAATAATATTAGTATAATTGCGTGTATAATGCTTGAGTAAAGCCAACGTAAAAACAGATAAATTAATGCATTTTTATCTTTGCATATAGAAGGATTTTAGCCCAGAAATAAAAATAGGTAATATTTCATTTATTTTATTGAAATATTTTGCTTAAAAATACAAAAGTTCATTATTTTCATAGAGAATAACATAACATTTTCCCATAACATTTACCAATATTTCTTTAATTGTTGCCAAGAAAATCAAAACCCGGAATAATATTTTCTTTTAAACAATTTTCAATTGAAATGTTTTGTCGTGAAACAGGAAAATGAAAAATAAAATTAAGAATAGAAAAATTAATATGGTGGCATATTAAAAATAAAAAGAAAACTCTCGAGTATTTCTTAATATAACAAGATGAAAAGTTATGAGTAAGTACGCATAGCAGGTGAATTAGACGTTATTTATCGAAAACAAAGATACTGGAATAAAAAGATCTTGGGTAAAATAATTTAACTATTATTCACGGAGGAAAGAGGTAGATGGAGATGCAGTATGCCGTAAAAACAGTTTGCAATACGATGTAGCGGATTTTAGGGTTACATTTTTGGCGTCACTTCAAGATTTATTGTCTGTGTCCGGTTAACATGAATATTTTATTTTAAATTTAAATTTTATTAATTTATAAAAAAAACTTATGCTTATCCTTATAAATCACAGCGTAAAAAAAATCTAAGATATACTATAACCATCCGCACAATCAATAAAAAATTACGAATGTAAATTTAAATAGAGTACGAAGGGTTCAGGGGGGCTCTGCCCCCCTGAAGAAATGCAATTTTTGATTTAAAAAGTTACCAGAATAAGTAGCTCATCAGAATTTCAGAACATCAACGTACAACCACTTGTTTAACACTTTTAATTTCTGAAACTTTACGAAGTATCTTGTATGCTCATAAATATTTATGTAATTTGAAAACTTTAAAAAGCGATTTGTATAGAAGTTGAATATTATGCAATGAGTGTTAAAAAACAATGACTTGCAAAGATGACGTTGAGGCTCCTGATCTGCAGATTTACTAGTATATCTTGCTTTTGATGTTGTAGCATTATTAGTTGAAATACACGCGTATTTTTTCCACAAGTGGAAAGAAAAAGATCACAAAAAGAAGTAGTTTTCGCACAATGCGCAGAACAAAACCGAAACTCGATTTTAAAATAAACAGAATCAGTACTATTAGTACAAGGGGGCTCTGTCAGTAATTCAAGTCATCGCATATTTTTTATGCGTAAACCGCGCGAATTTTTATTTTATATGGAAATTTCTTTTAAATAATTTGATCCCAGCAAACACATACCTTTCGACACACGATCGGACCGCAGCCGGAACTGTCGGTTAAGTGTCGGCATGGGCACAGTGGTTTTGGTAAAATGTCGGCAACTGAGATTTAAGAATCTGCTTTTTTGACTGCCGGTTACTGCAACCGGCCCCCTTATGGTTATATATCGGCAAGCGACTTACATCGGCAAGTGACGCAGGACCGAGATGTGATTTCTAATAGTGGTCCGATTAGATTTGCCAACATCGGTCCGAATTTGGAATTTTTAGTCTTAGCCGACACTTTCTTTTCCTTTTTCTTAATTTTATTTGCGTTTGAGTTTTGTTAAGATACGTATATTTCATGTATTTCATATGAAATTCTAAGAGTGATAAACCGAAATGTCAAAAATAGTCTATATTTATTTGTTTAAAAAAAGCTGTTAATGAATTCATTTTAAAAAGCACTTACAATTATTTTAATCATTAAAAGAGTTTTTTAAATCGCTCCTTAAAATTATTATTCATTATAAACTTAATCGTAGAAAAAAAAACTTCATAAATTAATTATTTTTAAACTATATATTCATTTTAAAAGCAATAGCTATGTTTCTTATTTTATTTAAAAATCAAATTATTAAACAAGTGTTTAAAATTATTTTACAAGCTATATAAAAAAAAATACCCAACTTTTTAACAGTAAAATTTAAATGAAAGATTCAGAAATCTCCCACTCCTAAAAAATTATTTACAAAAAAAGACAAATAAAAATTTCTATTTTATGTGATGATTAAAAAATGTTGATAAGTAAAGGAATCATTATTGCTACATAATCACTAAAAATATATTCTACATTAAATCGTCAACTGGCAAAAATTGAACTCTTATTCTAATTAAAAGTGATTAATTACGAACTTATTTTTGTATTAAAATTAGTTTTTCTGTTTTACAAATATATATTTCTTGAAGTAACACATTTAATTACATTATAATTCCTAAAGAGAAAATTGTATTAAGAGAAAAACCACTGAAAGTTACTTATTTTATTTAATAAGAATTCTTACATTTATAAAAAAGATTCAGAAATATCCCCCATTTAAAAATTACCTTCCAAAAGAAAGAAAAAATATTGTAACGATTTCCTTTTAAATGGGAAATTTCTCTGTGCGTGGAAATAACCTTGACAAAAAGCCCTGCATAGTGAAACCAGCTGAACCAACTTTACTCGAATATTTTTTCATGTCGGTAACTTTTTAAGTGATCTAAATAGAACTGCTTTTTTTGTGTTGAGAAGAACCCTGAACAAAAGGGTTCCAGGTATTGCACCCTGGTAGGAAAAAGACCTCGGTTACAAATGACCGCTGTGGTAAAAAATATGATGAGATGTGCACGACGATTTCGTGTTTCCTCGATAGAGATCCAGGAACGGGTCTGATTATGAGTGACCTCACTTTTTGGCTACAATTGAAGTGGACGAAAAAAACGCCTCCCGCTTGGAGAGGGGTTAAGAAGAGAAATAAGGGAGTTGTGAAAAATCTCGGGAGTAAGAGGCAGGAAGCTCTCTTGGAGCGAGAGAAAGACTTGGTGGATTTTAAAAAATCATGTTGACGTGAGAAGGATAAAAAGTTCTGAAAGTGGAGAATCACCGGAGCTGAACACGAGCGTTCTCCGAACAATAGTGAATGATGATAAATATTGTCCTAGAATGATTAGAATGTGTTAGACAACGTCAACGTTTAAAAACTTTTGGTTTATATTATTAGACTATGAATTTCAACGTGTGTGCACTTCTATATTTATAGAATTTCCTAACTTCGACGAATTAATCCAGACTCCATTTCATAACTGGAGATATTATGTCACGAATCCAATTTAAATATAATATGTAATTAGTTTTTTCTTTGTCTCTTAATCAATAAAGATTAATTTTAAGATTCGAAAGAAAGGCGTGTCTTACGCTATCATCAAACTTACAATTTGATTGACACGCTAAGAACTTTTTTACAATATGTAAATTAATATTTTTATTTTATTTTTAAATTAAAACTATTGATAGGTAACAAATTAATATTGCAACTTACTCATTAATTATATGTTATACTTTAAATCATTAAAAGGACATAAAATGTATGCTTACTCTAATAAAAACTTATTAATTACCAATTTTTATTTATTAAAATAAATTTTTCCATCTTAAAAATATATATATTAATAATTAACGCAACGCATGTAATAACATTATAATTCCTACTAAGAAAATTTGATTAATTGAACAAAACCTCTAAAAATATTTTTATACTTAATTATTCTTAAATTTATATCTATTCGTAATTATTCTTAATCATATCTATATCTTAATTATTCTTAAATTTATTCTTAAAGTCGTTTGCTTTAACGAATTCGCAAAGATATTTATTTCATTCATTTAAATATTAAATTAACTTTTAAATACACGCGCGTAAATAAATAAATAAATAAATAAAATAAGAACGCTTCAAAATTCTAATTTTCCCATCTACCATTTACCTTCAACGACAAACCGTAACGTATCGATATGTCTTCCCCTTATTACCTCATAGAATCTTCCCCTGATTAAATCTGAGTGGCCAAGTTTTTAAGGCGTCTACTGCCTGTCCTTGGGTGTGTCGGATCAAACCCAACTTCGTCCAGCGTCGAAACACGCTCCTTTCAAATATGCATTCCACGATGGCTCATAGATGGCGCCATCAAAACAGAGTTTTTTTTAATTGATGCTGGTGTCGGTCTGCTGCCGGCATCCGTATGGATAGCTATCGGCGTGCTGTCGGCATATATTTCTGCCGATACCGCACCAAGTGCGTGCCTCATGAATCGGGCCGCATTCACGCGGCGCATAAAAAACATACGGAACCGGTATCGACAACCGGAATCGTGCCTGTACCGCCGGTAGTGGCAAGCGGCTCTCGGTTGATTGCTTACCGATAGCTCTGTGCTTGCTGGGATGGTACTAAAGTAATGAATGAGTAAAAATGAATGGGTATTGAATGAGAATTGAATGAGTAATGAATGAATGAGCATTGAATTATAATTGATTGAGTAATAAAAAATAAAGAATGAATAAGTAATGAATGAGTAATGAATGAGTAGTATTAAATGAGCAAAATCAGTAAATGAGTTTTTTTTTTTCAAAATAAAAAAAAGGAGATACATTTTAAAACACACCAACTTTACACAGAGAAGACAGTCCTACTTAAAATCCTTTCAAATTGCATCTAATTAATGTATCTAGTCGGAATTGCAATTTTTCTCTACTAGATCAATTAATTTTTAAATGCGACTTTTTAACATATTAATTATAATATCTTTGTGAGAAAGATTAACAGTATAATATTTGCTTCGCAAATTATAATTCAATTTAATAAAATAAATATTAGATTTATTCATATTTCTATTGATTTTGGTGCAAAAGTTTTAAGGTAGCTTTAAGTACCTGTAGGTCTATTGTGCATGAGAAATATTTTTAAATTTACCATTTTTTATGTGCTGTATAAACAGATCAGATAACATACATTTATTCTTACTACATTGAAAACAAATTAACATCTCCCACACATCTTTTTTATTCATTTTTTTTAACATTTCCCACACATCTTTTTTATTCATCTTTTTTAACATCTCCCACGCACCAGCATTTTATACTTTCATTAATTTAATCCCTTTTTTATGCTGAATTCTGCTTTCATTTTTAAAAATAAACTTGTAATTAATCTTCTACTTTCTTAAATTAACTTGTAGGTTGTCATAGATGTCAAAAAATGCTTTTAACTTTGATAAAAAATGTATGGTAAAAATAAATTGAAATAAGATTATGATAAAACTTATTTTTTAAACACATGTTAATTTTCACATTGACGGATTATTGGACATTGACGGACATTACTTTGACGGATAAATAGAAAATTCCGCAGTACTTTTTTTTTCAAAAAAAAAAAAAAAAATCTTAAAAAATAATTATCTTTTTTTTCAGAAATTGCTAAGTTCAGAAATTGTTCAGTTAAAAATCCAATACTTGGTTTTACTATCTGAACTAAAAATGCATATTTATATATTTTTTTTTAAAGAAATTTTTAACTGATATTTTTGAGTTAAGCTATACACAATTATGTACTAGATGTAAAAAAAATTCCATCAGTAGTAAAGCCAATTTTTTCAAATGTCAAAAATTATATTTTTATAAGATTTTCTATCAATTAAAATTTGGATTAAAATAAAATAGCTAATTAAATAACGAAATATTATGTTAATATTAAACTTGATGCGAAACATAATAGGGTAATTCTAGGATAGATGGCCATAGTTTTTAAAGATTGAAATAAAAATTCTTAGAATGCAAATGCAAGAAATATTTATGCATATTTAAAATTCTTATACATATGCTCATAATATTTTATGCAGAAAATAATTAAATACTGAAAACAAAAAGTGTTAAACAAAATTGAAATTAAATTGCAGACGGCCATCTCTTTTTAAAGCCGAGGAGAGATGGCCATCCAATAAAAGAAAGGAAAAGTGAATGTTCAGTGCTAAACTGATTAGAAATCAAATTTAAGGTTTAGTTATTCTGTTTGTTGACAGATGGCAGCACTGTGCATTCTGTGCTGTTGTGAAATCTTAATTATGACATCATCAGTGAGTTGATGTTTGGTTTTCCTGAGAGTGTGGTATGGAGAATGTTGCTCCTGCTGCATTATTGTCTTTCTTTATTCTATTTAATTATCTGCACCCAGTTTAGGCAGGGGATATATTTTTATAATGTAATTTAAGGCTTTCATGTGATGAAAGCATACTAATTAGAGTGTTAATTTTAACTAGAGAAATTTGATTCTGAAACCAGAACTGTATGTTTCATTGTGTGTTAAGTTTCCGTGAATGTCAAGATTTGTTTTTGTGTTGTGAAATAAAATTAAGAAAATTTCAAGGATTTCTTTCTTCAAATTCTCTACATAAAGAAAATTGGAGGCACTTAGGCGTGATATGTGAGTACTTGCTTTGTTTTGAAATTGTTCTTTGATGCTAAAGCTTAATTTTTCTACTGAAGTTGCATTTAGCAAGATATTATTTTAGAATATGAGAACAATTTAGTATCTTCTTTATTGAATTGATAAAATAAGAAAAAATAGTATTCTACAATATTATGTTTTGATAGTTCTTGAAAAAGAAAATTGTTCTCAAGATTATTATGATTTATTTACTTCTTGTTCTCAAGAACATTATGATTTATTTGCTTGAAATATTTGAATATTTAATTATGGTGAATTATTATTTTACATTGAAGAATTTTGAAGATTTTTAATTTTATGCACATTTGAGAACAGAAATTTCTATTGTTTGTATGAAAGAATAATTATGAACATTTTATAGTAGTTCTGTTTTTGACTTTGATTTGTTCTGTTTTTGAATTTAATTCAGTTACTTCTGTTTTTGAGCTTAATTTGATTAGTTTTGTTTTGAAGCAATTCTGATTACTTTTGATTTTGA
Source organism: Maratus speciosus (assembly GCA_963932465.1). Taxonomy (NCBI): domain Eukaryota; kingdom Metazoa; phylum Arthropoda; class Arachnida; order Araneae; family Salticidae; genus Maratus; species Maratus speciosus. The sequence continues at coordinate 143,570,318 of OZ010789.1, read as the reverse complement.
AGTAATTTTGATTAGTTTTGTTTTCAAGTTATCTGATTAATTTTATTTTGGAAATTATTCTGCTTATAAGTTATTGTGTAAAATGGAGGATTATGAGAAAAAATCTGCTCAAATTAAAATTGAGAGAGGTAGGGTGAAAGGCTCTGTAACTAGATTAGAGAATAGTTTTGATAATGTGAATACTAAGAATGAAATTTTGATTAGATTACAAAGATTAGATGATTTACTTAAAGAGTTCTTAAGATTAGATTCTTGTTTAAATGATGATGATTCTGAATTAGCAGAATTTGAAGACAGGTATTTTCAGTTAAAAACTAAATATCAAAACAAACTAGATTCTTTGAATCCTTCAGAAGTTGTTAATGTTGCAACACACAATTCTGTGCAAGGTTCTTCTGTTACTATTCCTAATCAATGTAATATTAGACTACCAAAATTGAATATTCCAGTATTTTCTGGAAAGTTTTCAGAATGGACAAATTTTAAGGATATGTTTGTTTCCACTGTCCATTCACAAGTAGGTTTAAGTAACATTCAGAAATTCCAGTATCTTAAAGGGTTACTTTCTGAAGAACCAGCTACATTAATTAAGCATATTCCCCTTTCTAATGAATCTTATCAAGAAGCTTGGGAAAAGTTATTAAATCGATATGATAAAAAGAAACAAATTGTTAATTCTTTGATTAAATTATTTTTAGAACAAAAATCAGTTCTGCATCCTAATAGCATAAATATAAGAAATTTGCTGAATACTAGTGATGAAGTTATTAGGGGTTTGAAAGCTGTTGGTGATGAAGCTACAAATAGAGACCCATGGTTAATATATTTGTTATTTCAAAAACTTGATCCGGAAAGTCGAAGACTTTGGTCCATTGAAAGTACAGAAAATGAATTTCCTACTTTGAAAGAATTTTTTGATTTCTTAAGTGTAAGATGTTCTTCTTTAGAGCTCATCTCTAACAATGAAAGTGATATGAAACATTCCAAAAGTTCAAATTTTGTTGGTTCCAAGTACAGTTCTAATGATAAGCAATCAAAGGTGTGCTTAAAGTGTCAAGGAATACATCCGCTCTATAAATGTATTAAATTTAAATCCATGGATGTTGTTGCTCGAAAGAACTTTATTAAGCGTAATAACTGTTGCTTTTTATGTTTAAACTCTCATAAAGTTAAGGAATGTCCAAATTCTCATTTGAAATGCTTTAAATGTGAAAGTAAACATAATACACTCTTACATGAAGAGAATAAAAGTAATAATGCTTGCACTGCTAAGTTTGAAAATAAAGTTTTTCCAAATTCATCTGAGAATAAAAACCACCAGTCAAATAAAGAATTTGTACAGGAGTCAACATCTCACGAATTACAAATTAATTCTAGTGCTTCTTTCAATAATTCAAAATGTGTTTCTTTCCTACCTACTGCTAAAGTTCTCTTATATAATAATGAAAATAAACCTTACTCTTTTAGAGCTCTACTCGATTCTGGTTCGGAATGTTCTTTTGTTAGTGAAAATGTCATAAGAACTTTAGGGTTAAAAAGAAAGAATGACAGAATTCGATTAAATGGAATTGCTGGAGTATTGGCTGGACAAACTCGTGGTTCAGTAACTCTTACAGTAGGTTCAAAGCTTTCTACTGAGTCCTTAAAGGTTCAGGCATACATCCTGCCTAAAGTGACATCTCAATTACCTGCAGAATTGCTTGATACGAAAAATATAGAGTACCTTAAAAATATTACGTTAGCAGATGAAGATTTCATGAAACCACAGGAATGTGATATTATTTTGGGATCTGACTGTTTCTTTACTATTTTAAGATATGGTAGAATTGTTAGTACCGAGAATGAGCCAATTGCCCAAAACACTATGTTTGGTTGGGTGGTAGCCGGAAAATTGGAACCTAAATGTAAATATTCTTCTAGTATTCAATCTCATTTTCTTAGTGTTGAAAACGAATCCAATGTTGATCTATTATTACAAAAATTTTGGCAAGCAGAAGAAATAGATGTTAATAAACCCCATTTGTCTGAGGAAGAAGAATTTTCTGAACAACATTTTTGTTCAACTTACAAGGTAACACCAGAAGGTAGATTTGAAGTTAAATTGCCAGTTTATAAAGATGTGATGTCATTAGGCGATTCTAAATCCATGGCAGTGTCACGTTTGTTTGCTATGGAGAGAAAATTTCAATTTGATAAAAATTTTGAAAATGAGTATAGAAATTTTATGAAGCAATATGAAGACCTTGGTCATATGACACTTATCGACAAAAACTCAAATCCTGCAAGCAACAAAGTATATTATCTTCCGCATCATTCTGTTATAAAAAGCGACTCTATTTCAACAAAGTTACGTGTGGTGTTTGATGGTTCATGCAAACCTCCTAATGCTAATTCGTTAAATTCTGTTTTAGCTGTTGGACAAATTCCACAACCAAATCTTTTTACCATTTTGATAAGATTTAGAGCAAATCCTATTGCTTTTACCGCTGATATTCAGCAGATGTATAGACAAGTTTTGATTGCTCCAGAGGATCAAGATTTACAGCGTATTGTTTGGCGTGACTCAGCATACTCAGCTATAAAGGAATACAGGCTACAAACTATTACATATGGTACATCATCAGCTCCATTTTTAGCTACTCGTTGCCTATTTCAAATTGGAAAGGATATTGAAAAGAATGATCCTGTAACAGCTTCAATAATTAAAGATAGTTTCTATGTTGATGATTGTATGTCCGGTGCAATCTCAAGCGAAGAAGCTATTAAAATGGTTGAGAAACTTTCACTGGCTTTGGAAAATAGAGGTTTTCATTTAAGGAAGTGGAGATCTAATTCTTCTGATGTAGTGAATCATTTATCTTCAAATTCTCTTGAGTCAACAAATTTAAAAATTCATCCTGATGACTGCTCCAAAGCCTTAGGGCTTATTTGGGATTCTTCAAATGATGTTTTTGTCTTTAAAGTTAATTTACAATTTGATGATAACATAACTAAAAGAAAATTTCTTTCACAATCTGCCAAATTATTTGATCCATTAGGATTTTTGGCTCCATGTACTGTCTCTATAAAAATGTTTTACCAGCAATTGTGGTTGATGAAGTTAGACTGGGATACTGCTCTTCCTGAAAATTTCCAAGCAAATTGGAAGAAATTCCAAGAGGAATTTGAACAAGTTTGCTCTATTAGAATTCCCCGATGGATCCAAGTTTCCAGTAAAGAGCTCATTTTACATGGATTTAGCGATGCATCAGAATCAGCATATGCCACCATCATATATGTGGTTCAACCTGGTGAAGTGAAGTCAAAGGTGACCATTTTAGTTGCTAAAAGCAAGGTAGCACCCCTTAAATCAGTTTCCATTCCAAGGCTTGAGCTCAATGGTGCTTTACTACTTTCCAGACTATATTCTGCATTAGTGACTATTTTGAATACCTTCATTATTAAGTTTTATGCTTGGACCGACTCGCAAGTAGTTCTATCATGGCTGTCATCTCATCCTAGGTGTTGGAAACCTTATGTGGCCAATAGAGCCTCAGAAATTCTAGACTCTGTTCCATCTGACTGTTGGAGGTATGTTCCAGGCAAGGAAAATCCAGCTGACATTGCTTCTAGAGGTTTATCTCCTAAGGATCTCCCCGATTGTTCCCTTTGGTGGGAGGGCCCAAAGTGGCTTTCTTTAAGTCAAGAACATTGGCCTGAACAACCTCAAATAAAAACTAATTTAGACACTGTAAATAAAGAGAAAAAGAACTCTAAATTTTGTTTTCCAGTAACTGTGAATAATTCTTTGATTGATTTACTTTTTGAAAAATATTCTTCTTTTACTAAAATTGTTGATGTTTTAGCTTTTTGTATTAGGTTTGTGAGAAATTGCAAACAGAAAGTTGGCAAAATGAACACCAGTCCTTTGAGTAAAGGTAAATTTCTTCCTTTATCGACAAACGAAAGAAGACATTCAGGTAATTTGATTATTTCTTATATTCAGCAGCTATATTTCGCAGATGAAATTAGTTGTATTAGATCAAACAGACCAGTTTCTAAAAAAAGTTCTCTTTTTTCACTTTGTCCTTTTATTGATAGTGATGGTTTACTTAGGGTGGGAGGTAGGCTGAGAAATTCACCCCTCCAGTACAATGCAAAACATCCTGTCATTTTGCCAACTCAACATAAATTAAGTGTGTTAATTGTTAAATATTTTCATGTTATGCATTTTCATGCTGGGTTAAATTTGTTAATGGGTATCATTAGACAGAGTTATTGGATTGTATGTGCCAAGAAAATAATTAAAAATTGTATTCATAAATGTGTTACCTGCTGTAGATATAGAGCAGCTTCTTCCAAACAGTTAATGGGAGATCTTCCTCTTAACAGAGTCACTCCTAACAGGCCATTTTCTGCATGTGGAATCGATTATGCAGGGCCTATTAATATTTTGAAATATCGAGGTAGAGGAGCGAAAACTACTAAATGCTATATTGTTCTATTTGTTTGTTTTGCAACTAAAGCTCTACATTTAGAGTTGGTGAGTGATTTAACCTCTGAGGCATTTATTGCTTCATTAAACAGATTTTGCTCTCGAAGAGGAGCTCCTCAACATGTGTATAGTGATAATGCCACAACATTTGTAGGTGCTAAAAGGCAACTCTCAGATTTATATAAATTTATTTGTTCAATTGAAAGAAATGAAAAAAATTGTTATTTTTTGTCTCAAAGAAACATTGAGTGGCATATGATTCCTCCAGTGAGTCTGCATTTTGGTGAACTGTGGGAAGCCGCTGTTCGTTCTGTAAAATTTCATATCAAACGTGTAATTGGAAATACTAATTTAACTTTTGAGGAACTTTATACATTTTTTAACTCAAATTGAAGCCATCTTGAATTCTAGACCATTAGTGGCAATTGATAGTGATAACAATTCAGAAGGTATAAATATATTGACTCCATCTCATTTTTTAACTGGTGATGTCATAACTTCCCCAGCTGAACCTTTAAATGAGGAAAATTTGTCTTTACGATCTCGTTGGGATATTGTACAAAAATTGAAATTATGTTTTTGGAAAAGGTGGAGTATTGATTATTTGAGTACTCTGCAAAATAGAAAAAAATGGAGAGTAAATACTGAAAATTTTAAAGTAAATGATGTAGTAATTTTGAAAGAGGATAATGTTCCTCCTTCTGTTTGGCCATTAGGCAAAATTATTGAAATTCATCCAGGTAAGGATGGTATAGTCCGTGTAGTAACTGTTAAAACCACTAGGGGTATTTTTAAAAGACCTATTGTAAAACTTTGTTTACTTCCTTTGCATCAAGAATAGCTTCTTGATGGGTGGGAGTATGTTCAGTGCTAAACTGATTAGAAATCAAATTTAAGGTTTAGTTATTCTGTTTGTTGACAGATGGCAGCACTGTGCATTCTGTGCTGTTGTGAAATCTTAATTATGACATCATCAGTGAGTTGATGTTTGGTTTTCCTGAGAGTGTGGTATGGAGAATGTTGCTCCTGCTGCATTATTGTCTTTCTTTATTCTATTTAATTATCTGCACCCAGTTTAGGCAGGGGATATATTTTTATAATGTAATTTAAGGCTTTCATGTGATGAAAGCATACTAATTAGAGTGTTAATTTTAACTAGAGAAATTTGATTCTGAAACCAGAACTGTATGTTTCATTGTGTGTTAAGTTTCCGTGAATGTCAAGATTTGTTTTTGTGTTGTGAAATAAAATTAAGAAAATTTCAAGGATTTCTTTCTTCAAATTCTCTACAGTGAAGTTAAATAGCAAAAAAAAAAAAAAAAAAAATAATACATTTCATATAGTTAATCATGAAAAACATATGGCAATTTCTAAAGATGCAGTTATATGATGGAAAATAAGTGAATAAAACTCGAATAAATAAAATTTGAAGTATAATTTCAATACTTCACTTTTCGCAAAATCTTACCACATGTTTGGGATATAATTTGTACACGTTTCATGGAACATCGTCAGGTACCATATGCATTGTATCCAGACATATTTTTTGGATGTGATATTATATTGTTTTGCTTTTGCACAACTAACTCAGTGACCCTAATCCAATTCTATTTACTGAGAACCTGTAGAATCTGATAAATTTAAATGTATTTCGTTTTCTTTGCTAAAGAAAGTGCTTCGTTTTTTTTCTTCGCGTTAATTCTAGGTTTATTACGATAATTTAGTTTATTTATCAACTGTATCAGTTTCTGTTATGAAAGTTTCTAACGTTTTTCAGTATTTTCTGAAACAAATAAATCGTTAGATCTTATTATATTATTATTAATATTAAAATATTTATATTAGTTACAATTTAAACATATCAATTAATATATTTATAAACATAAACGTTATCTATTTATTTTAAATTTATTTATATTTAGTTAAAGTCATCGCTCCGTATTATTTTGAAATACTGATTAAAAGTGGCCATCTCTCCTGAAATTGAAGATCTGATATTAGCCCAATTTAAAACATCAATATCCATTGTACGTCTTTGTTTTGGGCTTAGAAGTAATGATTAGATTATATAGGTGCCTTAAAAGTCCATATAGTAAAAAATATATATAACGTACGTACTAGGGTGAGCCGAAAAAACTTTTTTTTTTCGTTTTTTGATTCCCTATACCGCGGAAAACTTGGCTTTAGAGTAGCTTAATAAAATGCAAAAACAAATTCAATAATATTTTACGTTTGGCGGTAGCGCATCGTACTTGAATATTTGAAATTTATTGAAAAAGCAGTAGTTTTCTTTCGATTTTTTAAAGCTATAAACGAAAAAGATAATAAACTGCTATGGTGAAAAGACTTTAAAAGAAAGATAAAAAAGCACATTATAATAAAAAAAAGAACAAAAATTACTTCATTTAGGGTAGCGCAAAGCAATTAAAATATCTTTAAATTCACGCATTCAAGCTGTATTATGCGTCCTTCCACTCTGGTAGCAGTCCAGCTGCGAACGAGCTGCGACGAGCCCAGCTGCGAATTGGAGCCCGTCAATACTACTTGTACTGACGCTTCACAATGCACTGTGCGATACGCATGCGTGTGCTTTATGACACGACGGTTCCTGTGAGTTGATCACTAGAATTTTGCAGGCAATGATTAACAGTGTGTTCTTCTTGTGCATTTCAATCGCGTTTCTTAAAGACTGATTTAATTGATGACTGCTTAATAAGTGATTCGATCGCAGTGTTATGTCTGTTTCCAAAGAAATTACTCGCAGTAACTTTAACTGCCCGTTATTTCGCCACCCAAAAAAGTTACCGGTGCATAAACTTCTATCTTATGAAGATGTTCTCAAGCGTTGCTTCCATGAAAATTACAACTTAGCCTTGAAATCAAACAACAGGTCAGTTAATTTTTCTCACGTTTCTATTATTGTGACGCCAAAAGTTAAAACTGTGTTTAATAAAGCTTCAATACTGACAGTAACGCCTTACAGAATTGTTCAGTTAACAAATGCATATCATGACGGTTATCGTAATTTTATTGACTCCTTTAAGCGTGATAAGGGAAAGTAAAAGTTGAAAAAGAGAGTTGAAGATTTTTTTAAAAAAAATTGTTACTGTTTGATGTCTCTGCGTGTAAGTGAAAATGACATTAGACTGCAATTGTAAAATGGTCCCTGAGGTTTGTGAGTCTCTATTGTTTGTAACTGTGAAAAAGCAAAAAATATACCCATCATTGAACTAAAATTCTTGTACTTTCAAAGAATGCATGGTATTGGTAAAATTGGAAGTGTGGGCGTAAATTAAACAAAAAAATGTGATTGGATATGATGGCACTGTTACTGATACAGTGCGGAAAACCGGCGTTATTCACATTGAAGAAGAAGTTAAAAGAACACTACAGTGGGGAGAAGTGGTGGTGTATGACTCTTACATTTCAATGAGTTGCCATTCCGGCATTTGTTTCAAACTTTAGATGGTGAAACAACTGGGCCAAAATCACCAGTCCGATTGGCATGCAGCTCAGGAAATGTTAGAAACTCCCAGTGGTAAATTTAACACTGTTGAGTGTGAATTTTCAGAACTGACCGGAGAAATTTAAGCAAAGATCAGCAGTACCTACTGGACATTATTCGTACTATAAAAGCAGGCAGCTGTCTCCTGAAGATTTATCTGTTCTGAGCCTGGCATACTTTCCACTCAAGATGGGTAACGACAGAGAACAGAATTCTCCAGTTGTATTTATGTATTGAAAATCCAACAGACGAACACAAGATTATAGTTTCTTTTCTCCTAAAGTCTTATGTACCTGTATGGCTAAGTATTAAAAAAAAAGTAAACACTTCACAAATGGGCCGGCACCCATATTGAAAGTTGCAATTTCTCTCTGAAAACTTGCTGAAGGTCATTGAACCAGTAATTGAGAGAAACGCATTTTTTGCCAATCCAGAAAATTTGCTTTTGAGTATGATAATAGAAAAAGGGGATGTTATACGAGAGTTATGTTTCAGAAGAATTATAAAGGCTAGAAACTTAGCTTCTAAAAGAAAGTCAATCAGGTGTTTTCAAACATCCAAAATCATTTTTCTAGCTACAGACTACATCGAAATGATTCACTGGAACTCTACTACTCTTTCACCACCACCTTTTTCTGAGAAGAGCCACCAACGAGGAGATTTGGTCTAAGGTCGAATCAAGTAAAATAGCCGCCCTGTGGAAATTTGACCAATACCCATATCAATCCCAAACAGTAAAACGGTGCGTGAAGCTAGTAACCGAGGCATCATAAAATTTCTTCGGGTCCAGAGATGTTTTTATAAGAACGACACTGTTTTCGAGATCTTCAGTGCCTAGTTTTTCAAGCAAATCTTATTTCAAATTTCCAAAAGGTAGTAAAGACAAGTAAAGGACTATATTTTATTACAAAGTGAAATTACACTCAGGTACAATCAGATAAAGGTAATCAGATCAGGTAATAGTACAATCAGAAAAGTAGTTTTTATTTCAATGAAAATTTGTTATTTAAAAGAAAAATGCCTTTTTTTTAAACATAATCCGCTACCAATGTGTTGCGAAATGTATTTATTTTTTCATTTATTTATCATTTCTATACTCTTTTCTACTAAAATATGTCTATAGCTGATTGATATATAAGTTATTTGATTTATTTTCATTTATTAGAAAAATTATCAAAATCGTGTTTTTTATCAAATTTGAAGCCCGATGCGCTACCGCCAAACGTAAAAATTTATTTATTTTGTTATTGCATTGTACTAAGCTACCCTAGACACAAGTTTTACGCGGTATAGCGAATCAAAAAGAGAAAATGTTTTTTTCGGCCCACCCTAGTACGTACTGCAAAACATTTAGATACCTAAGTAAAAAAATATTCAACCCTCAATTAAATAAACATTAAAATTACACTTACTTTTCATTTTCGAAAAACACAACTGCACGTCGCAATAAATAAACTCGTTGAACTATTTCATACAAACAAACTTTACTTTGCAATATATGATAAAGTTTAGAAATATTTAGACTGGCCATCTCTTCTCTATGGCCATCTATCCTAGAGTTACCCTAAGTTTGCTTGATTGCATGCATTTTTTATTTTTTTCAATTACTACTTTCAATTTACTGCTTTTAATACTACTTTCAGTTTACTATTTTCAATTACTACGTTCAATTTACTGTTTTTATTGACCTTCCTTAAATGATTCGAAAGCTCAACGTATATATATAAGATTCATGTTTTCTGAAACGATAGTTTCAATTTAAAATTATAATGACATAGAAATAATAATGCATCATACGTAAAAGGTGTTTGTAAAATTTAATAGTTGCTAGCTGACCCGCCCCGCGTTGCTCGGCCAAAAACTGTGCCGGGACTGTCATTGAAATGTATAACACTGGAGTGGACTTAAGAAAAAAAAAAAAAAAAAAACACTGAATAATATTTATTTGGCACGTTCATCATATACACACCACGGCAATATATCTATATATCCACAGTTATGCTCTGAACGTTTAAATCAGCAATTTGGATTTCAGAAGCAACGCATTCGCCCATTCTAAGGTTATTAAGCCTATTTTGGCGATCGTTTATGCTCTGTGTTTGACGACTTAAATGCTTCTTAATGACTTCTTAATGCGGCTTCTTGTTCACTTTCAAGCATTCGCCGATATCTTTTACGGGCATTTCTAAAGATATTGTGAAGTTCCATGATTGCAACAAAAGAGAGAAAGCAAATGACCGCGAAACGTAAATAAACCGGATTTACCTCCGCTTAAATCCTGCCCATAGACTTCCTAAATCCTGCCCAATGACTTTCACAATAACCAATAAGGTGCTTTTATCGGGTGTTGCAATAAAACAATAACAAATAATCGCGATCTGTGCCACGTACGTTAGCGTAATATATATATATAGATATTTATAAAAAAATACTGCTATGTGTTTAAATCTATGTACGACAAGCCTGTTTTTTTCGTGATCTGGCCTGAGCTTTTTACTGGATCGATTTTGATAATATATATATACTAGCGAACTTACTCAGCGTTGCCCGGGTACGTCAAAAAACAGCAGGAATTACGAAAAGCTCTGAAAATCACAATAAGATATCGCGAAAAAATTTTAAAACGCTTCTCAAATTTTCAAAAGAGAAAAATATATATATATTGTGTTCGAAGATTGCAAGTTGATTCCTTCAACCAATGTGAAAAAATAGTAGCAAATCGCTAAAATACACTAAAAATCACATACAAAATTCCCGAAAAATTCGAAAATTGCTATACGAAATCCGAATAAACTTTATTGAAATGAGGGCAGAATGTAATTTAGGTCAAAAATATAATGTCAAAAAATTGCAGCAGATCGCGAAGAAACATAAAAATCACATTAAAAATCACAAAAAGTGCAAAAATCACAAAAAGTGCAAAAATCACGAAAGTCAAAATTTACTATAATTGGATAAATGTTTCAAATCTAATTCCTTTGACCTGTGGGCTCTCTTAAAATTTATGTTTTGGAAATCATGCTAAGCATTAGATCATGTTACTTTTATTCGTAATTAATTTATTTGGACTCCCTCAAATATAATTAATATAATTTCTTAAGTTAATATTAGTTATTGTAGCATTAAAATATCTCAATTTGTTGATTTTCTGTAAGCAAGTAAAACCTATTGTTTTACAGTGGAAGTCTATGGGAATTTGGCGAAATAGTAGAGATATCGCCACGTTGGCGTCATTTTTGGATACTAATTTTGGTCGCCACATTTGGCAATAAATCGCCAAGTTGGCGACAAACTTGGCGTTATTTGGTGACAGAACTGGATCCCCTCTACGGTAATAACCGTATTATAGGTATGGAGATGCATTACATGCTGTTCGATAATCACATAAAAAATTCGCTAAAAATTCAAAAATCGCTGTACGAATTCCGGATAAACTTTTTTGAAAAGAAAACAAAATTTACTATACTGGGTTAAAAGAAAGGAACCGTATTCTTTTCCTAATGTGGAAAAATCGAATTAATATAATCCCTTAAGTTAATATTAGGTTTTGTTGCATTAAAATATCTCAATTTGTTGATTTTCTGTAAACAAGTAATTCATATTGGTTTACAATGGAAGTCTACAGAAATGTGGCGAAATATTAGAGATATCGCCAAGTTGGCGTCAGTTTTGGCGACTCATTTTGGTCGCCAAATTTGGCGATATACCGCCAAGTTGGCTACAAACTTCGCGGCATTTGGCAACAGACTGTGTCCCTCTACGGTAACTTCCTTATAGGTATGAAAATGCATTAAATGCTGTTCAATAATTGCATAAAAAATTCGCAAAAAATTCAAAAATCGCTGCACGAATTCCGAATAAACTCTTTTGAAAAGAGAACAAAATTTACTATATTGGGTTAAAAGAAAGAAACCATATTCTTCTCACTTATATAGAAAAATCGCCTCGAAACTTAAAAAAATGCTTAAAATCGCATAAAAAATTAAATAAAAAAAATCTAATCAAAAAATCGAAAATCGGGCTTCGAGGTGCAAAACTTCATACATAGACGTACCTTTTCCCCAAATTTTGTAGCTCTACGTGCAGTGGTCTCGTCAGAACACCGTCGACACACTTACTCACACACAAACTTCTTTCCATATTATTATAGATACTTTTTTATGAAAGCAATTTATTTTTAGATGACTTTTTTTTTAAATAATCCCATTTTTATATTTTAATTTTAATTTTAATTTAAAAAGTACTTTATGAATGTTCTTCACGTTGGCGGAAATTGGGTTACATCCATTATTCAATAGAGAGGGGAAAAAATTTGAATTCCCATATCATTACGAATACCAGTTTCGTATTACAATTAAAAATAACTTTTTAAAACTTTTAACAGAAAATGACGTCACGATTTAAAATAACGCTTTTTTCTTCATAAAATAGATACATTTCAATATTTTTTCATTACGCTGTTCTGATTGATTGAGAATGAGATTGAGACGCTCATCTCAGAGGGCTTCAGTGGTTGAAAATGAAAGCATAGTAAAAATGAAATGAGTATTTTATTTAATAAAACTAAATATTTTACTACGAATGTGTCTAAAAGTAAGTTTCTGGATTTCGCCAGATTTTTTGGAAAAGATTTCGGAACCAAGATTTGAACCTCAAGTAAAGAGTGGGAATGTTTACATGCAAAATTGTAACTTGCACACCTGAATAAAATTTGGGAATATAATTATTAATACTCTATTGCACATTCGAACATTTTTAAAATAGCGAATATGAAAATCAAAAGCATGCATGTAAATTTTGCGAAGGTGAAAAAGATGTTATTTTTAGATTTCGTTGAAAACAAAAATTATAATTTTGTTATAGTGGCACAATTTTCGTTGATTTTTCATTACCTCACACCAAAGATCAATGCCTCAATTAATAACTTCATAATTTTATTTTTTAATTGCATGTTATGGATTGCATATAGGAATAAAGTAATTTTTCCAATAATTTGAAAAGTTGAAATTAAATTTTAGTTTAAATTAATATATATATCTTTTAGAGTTAGGCTAAACAATATAATATTGATTAATTATTGTAATTATTTTTATTATATTTTTATAAATTCAGTCAATCAGTTGCTTTTGTTTGTTAATGTATCTGAAAAAGAAATCAAAATACTAATACAGTAAACTCCCGATTATCCGCGTTGCCGATTATCCGCGAGTGTAAATTTCCTTTTTTTTTCTTTTTTTATCTTTGAGAAGAAACTTATTTCTGCGATGTACAATGAGTTTTCGATCCTTTTTACTAAATATGATTCCATTTGAAAACGTGGAACAATCACGTGCACAAAGCAGGTGCAGCTAATCTTGAGGGTGTCGCAAGGCCACACACCTGTTGAAAAAGAATGTACGGGTACTGAAAGTCACCCCCTCCCCCCTGTTATGATTTTGTTTCTCCCGTTTTTCATAAAGCACACCAGTTTGCTTGTTTTAGCTGAGCTGTGAACACGTGTCTTACAGAAGTTCGCGTTTGTATTTAAATTTTATAGTTTTGCATTTTCAATACGTATTTGAAAAATGTCACAAAAGAGAAAAAGAGTTGTGTTAACGATTCAAGATAAATTAGAACTGATTAAAAAAATTAAAAATGGTGCTACAAGAAAACAAATAAGCTTGCAATGTGGAATTGGAGAATGCACAGATAGGGGCATTTTAAAACAGAAAGATAAATTGCTGCAATTCTCAGCCTCATCAGACAACTTTTCATCGATGAAAAAAAGAAAAAGTATGAAAAGCAGCACTTTTGAAGAACTGGATGCAGCACTTTTATTTTGGGTAAGACAAGTGAGAAGTGAGGGAACGCCTGTTTCAGGGCCTATTGTTGCTGCAAAAGCAAAACAATTTTTTGAAATGCTGGGATTAGAGGCATCATTTGATGCATCGTCAGGATGGCTGACAAGATTCAAACAACGCCACGGGATAAGAGAAATAGGTCTTTGCGGCGAGAAATTAAGTTGCGACGGACAAGCTGCAGAAAATTTCAAAGAAGATTTTGTACAATTTCTTCAATCAGAAGGAATTTCTTTCGAACAAGTATACAACGCCGATGAGTCAGGACTGTTCTGGAAATGTTTGCCTACACGAACTCTGGCATTTCAAAGCGAAAATCAAGCTCCAGGACATAAGTGCAGTAAAGAGCGTCTAACAATAATGACTTGCAGTAATGCTACAGGATCCCATAAACTAAAGTTAGTAGTGATTGGAAAATAAAAAAAACCGAGATCTTTTAAGGGAACAAGAGCTGAGAACCTCCCAGTACATTATTTCAACACAAAGAAAGCTTGGATGTATAAAACAGTATTTATAAAATGGTTTGAAGAAATGTTTATTCCCGAAGTTAGGAAACATCTGGCGTCTCAAAATTTACCCCAGAAAACTGTGTTGCTAATTGACAACGCCCCATCTCACCCTGGAGAACTACAATTGAAATCAGAAGATGGAAATATTTTTGCAAAATTTTTACCTCCCATTGTTATAGCTCTTATTCAGCCTATGGACCAGGGCGTAATCGCTTCAATTAAGAAAAAATACAGAAAGAAATTACTGAAAAAAAGAATTGAAGAGGGAGATGATCTTAAAAGCTTTTTCAAAGATTACACGATTCTCGATAGCATTTATGATGTAAACAGTGCTTGGGAGTCGGTACAGAAATCCACATTAATAAAATCCAGGCGGAAGATTTTGCCAAGTATAGAAAAATCTCTAGTAGAATCAGAAAAGGAAGAGGAAGAAGTTTACGTTCATAATTTAGCGAATTTAGCAAAATCTGTTGCTGGTGAAGAAAATGTAGATGAAGATAATATCATTGAGTGGATTAATTGTGATGCTGACGATCCATTCTTTGAACATGCAACTGATGACCAAATTATTGAAGAAGCGTTAGGTATGAATTTTGGAAGAGAGTGACGAAGAAGATGATAAGGTACAAAAGAAAATGAGCCACGACGCAGCTTTAGCTCACGTTGAAGGACTTATTCAATATCTAGAGGAAGAGGATGACGCGTCACTTTGTGATAAAATAGTACTTAAAAAACTTCAATCGCAAATAAAGTAGAAGTGTTTCAGTACAAAAAAACAGACACTTTTGACGGATTTTCTAAAGAAATAAACCTACAAGTTTGTAAGTAATGAATAATTTTATTATTCCTGAAGTAATAAGTCTTTATGTTACCCATTGTGCGTAGAAACTGTAAAATGTAAGCTTGTGTTACTTATTATGTGTATAAATTGTTCAAGTACATATTTGTGTTGATTTGTTCCCTTTTTTCAAAATTTTGTGGATTATCCGCGAAATCAATTATCCGCGATAGTCGCGCCACCCAATTCCGCGAATAATCGAGAGTTTACTGTATATATATATATATGTGTGTTATATCAAAAGGAAGCCCAGTAGCATAATGGCCAGCATGCTTGTCAGCTAGACTACAAATCTTCAGTTGAATTCTGAGCTGCTGACTGGCCAAGGTTCACCTTGCATCCTTTCGGGCTCGATCAATACAGTAC
This sequence comes from Maratus speciosus, assembly GCA_963932465.1. Taxonomy (NCBI): domain Eukaryota; kingdom Metazoa; phylum Arthropoda; class Arachnida; order Araneae; family Salticidae; genus Maratus; species Maratus speciosus. The sequence continues at coordinate 143,554,789 of OZ010789.1, read as the reverse complement.
TGAGATTGCTTCGGAACTAAACACTGACGGTCCCGAAATAGACCAACCACCTGGCCGGGACACATGCATCAAGAAAAAGGGGCACATGCTTCATTTGGTCAAGAAAACAGGGATGGGCACAGTGCCCAGCTCTGTTTTCATGGGTCAGGATTCCCAGGCAAGTATCCTAAATGAATTGTAGTGCCGCATGCTTAGATTTATTTATATCAAAACATATACTCTGTTGAATAAACTTGACCTAAACATTAGTTGCCAACATGTTTCCTTCATAAAAATCACACGTTATTCTAGGTGATTTTTACACATTACATAAAGTACAGTTTGTATATTAGCCATAGATGACTAGAATTTTGATTTAATTCTTATAACTAATTTTTCCTACTGAACAATCTTATAATCAATTATGATATTTCTAGTGATATCGATTTTTTTTTTAATGAATGTGTTTTATTAAAGAAACAAACAGAATTTTAATGAGATGGTTAATTGTCTAATTTTATATACAAATGAATACCTATTTTCTTATAGTTATACAAATCACAAATAAATAATACGTACCGGATAAAAATTATAATTTACACGTAATGAATTGTGTAAAATAACTTTTTAGAATCTGTAGAGATTTAATCTAAGAACTTTTCTCGATAATATCAATTTACTTTGATAAGCATTTTCTATTTTTAAAAACCTTTTTATACGAAATAAAGATATTTGTTTTATATATTTTAGTTTTTATTCACGTTCAAATGTGTCATACAATCCATTTTAATAATTACACGTGATTTTCAAACGCTGTTTTAGTTACTTTTTAAAGGATTCTTCAATATAATTAATTTTTTTAATTAATTATGATTTGTTATATAAATGATTACAAACAGATGCTGTATTTTGTAAATGGGAAAAATACATAAATTTATTTTATGGCCATTTTATAAGAAATAATTGCTTTGCAAATCCGTATCGTCTTCTTCTCCTTTTTTGTATAAAAATGAACACATTTACACTTACTAATATTCAATATATAGTCTTTTCCAGTTCATTTGAAAAATATTCAGGACACTCTTTTGAAAAATCAGTAAAATCGATCTCGACTGGAAAACGTCAACACCTAAGCCGAACTCGACCCGCAATGAACAAAAATGCTGTCAACATGACCTGAGTTCGGGTCTGTGAAGGCACCTACCTTCACATATTAATATTAAGACCTTTCCTCTTTCCCCCCTTTAAAATTACATTTTTTTAAATTCTTAAATTTAATTATCTGTCTGCATTCGGATTCAATCTGTTTTTAGCGCTCTTTTCCCTTCATAAATTAAGCATTCAATTCTCAGTCTCTTTAATATTTTAACCGCAGCGTACTACAGTTAAAAGAAAAGAAATCATTTCCTTTTCTCGCCTAATAACTGGATTCTAATTTTCATCCTTCTGCATTAGTTTGATGATATGCAGAAATTAGTCAGACATATTACTTCTACATTTTTAGCCGTTGGTCCAGATGTTAGATAGATGTGTCATTTCAGTTATTAACCCTGTCTTTATTTTGTTTTGTTTATTAACGGGCGCTTCGGCCGCTTCAATCCCATGAGAACTTTGGCAAACCCTATCGAATGTTCTTTTGCGGTTTATGTGCTATAATTACTAAGTAATCATCTGGCGTTAAATATTTCTTATTAATCTTTTACATTCCCCATTCAATTTCAGTTATTGTACTTTGACCACATGTCTCTCTCTCTCTCTAATCTCGCCATATAGTATATGTATTTGGCGAAATTGTGTATGTACGCTTGCCAACACTCGAGCATTTTCGAGAAAATGTAATTGCAGCACTTGCTTCGAAGATCTGATTCTGTGAACGTAAAAAATGTAACTTTCTGCTCCCTTCTCCAACATCGGCCTTAGCCGTGTAATTTCGGCTATGTTCGAAACGATCCCGGTGGACAAAAAAGAACTTTAGATAATTTCTACCTTAGCAGTTTCTTGCCTTCCTTTTAAAATAAGTAACAGTTAATTTTTCAGCCTTGTATTCAGTATGGAAACTAAGCAAAAATGAACCACCTGTGCAAGACACCATCATCATCACAGGGTCGGTTCGGGTTCATGTAAAATCGAGTTAATTCACCTGATCAAGGTCTCAAAATTATCGTCATAATATTCTTAAACATATAACCCTGTACACCTGGGATACATGACATTAGATGTGAAGTACAAAACTTTAAACTCATTTAACTCGAAATGTTACTTTTCAGCAGTTTTGATTGCGCTAACTTTTGAATAAGTTAACGGATTTATATGGACAAATATAATAAACTAGTTTGATGTGCCAATCTCAAAACTTTCTTCTATCTCATACATCTCGATACTTCAAAAAGTAGTAACAAAGGTTAATACTTCAATATTATTAGTTCAATACTATACCAACTTTGATTTTAATCTTAAATATCTACTTCAGACAAATAATCTGTTTAAAAACGAATTAATCTCGATTATGATATTTAATAAAATCAATATTTTTAGTTATTCTGTTGTGCTTTAGCTGTTTGCAAATAGCTGGCTTAGCAGGATGCGAAGTTCCCATCGCTGCACCAGAAGCGGATGTACGACAGAATTTCGGCAAATTAAGAAAATTATTCAAAAGTCACTATTACAGATCCCTTTCTGGCGAAATATTTCCAAATTCAAATAGGACCTGCCTGCTATACATAAAAGCATATCCATGAAAATTGGATCAATTCTATGCATAACTGCATCCACTTTTTAATGGTATAGTGGCAACACACGGACAATCAGAAATTTTGTATAAACAAGTTTTTTTGGCGTATCTTACCCATAAACGCGTAAATCCGTCAAAAACTGGAAGTCGAAAAAAATTTCGATTACAATACTTTCTTCTATTATAGATAGGAGTAAGTAAAAATGTGATCATGTTTTACAGCTTTTGAACTTATTATATTCTTAAAATTCCTTTATACATATTTCATATTGTTTTAGGTAAAATCGAGAGACAATGTAATAAATAGTATAAAAAAATGACAACTCAAAAGTATGGACATGGAGTTCAAAAACTTGCTATGCACGACTATTTTCTCGTACAATAATAAAACTTTTGCTATTAATTTTATAATATTTCAAACTGGTCCAAACTTGGTAAAGTTTGTACTGTTTGGAGTTTAAACTATTACAGTTTATAACTTTATAGATTATTTGATTTTAATTTATATACATTTACTTTTTTTTTACTTTTTGATTTATTTTTTTATTTTTCTTATTTGCATTATATAGCTTATGTCTATTTTTTTTAATTTTCTTTTTCCTTTTCTCTGTCTTTTTATTCCATTTGCTTAATATTTCGGTGCTATTGCCTCCTGTTTTCTACCTCTTATTGGTTGATTCATTGTTGTTTTCCTATTGGATGTTTATTTCCATCTGTCCTATTATACACCATTTTTATTCAATATTGCTACTACTTTCAATTCCTGAACGACAAAGAAGGAAGCCAAACTTTATTTCAAAGGCGTTGTACGTTTTCTTATTTTTATGTAGCTTTTATAAAGACTTTTTTACTTTAAAAGTGTGTCGCGCCAATTTGTATAAAATTATAAAAAATGTTAATATTTTGTAAGTGGCTGGGAATATATAACGTTATCACTTTAGGGGGAGGGGGGGGGGTCTGACATTTGATATCGTTAGATACCACTCGGGGAAGGGGGATTTGCTTTTTGATATCGTATCATTTCTGATCCAACCAAACTTTTCTTTTTTTCAGTAACTTTTATTTATATCCAAATAGTCTGTTACCTGTTTTTTTTATTATTTTTTATGTGTTTATATGAAAATACAGAGCTATTATTAAAGCCATTAAATGTTCATAAAATCATTTCATTCCAAAATTCGGAATACTCCAACGTTTGGCATTCCTGTTCTTCCGCTATATGAGCTTATAATTCTCTGTTAGATAAATTGGGAGCATAATATGTAAGAAAAGATACTTGCATTTATCTGTAAAGAAAGACAAAGAATGTTGTCCACAGTTTTGTTGATACGTTCTGCTTTTATCCTCCCCGGGCAGGGTGCAACTACAATAAGACAGTGTTACTTTTGAATGCATTATGTTACAATTAGCTATTATTAAATAGTAGCTAACTCTTTTAGACTAGCCGCCTCTGGCGACCAGTTTGGTCTCCCTTAAATGTATGCTATGCATTGCAACATGTTACTTTTATTCATAATTTAACTTAAATACTTAATTCTTCACCGAATCGAGAGATTCTGATAGAGAACTCAAGAACACTTCGCGATCATCGCAGAATTTCGAATTTCGATAGTTTTAGTTGAGTTGTATTTTTTTTTTTTTTTTTTTTTTTGGAAAACCGATTAGTTTACATAGACATTTATGCTTCTTGTTCGTTTGCTTATCAGTTGCAATACGTTCACTAATGAGGAGATTTTTAATTATTTTAAGTAATCTTCCGTAATTGGGTCCCTAGCCAAATGGCGTATTTTAGCTAATAGGATTTAGTCAATGAATTTTTTTGTGAAAAGCCTTTAATAATACCCACAATTACATTAAGACAATATTGTTAGTAATATCTTTTTAGAGTTCTTCTCCGGTATCCCGTCGATCACTTCCAATGAAAAAAAAAAAAAAAAAAAAAACTATTGCCAAACTATTCGCCAAACGCCCAATAAAATAAATGGACACCTTCAGTTAAAACGGTTGAAACTGAACTATTGTACAAATGCATCATCACATTTTTTAAATGTTTGTACTCTTTTAATATCATGACGTCCCCGTTTAATGACATAATTGATATTTTAATTAGAGAAAAACTAATAAATCTGTAAAACATCATTAAAAATACAGATAAATGTCGAATTAAAATTCCCTTCATGACGTAACAAGCACGTGAACGAATCTGACGTCAAGATAATTCATTTTTGTTAAGTGTTTAATTATTGTTTTATGTCATTTTAGATTGCCTCAATATTAGTTATAATTTGTAATGCTCTTATTTAATAAAAGTATGTTAAATCACTGTTTTGAATGCGATCTTGACACAGATAAATATGATTGGCTATTAACAATCATCTACGGTGATCTATCCTCTTGGCACGGATAATGCATAAATATCAAATTATTTCACTATGCAATTTGAAATGTCATTCATTAGATATTATTACATGAGTTGGGTTTGTTTTTGAAGAAATATCGTGAAAGAAGTTGAATTGTATAGCAGTTTACCTAACAGAATGAGATGCTGAACTTTGATTGGCTTAAAGGCGTGGATTATTTTTGCAGAAAATTCATTGTTGGAGAGCTTGCAGTGTGAATGATTACCTCCATCAATTAATATTTTTTTTTTGCTCAATGAAGAACGAATCTTTTGTGTTTACTTTGGTGGAAACAGAAATTGGACTGCGAATGTCATTTCAATTGAAGTTATCTCAGAATAAATAGATATTTGAATGTAGCTAATCTCTCAAACATTAGGAACAGATGTCATATTCGCCCCATATTGGCGCGATTTTTTTCGGTTGCCAATTTGGCGAAAACATCAACAGCATAAACAACATAATCCGGGTTACCACATCAACCCCTTTGTCGCAAGTTAAGTACCCGTTGCCTATATGATATTGGAGACAGAAAAAAATCGCGCCAATATGGGGCGACTATGACATCTGTACCAAACATTATAATTTTTTTAATACGATATTTCTAAAAGTGTAAATTGTATGCAGTTTTATCCTATTGCAAACTGTTGATGACATCCAAATGCATTTGCGCTTTATAATAATAATCGGTACTATTTAGTTATCCCATCGACCAAAAATCTAGTATCACCAAACTATAAGATTAAATGCCAATAATGTTTGATCGTAAATGTCACATTCACTTGACTTTAAGTAAATTACACGTATTTACGTCATCAAGTCATTTTTATTTCGATGTTTTATTTGTATACTTATTAATGTTATACTCTTTTATTTGTTCTTTCGTTATTTAAAATAAAAATTATGTCAATTTGTATAATTTGGCGAAATTGGTCGACGGAATAACTAAGTAGTACCTAATAATCTATATAATATTTGGCGACTTATCACCTGCACCTGGCTAACATTAAATACTAAATTGGCCGCTTGGCTTAAAAAAAGTGAAGCGGGTAGCCCGGAACTATTGACGACAGTCACATGACTTAGGCTTTTATTATATAGATGTTATTTGATATAAATTTATTTCATGTAATGATATTTTATTGACTTCCTGAATCAGCAAAGTGTGCGACTAATAAATGTATAATAATATATGTGTATATCACTGCAAGCGCAATAAAAAAATGAAATAAAAAATATAAGAAATTTTAGACATTGATAAGGATATCATCGTGTGTGGGGGGAGAGGGTGTTCGATGATTGATGCCTTATGATATCGTAAGGGAGGGGCAGGGGTCAAAAATTAGTAAAATGTGTATAACGTTATATACGTATAGCCCTACGAAGATCGTTTTTAAACCTAACGATGCTCTTTAAGTTTATATTATACCAATTGAGAACAAGGCCTGTTTACGGAATAGGCCCGTGCTTACCCACTGAAATACAAAAGGGCCCCCAGTTTTACTTTTCAAAACTAAATTTTAGAAAAAGGAAACTAAGTCACTGTAAAAAATCTTTTTTTTTTCTTATGAAACCTTTTTTTCTTACAATATGGCAATTTGTAAATCACAAAAAATACTTTGAAGTTCACATATTCTCAACTATAGTTCCATATTTGTCATTTACAAAATAAATTGGTTATTTACAATTAAACATATAATAATATACTTTTATGTAGGTAGCTTTAGTTTATTATTAAAAATGTTATTTACTCTAAACTTTGATGGTAAAATTTCAAATTATTTAAGCATGCGAAAATGTGATTTAGTAAATAAAAAATCAATTTGTAGAGTAATAAGCGCCCCCCTGTGTGACGTCGGGCTTCCCCTATTCCTAAGTGTTAAGCGGGCCCTGATTGTGAATGAGGACATGTTTGTCGTTTCTCAAGAACAAGAGACTATTTTTATCAAAGACATTTTATATATGATTTTTTTTTCAACGATTGTAAAAAAAACTATATTCAAAGGCAGTTCTTTTTCATGTTTACTATCGGACGTCGGAAATAAATCTCTAGAGAAATTACTTGGTTTGAATTGTGAAATATACTTGTGAATTGTTTTCGAAAGTTCTTTGCCAAACTTATGTGAAACAGCTTATCCTTTATTTAGATAGAATAGGATAAAACTTTTTGATTCCCATAAAACTAAAGAATTGAAAAAAATATATATATATATTTCTTGTAAGATGTTACCACTCTGGGAATTGCTTAAATTTCAACTTTCAAAGATTGTTTTTAAACAATGGAAAACTCCTGTTGAATTAGCTATAGTTTAACGGTGATGTTAGTTTTTATTTAAAAAGCTAATTTTAAATGATCATTTAAAAATATATATATAATATAGATGCAAATATAGATATAGATATGAATATTTAAATAACACTTTTTAAATACCTAACTGCTTTAACCTCAATATTTAACTCATAATGAAGTAAAAAATCATTTTTAGCTGTCACGAATTGCTATTAGAGAATATTGTGTTTGAAAATGTTTTATAATAATGGTATTACATCTTTTCAGCTTCCATTTTTTTCTATTTTTTTAAAGAAAAAATTACTTAATTTAAAGTAATTTTTTTCAATGATTGACAAATTCATTTTATATAAGTGTTACAAAATAAACCATAAATATGTTAATTGTCACGTCTTTTATTTTATCTAAATATTTATGTTTCATTTTCACCCATTTCCACATACAAAAACTTATTAAAATTTTTGTTTTATAATAATTTTTTTATGATAAACAGGAGAGACTATTAAGAATACTGGGAAAAAAAGAAACATAAATGAGCTTTATACCTTATTTCATAAAACAGTATAGACAGGCCGCATCTGCAGGAACCATAAAACAAGATCGAAAAATCATGGATCACGCATAGTTTGTCAAACACTTTCCAACACAAATTAACTATTATTAAGAAATTTTATTTTATCATGCAATCGAATTATATGCTAAATAAGCAACATCAATAAAATGTACCACAAACGATTTTTCCTGCAGTCCATAATGTGGCGGAATTATTCCGAGTTTCCCTGTAAACGATCTACAATTACTACACACTTAACTTTTAAAAGTGAATATTCGGTACAAAAACTCATTAATATATAAGAATTAAATGACAATCCAAGTATATACGCGAGTAACAGCATGGACAGATGGACAGACGGATAATCAAACCGAACTCATCTACACTTTTCAACTATCTTCGAAAATGTTAAAAAACTATCAGTAATCAATTTGTCATAAAACTACAAAACGAATATATGATTTGCATAAATTAGGTTAAAACATCGGTTAGGAAAAACCTTCGTATATAATGTCTACAATCTGTAAATGAAATTCATGAATTTTAATTGGTGTGTAAGCTATGGGGTTATGAATTTTCAAAATTAACAATTAGTATGAAAAAAAAGAACATTCAAATATATAATACATTTATAAAATATTTTTTCTAGGTTCATATAAATAAATATTTTGGGCATTTAATGTACTTTTATGTTACAATTAAAGGTTCGAGATGCAGATTTTTTTTAACAACATATTTGATTATTTTATTGAAATATTAAATGCACGTATTGACCACTGTTATATGCCTATATTCATACCATATGAGTTAGTGAAATCTTTCACTTGATTTACAAGAAAAAAAAAACTGAGCATTCTGTGTAGAACAGTTCTAGATTTCACAATCTCTTACGTGTCATATGGATTTAACTGTGGTAATTTCCTGTATTCATTACTTTTAACAGGAAATTATTCAGACGGTAAAACTTTCCTCCGTGTCTAGCGTCTTTCGTTGTAACACACAATAGCAATGGATTCCAAAATATTTCTTGAAGCATAACCATAAAAATTAGTTAATATAATGTGTATTTTTATTCTCCTTTTATCTTCGGGTCTGACTGTTATGTCCCAAATTTCCAGATTTTATATATTCCAAATCAATAGGAAGCCATGAAAGAGATTTATAAGAATTTGTAAGAGACTATAAACTTAACGAATCAAAAATCTTTCTCTCTCTCTCTTTCTCTTTTATTAATTTTGGAAAATTTTAACACACAAGGGTTACTTAAATTTCAACGTTCATAGATGGCATCCTCTGTTGAACAAAAGAATGGCGTAGAATAGCCTCCCCCTTTACACCTGTCAATAAGAATCAACTGGTAGGAATAGTTACAGATTTTGTCTGTATAAAAACGGTGTATTTGTTATCAGAAAATGCCTGTATGACTAAGTGATTTTGTCATCTGGTAACGCATTAATTTACCAACAGATATTTCCTCTATACAGATATTCTCTGGGAACTGTTTGCTGCCAGAATTTTTCCATTGTTTTCCAGGAATATTTTTTTACAGCGTAAGTTTCGAAATATTGTAACCTTCTTATAAATGATGAAAAGAAAATGATAACATGCAGATTTTTTACTATACGTATTTGGAAGTACTAATAAAACATATAAAAGTCCATACTGTTATAACTCTCTCTTTCTGAGATATAGGTTACACGATAAATGGCATTTTGACTAATATTTCCATAATTTGTTATTAGTTAATATTTATTAAAGATAGAGAGAGACAGTTTTATAACATTTACATTATTTAAAAAAAAAGCGCGGAAAGATTTCACATTCTGCGTTTGAATGTATATATGCATGATTGCATTTTCAATTGTATGTTAATCTATGTTAGTTTAAAATTCATGTAATATGTTATAATTTATATCTATGTATAGGTATCAAGATCAAAGTATGGGAAAAATAAAAAATGGACATAAAGATAATAGAAATATAAATAAAATTTAATAGAAATTTTGCGAAATTTATCTCCATGCATAGGTATCAAAATCAAAGTATGGAAAAAATAAAAAGTGATATAAAGATAATAGAAATATAAATAAAATTTAATCGAAATTTTGCAAAATAACCTGTTTTCTTTGATATAAGATTTCTTCATTATTTTCTCTATAATTCTGTTTCATATCGTTATAAAAAGAAAGCATTGGATTCATAAAAGAATTCGACTTCCGAGTTATAACGGATTTATACTTTTTACAAGTTCCTGGACACAGTTTGACTGTGTCCTATGATATAAATTGGTGCTGATTATATTTTGGATTAAATCACCCAACAGGCGACACAGCTGTGTTTTCTTTTACGTAATTTCCGCCATATCTATATCCGAAGAATGAATCCTCTGGACTTCACCAAATGTATCATTCTGTTAGAAATCGACATATATAGATTAGGTAATTATTAGTCTTGAATGTATACCAATACCGCCAAACAAATGTCGCTTTTATGTTTGGTTTCTCATGACTTCTGCTATAGCTACATCTCAAGAAAGAATAAATTGTCGTTTAATTTTCGTTGCAGAGGATTCAGCTTATACAGAAGAAATTTTTTTGTGGTAGGCTTATCGTACTAGATAAATAAGTAATATTTTTTTTAGAATATATTATTCAAAAATTAAAGAATGTTATCCTAAAATACAGAAGTGAATTGTACATATTTTCAGATTTGTTCATACTTTTGTTTAATGGAACGTGTTTCAACATCACAAACGTACACTGTAATAAAAGACAAGTGTTTTTACTTTCTTCTGTCTTTAAAAGAATAAAGTATTAAATTCATGAAAAATTTAGACTTCCGGTTTTCGACGAATTTATACGTTTTAGAAGGTGCTGAATACGATTTCCCTGTTTTCAGAAAGTGTCTGCTTGTGAGACCGTCTGTGAGCCTGTGTGTCTGTATGTAACGAAAATTTTGTGGGCGCTCTATCTCAAGAACTAATGCACGGAATTTAATAAAACTTTAGATTGAGTTAAAACTTGATACAAATTGGTGATGATAGGCATTTAGTGAAAATCGCGCGGCAGGTGGATCTTCCTGCTTCACTTTTTACGATTTCCGCAATAACTCCATTTCAAGAACGATTGCAGGGATTTTCACAACTTTCATATTCTATTAGACGTTGATATATGTTATCGCTGATTAGGTTTTGGTGTAAATCGTCAATGGGGAAGAAGGCTGCTGTGCTACATTTTTCAGGATTTACAAGATTTTAGATATAGTCATATTTCAAGAAGTAATGCACAGAATTTCATCAAACTTGATACTATGTTAGAACAAGACATAAATGGTTGATGATTAGGCCTTGGTGTAAATCGCCCAATTCCCGGCGGTGTTATGCTGCTTTTTTTTACAATTTCCACAACAGCTCGATTTCAAGAACTAAACCGCAGATTTACATCACACTCAATATTCTATTAGACGTTGATATAAGTTGTTGCTGATTGGATTTTGGTGTAACTCGTAATAGGGGATTGCTGATAATGCAGTACTTTGCAGGATTTACGCGATTAAAGATATTCATGTATCAAGAACTAATGTACGGAATTTCTCCAAACTTCTTCTACACCTAAACATAAGTTGGTGCTTATTAGGTTTTCTGTAAAACATATAACAGCAGAGCTTCTTTGCTGCTTTATTTAAGATTTTCACAGTAGCTATATCTCAAGCACTAATGGACGGAATTTAATATCACTTTATATTCACGTTCACATAAATGTATCCTTATAAGGCTTGGGTTTATATTGCCCGACAGGTGTCGTTTTTGTGGTCTTCGGTTTGGAAATTTTGGTTTCAGTCATCTAATTAATTGTGGGTGCAAAATTCAATTATTTCTTTGAAAAATCCGATGATTATACCTAGTTTTTTAATGTACACAAATAATCGGCTCTATTCTTTTAAAATCCTCAGGGCAGACATAGATTGTTATTTAGTTTTGGCACCGTGATAGAGAATTTTTATGTGTTAATGCATCCGAACACCTTTAAGAAGTCATTTTCGATCAAAATATCGATTTATCATTTTTGCAATAATATTAAAATTGAATCTTTTATTTATCGAAATCTGCTTAAATTTTGTCTGTATCTAAAATAGAACCCGAGTTACAGCCGTTTAAAATTACATCTATTACGTTATTTACATTACGTTACATATATCCTAAAAGTTATTTTTAGCTTTTTCTCAAAATGAAGTTTTTGAATGAAAATTTTTACTATATGCAAATGAAGATTTTTACTATACGCAAAACATCCTAAAACAAAAAAAATATGCATGAAATGACACGAAATTTTCTGTACTTCTTTCACAAATGTCTTTTGAGGGAATAGACTACACTCATGATAATATATTAAATAGTTTTATATTTACACTGGTATAAATGACAAACTTGTGAAATATTTTGCGAATTTTTCACTACATTAGTACTTTAACTTGCCATATCATCTGAGATAGAGATTCGATTATGATGTATGTAGTCGAAGTCCTAGAGAAAGTTATTCTGTTTATTATACAATTTACAAAATTTCAATAGGCTGTTTTATTTTTGAGTTATCACGTTTTGCGGAAATGTCAATTTTTGACATAATTTTGACTGTTTTCCTCTTTAAAAAAATTATATCTGTGTAATTACTAAAAATTTTTTTATATTTTTCAAAGTTTTAATGTAAATGTCATTATAAAAAATGGATAACAAGAGAAAAATTAAAAAAATTCAAAAAATCACTTCCGAACGTGTGCGGATACCTTAACATGTATGATATTTGGGAAATTAGTTTAATTTGGAAAAAAGAAGCATAATTACAAAGGAAAATACACAATAACATCTTCCGAGTTACCAACGATTCTGAAAAGTGTTTTTATTTTCAAAAACTAATACATTTTCTAGAATTAAAAAAGAATTAATAAAACTAAAGTTTCTTTTTCAACCACTGACTTTCGGAAATGTTTCCGTGTAGTTTTTATGATTCTATAAGCAGCTTTTAAAACCTGGTATATAGGTTTTCCAGATGTTATTATTAATGAACTAAATTTTGTCACGTTCAACAAACATATTTTCTAGACAAACATGATAAATTGAATGCATTAACATTAATATTTAAATTCTTCGGTTATTATTATATGCATAAATTTAGTTACTCAGCTGAAAATGCTTATCTGGGAATTGATAGCATTTTAAGGACATTTATTCCTGTTTAAGTAAACTGATTAATATACTACAAAAACTGTTACGGAAAGGTTTCCGAAAATACGTGGCACCAAAGGAACCTTTGTTTTTATAAATTCATCTAAAAACCTAGAAAATATATTGGCTACTACGTTTATAAAAATAAAGAATGCTTAAAAGTATAATTCATTCACTTCCTACTATTTGTTCACACTCTCCCTATATATATATATATATATATATATATATATATATATATATATATATATATATATATATCTGGTTCAAATTTCCAATCGTTAATAAAATATTTATTATTCATCCTATCAAGTTGAAATAATTTTTTTTAACTTGTACTGGATGACAATTGATGTTATTACAGTTTTTTCAAATATTAATTCATTAATTAAATTTTAATTAATTAATTTCAGTTTTATATGGGAGACAAAATGGCGGCCTTAGGTTATTGAACAGCATTTAATGCATCTTCATAGCTATAAGGGCGGTTACAATTGTGGGGACCCTGTTATGTCGCCAAATACCACCAAGTTTGTCGCCAATTTTTCGATATATCTCTAAATTTGGCGACCAAAATGAGTCGCCAAAAGTGACGCCAACTTGGCGATATCTCTAATATTTCGCAAAATTCCCATAGACTTCCATTGTAAACCAATCAGGTTTACTAACTTATAGAAAATCAACAAATTGAGATATTTTACTGCAACAAAAACTAATATTAACTTAAGGGATTGCATTAAATTTTTCTTTGATGACATAAGTAGGAATTGACTTTAAAAACAAAATTCTTATATTACTTGTTTTTCAGTTAAACTTCAGCAGTGACATTACGCCCAAAATTATTGACTATTAAATACGTAATTTTTTTTTTTTTTACGTTTCTAACTATGCATAAACCAACTAAGTGAAAAATGTCGAAGCTGGGAATCGAACTCAAATCCTCGGAATAACGCCTCAGTGTTTTATCGTTAGGCTACGAAGACGATACCCAGCAGGGCATCTCCCACTCTTAAATATCGTTAAGGCTGCAACCGCAGAGCATGATGAAGAGATCTTCATGAGCACACAACACTGCATCAAACATGAGACGAAATAAAGTCCAGCATAGGTGAACACATATAAGTATAAAAAATTTTTCAATTAATTTTCTGCAGTTTTATGATGATGTACACATTTCCTTCTTCTGCTGCGATTGGATCCTTGTCGATATTTAAGGGGTTCCGGGACCCATTTAAAAATATTTTTTTTATTTATTGAGTTAAAATTTTGAAATTTTTTGTGATGGTTAAGCATATCAATTGTAAACAAAATCAGATGTTAAAACTTCGAAATTTAAAATTTAAAATTTATTAAAATGTGGGGTAATTTAAAGTCGTTATAACTCGAAATGTTATTTGTATAATTTTAATTCTTTTTTTTTTTCATTTAAATAAACATAAATATATGTTTTAATTAGAATTAATCATTTTAAAAAGTTTTAATTTAGGATCAATCCATTTCAAGTGGTCCAGCACTGGTTGCTCGACCATTTTTAAAAAAATCTGAAATTTTTTGTACAACAACCCTAACATGATGCAAGTTCAAAATTACTATTATATTAATTTTATTAAATTTTGTTTGTGCATGGCAGCCATCTTTGTTTCATTGTCTGCAGCAATTTTCGCACATGAAGGGTTTACGGAATTATGAAATTTCAGTTTTTTTCCAAAATTTGTCCGTTTACAAGAGGAAATTTTTCTAGTAAGGAAACCTGTCAACATGACATATTTTTTTTTACAAATAGGTCGAAAGTACTTGTACACACACGCCAAGTTCCAGATCTGGGACTTGCTTTCTCTTCGCTAAAAAAAATCCCAAATTTTTCAAAAATATCAAAAATCGCACTTTTGAGGCATTGATATCTCTAATTGGGCACGAGATAAAAATCTAAAGTTCTAGTTTCTGAGAGTATTGCATGGTTGTGTTATGCACAAGAAACTTCAGAAAGGAGATTTGATTACAAGCTGATATATGGAAAGGGCAACATGTCAAAACAATACGGCCAAACTATTGTTTTGTTGTAGTCATAGTTAAGTATTTATCTCAGAGTGTCATTTAAATTTATTTTTTTGATTATCTGTAAATAATAGTAACAGAAAATAAAGCCTATTGCAAAGCTTAGCAATTAATAAAAAAAATAATTATGCCTAAGGTCTACATATTGTACTGTTTTAGTATTTTTTGTTGTAATTTTAGTAACTAAAAGAAACCTCAGTCCTTTTACATAAAGAAAAAAAATATTTTTATAAAAGATCTGAGAATTAAAAAAAAAAAAAAAAAAAAAAAAAAAAAATAGGGAAAGCGAAAAGCTGTTAATGTTGGCATACTTGTTGAGACAGGATTAAATGTGTCCAAACACATTCCAGCTTGTTGGATTAAAAACCACAATTTTAATGCTGCTTGCCAGTCCCGGAAACTTGTTCCTACCATAAGTATGTTCCTATAAATGAAACATTATGCGATGTTACCATGCATCAGCCTCAAGTAATTTTCAGAAAGCAAAGATACCCAAAGTCTTTTCAAAATTTATACTGCAGAAAAATGACATTTTTGCATAAGAAGTTAGCAAGGAATTATTAATGAAGTGAGACTTGCACATAGTAATTTCATAGTTCATTTCTATGAGCCAGCAGGGACAAGATCTTCAATCAAGTTATCAAGAGATCACAAGACTTGGTTCCTAAAAATAAAATTTTGAGAAAGATCAAAATTGTGGTTTTTAAACCAACAATCAAGAATGTGTTTTGACACGTTTGATCATGTCTCAGCAAGTATGACAACATTAACAGCTTTTCTCTTTCCCTATTCTGTTTTTGTCTCAGGTCTTGTATAAAAAAAAATTATGTAAAAGTGCTGAGTTTCTTTTAGTTACTAAAATTACTTACAACAAAAATTACTGAAACCATACAAAATGTATGGCATTAGGCATAATTATTTTTTTTAATTAATTGCTAAGCTTTGCAAAGGGTTTTATTTTCTGTTGATATTATTTAAAAATAGTCAAAAACATAAATTTAAGTGACACTCTGAGATAAATACTTAGCTGTGACTACAACAAAACAATAGTCTGGCAGTATTGTTTTGGCATGTTGCCCTTGCCATATCTCAGCTTGTAGTCAAATCTCCATCCTGAAATTTCTTGTGCATAATACTACCATACAATACTGTCAGAAACCAGAACTTCAAATTTTTATCTCGTGCCCCACCAGAGATATCAAAGCCTCAAAAGGGCAATTTTTGACGTTTTTGAAAAAAATGGGACATTATTTAGCGAAGGGAAAGCAAGCCCCAGATCTGTAACTTGGTGTGTGAGTACAAGTACTTTCCGCCTAATTGTAAAAAAAAAAAAAAAAAAAAAAAAAAAAAAAAAAAAAAAAAATGTCATGATGACAGGTTTTGTTGCTAGAAAAATTTCCTCTTCTAAATGGACAAATTTTGGAAAAAAACTGAAACTTTATGCTTAAATTTCACCAATAAGGATTTATTTTCGGAAAGTACTCTATTACCAAATTATAGCCCAATGTATTCTGTACAAATTGCTTTAATCCCCACTTAAATTGGAGAAATAAACGATTAATTATTTACAATTCCGTAAACCCTTCTTGTGAGAAAGTTGCTGCAGACGATGAAACAAAGATGACCGCCATGCACAAAAAAAAAAATAATAATAATAATAATAATAATAAAATTAAAACAATAGTCATTTTGAACTTCCATCATGTTAGGGTTGTTGTACAAAAAAATTCAGATTTTTTAAAAATCGTAAAGCAACGGATAAATGATTTACTGGACCACTTGAAATGGATTGACCCTTTAAATAAAACTTTAAAATATTTAAAGTTAAAAAAATGACGGAACTTTAAAAAATAAATCGTATTTTCAAAAGTAAATATTTTTTTCAAATTTTCTGAATCAAAATTAAAGTAAAACAATTGAAAAAGACATGTTCCAAATTTGAACAACTTATCTTTAACGGTTCTTGACTTATAACAATTTAGATAACAAGAAATGGTGAAAAAACCCATCATGAAGAAAAACGCATTTTCACAAGAAGTTCCATTCCATGACAACCATTGCTTGAAAGCTAGATTTTGAAAACAAACCAGAACGAAAAAAAAAATAATATATCTTGTTCCAATTAAAAAAAAAGAAACATGATTTAAACTTCATTTTAAGAAGTAAAAAACAGAGAAGACTTTAATGCAATAAAAGTTTTTAAAAAATTTGAAGTGAGAGATGTCGGACTGGGTATCGTCTTAGAATATTAAAGGTAGAGCATTGGAACATTAATCCGAGGTCCCAGGCTCGATTCCCGGCTTGAACATTTTTCACTCTGTTGATTTACTATTAAATAGCAATGTGAAAATTTTCGTGCATTTAAAAATTTAATAAAGAATGATTTTCAGAGTCCTGGGTAATTTGAAATAGTGTATTGTATATTTTCATACGTGGTTATCTTTCGCAAATTAAGGAAAAATTGTCTTATTTTATTTTATTTTTATTATTTATTTATTTTTTTACTGCTAAACATATTCCCTTCTGTGAAATAATTTTTTACAAAAGTTTTTTTACCAGGTTTTTATAACAATAAACCCAGCAGCTTAATAAGAATTTCTAAATTTGATATCAAACATCATTAGTATTCTGACCACAAAAGTTTGAATAATAAATAGTGCCGAAGGAAATTCTTTGTTTACATCAAAAGGTAATATCCAAATGCCAAAACTTACGTCACGTCCGAAAAATAATTAGTTTCCTAATGAAAATTCGTTTCTAAGACAGTGAACTAGTTAAGAAATGAAATTATTTTTCAAACAAAAACAAAACGGAAACATTTCTTTCTAAACTGTAAATGGTAAAGGGCATCACTTCATTAAATACGCACAAGAAGAAAATGAAGTTTATTTCTTCTTCAGAATCTTTCTCATGTGGAGAAATTGCACATGTTAAAAGAAATCACGCAATGTAGCGTGGTAAAGATGAATGTTTATACAAACTAAAACCATTTTTGCAAAACTTATTAAGAATACGAAACTAAAATCTCCAACTTTGTTAAGTTATAATATTAGGGTATTTGTTTACTTAAGCTAAAGCAAGTATTTTTTTTTTCGAAATTTACAAATTAAATATTACATGTGCTTACTAAGAAAATTATTTTCAAAAATACAGTTAAAGAAAAAACAAAGTATGCATATAATTATATATTTTCTAAGCTTAAAGTTAAGCTAAATATTCACAAATAGAGCAAAGTAACCTGTACTTTTAGGGGCATCCTGTGTTTAGTTTTAAATGTATCAAAAATTCCGTTTCAAGTTGAATTTAAGTGTAATTTTTTTTTTGTAATCTGGAGTTTTTTGTAACAGATAGCATAGGCTAAGAAAACTCTAAAATGTTATACAAATAAAGTACTTTTTTTTAAACATTTTTATTAGAATTTAGAAGTAAACTATTACGTTTTTGCATTTGAAACAAAAATTTAATAACAAAATGTGTAATGATAACTAACACTGAACTATGTATGGATAAATAAATCAAAATAAAAAATAAAACTATGTTTTAAGTGTAAACATTTTGTGAAAATTTATTTCTAATTCACATCGCATAAGTTCTCTCGATGAAGAATTTTGCTTTGATGAAGTATTAAGAGCATTTTTAGGTCGTTATATAAAATTATTTCCGCTGCCAAAAAGTAGAGGCCTTGTATATTTGAAATTGTATTTTTGAGGTTTTGTAAACAATTACTAGTTTTGCATTTTTTAATTAAAAATATTTATCGAAGGTCATTCTACTTTTGTTGAAACTATGTTAACAATTTCCAATCGCAAATTCCATATTTCGTAAGCTGTGCTAATTTATAGCCTTGATTGTACTGTATAACTTTTCCTGGAATATTGAATGTTAGTAAAAGGTTTCTTTCTTAAGCCACGACAAACCCGTCCCAAATTTCTTGGCGGCAATCCGAAGACGATTCAAAACTTCTAGATTGCGACTTCTAACGACTGCTAGCAAACACCAAGCTGGGGACATCTGAGGACGTGAGTTTAAAAACTCTCATTGTCAAAAACTAAAAAAAAAATGAATTTTCGCTATCAATTTATTCTATTGGTAAACCTGCATCGAAAAAAACCCTACAATCTGAAAAAAAAGAAAAAAAAAGAAAGAAAAAAAACTAGCTATATCGTGTATTTCTGGCATTGTAAAACCTTCGTTTACAATGAAAATTCAAGGGATGCAGTTAGAGGTTTTTCGAGATTTCCCAAAATTTGATTTTCTGGATAAGGAGAGTTTTGAAACTCACGTCTTCAATTGAAAATTCTTAGCATCACTGGAAACGACATAGCTTTATTTAAGTAACTCTACACTGTAAAAAAAAAAGAAAAATGTTTCCTAATCTGCTTTTTATTTTATTTTTTCAGGGTTTCAAAACCCCTTCCGAGTCACCCTCAATCCTGAAAAATGTTTCTTTATATTTTGAAACCTCTAAATCCAACAGATTTCTGAGTTTTAAAAAATCATTTCGGAAACAAAAGTTTCTTTTGCGGCCTGTGATGTTTAGAAACGTTTCTGAGTAGTATTTACAGTGTATTAATCAGTTATCGAAACCCATAATAAAGGTTTTTAGAGTGATATCGTTTCGCAAATAAGTATTTTCTTGTGCAGAAAACATGAATATTTAAAAGCATTAATATTAAAATTAGAAATATTAGGATTAATACTAACATTAAAAATATTATTATTTTGTTACTGTTACAGATACATTTTAGTACGTAGTTGAAAATAATCGTCTAAGTATTAATAGCATCCGAAAAAAGATACATAAGTGAGATTATGTTATATTTTCGTAATTAATAAGAAAGATAAAAAGTTTTAATTAAGAAACATTTTAGGTAGATTTCGTAAGAAATACTACCTATTGCAGTCTTTACCATGGTGCGACTTTTGAAAAATTCCTTCAGAACTTTTCATTATATGACCCCAGGAACCCAAAACAACCCCCACCTAAAACATTTATCTATATATATATGTATGTACTAAATTTTGTCCGCGCGATAAAAGTCGCAATTATGCACGGATAGTCTTCAAACTCGCCAACAATGGCTAATATCTCGATATATGGCTAATATCTCGGCGGGGATTGAAAATGGGCCAAATAGACCCAAGGGGTTGGAAATGGGGAGGGTTCAAAATTTTGAATACTGTCTTAACATGATTATGATAAAACCATCTCTTACACAACAATGACAGGAAAAAATAAACATTTTTCGTTATAGCAGTTGCCAACAATTAAAAAAAAGAACAATAAAATTCTCACCACAACAATTACTTTTCTACTGCAAGATTTTCACGTGAAAAATTAAATAAATAGTTTGACAAAATGAAAACAAATTGAATATTACGTCATAAATTTTCTAAAGCAAGATTCCCGCATGAAAACCCAAAGTAAAATAAATAGTTCGACGAATTAAAAAAATATGTATATTGCGACATTTTGGAAATATAATGGACCTCAGCAGGTGAATATGAAACGTCATGTGAGTTTGAAAAAACGTATTAAAACATGATATAAACCCGACTATGGAAATATTAACATATTTTAACACTTTAAGATTCTCTGAATTTTTTGTATCCATTTTCAAACCTATTCCATATACATGCGTGTGTGTATTCGTATATATTATAATTTTCACAAAAGGTTTAGCTCCCTACAGCTCATTCGTAGTGAAGAAACTGGGTTTATCTCTAATCTTGATTTAAGTTTGGTTGGTGAATATAGTACTTAACTTCGAAATCTACCTCCGCCTGTAGGCCAAGCCGGCTGGGATTTTTTTTTTCTTTTTGTACAGTGTTACAAACAAAAATATTTTAAAAATAATAGATAAAAGAAAATACCCAACGGAATGAGTTTGCGATTAAAAAAATGCTTTTTAAAAATAATTCAAAATATCTGCTCTCTTCATGAATGTTTTTTTTTTTTATGCAGGTAAATTTAAGCTCAAAATAGTATCAAGCAAAGCTTGATAATAGAGTAAATTCGCTCTATTATTAGCAAAATATTTCAGAAACCCTTTTTAAACACGAAATTCCGATTTTATGTATTAATGACATAAATAAATTCAACAGTCGCTAGGGTGGGACAAAATCCTGAAAAGCTGGCCAAAAGTCCAAAAATAAAGTTATTACTTAGGGAATTTGGACTATACAGATAACTAGAATAATGTTTGGAATGACAGAATCTATATTTCTAAAAATATTTTTGTTTTCTCCGGACAACCTGTATTATTTCAAAAGTGACGCTTGGTGGATTATCATCCGAGATGAATGAAAAGTGCAAAATAATGGTTCCTCTCAACACGTGCTACATTTTTCCATATCATCCGGTTTTAATGCTTTAAAATGGATTCACACGATGGTTGTGTGTAAATTATTTGTACGTGTTACAAAATTTATATTAAGCACATATAAATTAATAATTTCATGATTTATTTTTGATAAAAATTTAAAAAATATATATTATTTATTTATTTATTTATTTGCACTTAAGCATCAAAAAGTTTATAAGTTCCACAGTGTTATGCACCAAAATTTAAGGAAATAATAGCCTGAACTATTACCTTATGAATAGTGAAAGAACCAGCTGACGAAAACTGCTATTCTACATTTCGTGCAGGTTTTGGAAAAAACAAGTAATAATATCCCTTTTATAGTCGCTTTAAAAACTCTGAAATTTATTGCTTTTCACAGTAATTTAGCTGGCATACATATTTTAATTTTTTAGATTATTCAGTTTTGTGATAGATTATTATGTATTATATTATAAATAAGTATCCTAATCATAAGCATAAATGAATTTGATAAGCAATATCAGTAACAAAAAATGAAAATAATTCTTTATCATTACGTAATACATTTTCTTATCTTTACAGGTAATAATTTCGTTTACTCTATATTAAATTGAAGGATTATCTTATCAATTGCAGCCTTTGCTAGATTATACTACTGAACGAATTTTGTTAATGCAAAGATAAGTATTAATTACCCCCGAGAACATTAGTAATCTGAATTTGATTTTCAAGTGGGGGTGTGATGGCATATCTGGTCAAAGTACTTTTAAATAGAAAAAATAGCGATGACGATGGTAGAAAATCAGTTTCAAATATCTTTATCATTTCTCTCGTGCCACTACAATTCATAATTGTTGCGAATAATTCAGAAATTGTTATCTGGAAAAATTCGAGGCCTTAATCTCCTTGATTTTGTAGACCCATCAGAATACATTTTTTTTGCACGAATACGGAAACTTCAGTCGATGAAACGGATTATATTATAGATTACGATAGTAAACTTAATCCTTTTAAAACAATCGTTGATAAAAAAAAGAAGTAGGTGTAAATTACAAACTAGCTTTAACGATGACTGATGGTAAATTTTTTAATGCCATTACTAGTAATTTGTCTACGCAACATTGGTACCTATATTAGGCAACTTGAAAACAAGTTAATAACCTTGAGGACATTGTCAAACTAAAAAGGGAATGAAGATCCTGTACAATTTGGATGTCCATGTTACACGCCTATATAAGATGTTTTGAGTGTTGCTTTCATTTGGCTTTCAAAGTGGATATACAGAAATGGCAAGTGCGCACTCCTGAAGAGAAAACGAAAACTGAAATCACAAAAGAAAGTATGCAAAAAGGATTTCGTTTGAAATTAGGACTTCTCGTCGATAAACCAAAGCCCTGATTCGGAAGCACAAATGATGACAATAGAGCTCGTAGATTCTTTATAAGCGCAACTGTTTCTACTTTGACAACGAGCGTTGACGAAGATTTAATCAAACGATTCCACGTCATATTACAAGTAGTATCCTGACATTCATTCGATCGATTTCGAAGTTTATTGCTTACAAACAACTTGTAAATTAGTTGAATTGTATCACTGGTTCGATATGCCAACTCCTGTAAACAAACTACTGTTTCATGGCAAATAAATAATAGCTTCCTCATTATTGTCAATTGGGCAAATGTCGGAAGTCGCTCAAGAATCGTGGAACAAATTCATTAAAAGGTATCTAGAAAATTTCTCGCAACACTGTAAAAAAACCACTGTAAATTTGCCAGAACAAACTCGATCGCAGTGAATGTGCTGTATCTTTCTTTGGTTTCCTGACTATGTTAACATGGAAAATACATTTGCCTAAAATTAACAGTACAATGTGCTGGCAATTTGGACGCCAGCAGTTTGTGCTGTAAAAAAATGCGTCCAAATTGCCAGCACATTGTACTGTTAATTTTACGCAACTACTGTATTTTCCATATTAATATAGTCAGGAAACCAAATAAAGATACAGCACAGTCACTTGATCGAGTTTGTGCGCGAGATGAACAGTACTTTGTACTGTAAAAATGTTGTTTTTTTTTTTACAGTGTAATATGCAGGAGAACGAACACAATGAAAGATGTTTTTACGGCTTTTTTACGGTATCAGATCCCTTCATTTCAAGTTTAAGTAAATTGCCGTAGGAGAAATTTAGATCCTTGTCCGTAGAAGCAGAGTAAATTCTGTAAAATATTTCGACAGCTCCTCTTTTGACGAATCTACTTATTATACTTCAGATGACTCGGAAGATGATTTTCAAAATATCCTTTCGTCTTATTTTAATAATATAAAAATTAAACCTTGTAATATTTTACTTTTCATTAATGTACTTATTTTTGTTTCATAAATACAAATTTGACGCTAAATTTCGATTAAAAATATCCTAGTTCCGTGAAAATCCCTTTCAACGTTTAGCTTCGAAGCTTCGTATTTTATTTAAGTCTAATTATTTTTTTTTAATTCCGCCAATTTTTTATTTAAGTTTTTAATAATACTAGC